>BSBK01000776.1:1640000-2105461 GCA_027943335.1 Chamaecyparis obtusa | reverse complement strand
TATACACATATATATATGTATATATATAGATATATATATATATATGTATATATATATATATATGAGCAATAATGGTTATATAAAAAATGACCTATAATTTTATAAAATAAGCAAACTAGTGCAATAAATGAGAGAAAAAAAGAGGAGCAAGCAAAATGACCTATATGCCTAAGAAATACAAGTGATATATATATATATATATATATATATATATATATATATATATATATATATATATATATATATCCAACCAAAAGAAGAGAAAAGGTAATAGGTAAAAAATCTTAAAAGACACTAAAAGGCAAAAATGAGAAAAGGTCCTAAAAATGCCTGAAAACACTATAAAACAAGAAATTATAAAATAAAAAGAGAAAACTGGATATATATATATATATATATATATATATATATATATATATATATATATATATATATATATATGCGTGAGTGATATTAAATATAGACCTATAGGTCTATATTTAATAATGCATATAAGTAAGTGGACCAAAATATATATAAGTCTAAATATAAAAAAAGGGGTTATTAAATATAGACAAATAGGTCTATATTTAGTAATAATTGGAGAATTATTAAATATAGACATATAGGTCTCTATTTAGTAATAATTATTTGCGTTTTATCGGTGGGCTTCTTCTTTTTATTTTTGTGTTTTTTGCTTGTTTTGTTACTCGTGTTTTGTGTTTTACTTTGTCTTTGGTGACTCCTATGTGCTTTTATTTCCTTTTATTTAGGTGTCTTTTGTTTCAGTTGTCTTTCCCTACCTTTGGAATTTTTAATATTTTTCTCTTGCTTTTTATGTTTCCTTTCTCCTCTCTGCATAGTTTTCTGAGCCTTTTCCTCTCCTTATATCTCCTGAGATAGGCTTGGTCTGCATCTTTATTTTTATATTCTTGCACTTTCTCTTCCTAATGATGGATCACAGAGTGTGATCCGAAACATCAATGCTTAAAAACATACACAATCAAATCCTGAAACGCACATGAACATTTGATAGATATTATCGAGGGTCACACATGTCAATTTGCGTAGCTTAGCATATTATGAAATATGCATAGCTCTTTGTTGGGATTTTTTCATAATATTCCTTATTTCCTCTAGCATAGGGAAAAGAGATACTAAATTTAAGAGTGTCTCTATATTACTTAACCTCTAAAATAGGTCAGGGGCTTTTGGATACTCTATTTTCTTGTGATTTTTATACATTAGTCCAATCAAGGATGGATATTTTGAAAAAAAAATCTTGATGCGTTGGTCCATCCAAAGAGATCCATTTGGTATCATTATCCTTAAGAAGCTTGTTCCCATCAGTTATTCCATCAAGAAGTTATTGAAATTCCAAAAATCATTTGGGACTTCGACAAAAGTATGAGTAGATCTCTTTGATTAAATCTTCAACATTTGTTACTGGAGCATTCTTTCTCACTATTCTAAGAGCTAGATTCATTTTGTGGGTCATGCAATAAATGCCAGTGATGTAGCGTGAACAAGAAGTTTCTATCTTTTCACAAAGGCTATTCTTGTGACCTTGCATTATTGAAGCTCCATCCACTCCAACACATACCAACTTTTTGGAAATTGTCAACTAGTCCATACCTCCATATTCAATTAAAGAACTCTTTACTAGTTGAAATACAATTTTTGTTGTCACACTGTCCTTTTATTAGCAGCATATAGTAGATGAGGTTGACATACATGATTTTGTATAGTATAAATATGCATGCATATCCATGACATATTATTTGATGTCGTAAAATCATCTAAAGACAATGCAATGAAGTTTGACTCTCTTATTTTTTCCTTTACATCTTCTTTTTCAACCTCAGCAAGATAACTTTCCCATTCCCATCCACTGTTTACTGACCAGTGACTATTGGGATGGTTAGGAGTTTTCAAAAAGTGTAATAAAATACTCATTGGTGGGTAGTCTATCATAGCACACCCTCTGCTCAAAATATTAAAAAAACAACACTTAACTGAATACCTTTTCCCAATTGTTCTACTTACATTGCTTTTCCAATAGATTCAACAAAGCCTTTAACTTTAGTAGGCTTTCTCTTTATTTTATCCTGAAAATGAAATTGTTTGGTATTCTTAACATTCTGACAGTGCTCCTTTTTCCTATCTTATCACTAATTTTTCAACTTTGTCTATGATTTATTTTTCGTAAAATTTACCGATATGCTTTTCTATGGTGTCAAGTTTTAGTTGAAACCTCTTTTCTTTGTTATGTTTATAAGTCCAAATCTTACACTTGCATTCTATCAGAGGCTAATCTTCAATTGAATTCTCCACTAGTTCAATGAATGGATACTTTAACTCCCAACCAATTTGAAAATTCCTCGATAGATTGTAGTGCCCACATCATAGTTTTCTTTTCAGTTTTATATTGCCAAACTCTTTTAGGCCACTTTCATGTGTGCGTTGATTATTTTAGCTTTATTATGTGGTTTTGGATGTATGATATTACATAGTGATTTTATATAAGATATTTTTTCAAGATATCATGTTCTTTTAGTTAGATGATATTAGTTACTTTGATAATGATTATTTATATGTTTAAAATGATTATTTATATATCTATATTGTCTTAAAATGGAAGAACTTCCATGTTAAGAGCATTTAGCCCTCTGAGTAAGTGGTTTGGGGTCATATTAGATGCCTTGAATTGATCTTTTCTTTGATTTGGCTTTCTCCCCACTTTCCACTTCTTTTCTGCTTCATTCTAGGTGAAATTAGGGTTAGGATCTTAAGGATTCTCCTAAATTTCCCTCTTTCGTGGCTCTATTTTCTAGGTAGGACTTAGAAATAGGTCCACTTGGCCTTCATCATAGTCATCATAGGATTTTATGCTTATCCTTGGCATTTTGTCCTGATCTGGTATCATTTCTAGGTCTCCGGGCATCCTCGGGACCTTCTGTCCTGATTTTGATTGGATTTGGGACCAGGGTTAGATTCGAGGTCAAACCTAACTAGGTTAGGATTGAGCTCAAAATTGACCAGGTTAGTCCCAACCTTGATTTTTCCCCCTTCCTTCAAATCTTCAAAATCCATGATTTTCGGGTATCAGGCTTTTGGGATATTTGTTTTCCCGCCTCCAGGTCGGCCATTTCGGGTTTCAAAATGGTAAATCCTTCAATTGTATTTAATCTAGGTATATTTTCTAAAGGTTAGTTCCTAATTGGGATTTAATTCTCCAAGGTGGACCCTCTAGAGGATTGTGCCCTAGTTCACTATAAAAGGAGGCCTTCCTCTCTCATTTTCACCATCCACTTTCATGATCAAGACACCAAGCTCTCAAGATTTTCTCAAGTTCAAGAAAGCATCCATTCAAACATTCAAGTCCTCTTCTCCATCCAAGTTTTCCATTGAAGATCAAGGATTAAATCATTCAAGCTATTGAAGGGATTTGGTTCAAGCATTCAAGATTCATCATTTAAACCCTAGATCTAGCCATCATGATGGTGTGATCTTCCTTCAAGATCCTTTGGTTAATCTTCAAGATCCATTCATTCTTCTCTCAAGGTGGATTCCAAGCATACAATCATGGAGGTTTGGTTTACATTTATTGATGTTATGTGCAAGCTTTCATATCAATATACTTGTTTACATTCAAAATATAATTACATATCTATCAAATTGCATAGCTTCATTGTTAGATCCATTTCTACTACTTGCTAGCATTCTTATTTCAATTTCAATATTAAGGTTGATTCCAAACTGGGGTTTGACCAAGGCAAACGGCCCAAACAAACAACAAAAACCCCCATTTTCTTGCAGGCACAGGTGCAGGATTTCAGATTTGAGAGCGAATTTGGATATCCTTTTCGGTGAACTTTCGAGATCTGCGAACAGAGACAGAATCAACCTTCAAATAAAGAATCTAGCCTTTGACCTTTTATAAGGGTCAAAGTTGACCTAAGCTCATCTTGGAGAAAGATTTCTGGGTTTTCTTTGTCTCGGCATTTCTAGTTCGGAATAGTTTGTAAAATTTGCCTGAAAGTACACACAGACATCAGAAAATGACATTTTCCAGATCTGCCCTAATTTAAGGTTAGTATTTGCATTTCAATTATTTTAGATTTCAAGCATAATCCAACTATATGGAAGTATAGGGTTTCTCTCTCTCTTTCATATTCTTCATAGATTGATTTGATTGTGCATTAACCTTTTGGTTGATCAAATTGGATCTCTCCTTTGGGAATTTGGATTTAGGAGTGAATCTCATATTTCCCCCACACCCTTACACATATAGAGGTGATTCCAAATTACCTTTATTTAATATCACTGTCAGACCAATGGTCAGACAGAGTGGGTTAATCAAGTGCTTGAGGATATGTTGAGGAAGTATGTCATGGATAGACAGAGTCACTGGGAGGAGTATTTATATTTGGTCGAGTTTGCCTACAACAATGGCTATCATAGTTTGATTGGCATGTCACCTTTTCAGGCTTTGTATGGTTTTCCTTTTCGTACACCTTTGAGTTGGGATAGGCTAGAGGATCATATTTTGAACATGTGACCACAACTCGAGATAGGAAGAAGAAGTATGCAGATGCTCATAGAGTGGATAGATAGTTTGCAGTTGGTGCTAAGGTATTTTTAAGAGTGCGTCCATGAAAGAGTTTGATTCGTTATGGAAAGGGATTGAAGTTGGCACCAACAAATCATTGGCCTATTTGAGATTCTTGAGAGGATAAGACCGGTTTCTTATCATCTTTCTTTGTCTCCTAGCTTATCTCATGTTCATGATGTTTTCCAGTTTCAGTATTTAGATAATATATACCAGATCTTGCACATGTTCTTGACTGGAATACTTTATAGGTAGAGGACATGCAGTTGGCTTTGGAGCCCGTTCACATACTTTAGCAGTGAGAGCTGACCCTTAGGGATCACACCATCGAGTAGGTAAGGGTCCAATGGGACCCTACTAATGAGTTGCCAGTGACTTGGGTGGACGCAATGAGATTACAAGATATATATCCCTATTTGTTTGTAGGCTTCCAGGAGTAAGCCTAATTGTAGGGGAGGTGAATGTGTAGACACCTAAATTTATCCACTTAACATTAATTAAATTAAATTAATGACCCAAATAACATTATAATTAATTTTAATTAATTATATTAATTATATTCATCTATCTATTTAATTAAATTTATTTAATTAAATATATTCATTTCCTATAGTATTTAAATTAAATTTAAATACTACCGCCTAATGTATTAAATTTAATTTATTACATGTTTCTCCACATTCCCCTTTTAAATAGATTTTTAATTTATCTATCCCTCTGCATGCTTTATTTCTACTAAACCATGATTAGTTTAAATTTTATTTAATTTAATCTTAAGCCTAACCTAGATGCTACCCTACACACATCACTTTCTAACTAATAAGCCTATTTATTAATTAACTAAGGTTAATTATGCTAATTTTTATCATCCTACAAAGAAATTAGTCCTAATTATTTTCTCACACATGTGTGAGAAAATAATTTAAAATTCACCTCTTCAAAATTTGCTAAAAACTACTTAAACAAGACTTATTACATTTTTTGATGACACCTCTTACACTTTCCAAAAGTGTGAAAATTGACTTTCTCTTACACATTTCTTACACGCAGTTACACATATGTACTCAGAGTACACATTGACTCTTCACATCCCAAGTTGCTCACACATTTGTGAGAAAGCCTTGGGCTTTGCATGGCTTATGTGTCTCCTAGGTGGCACCTATGTGGAGTTATTAAGTTGTACCATTTAAGATAGGAACTTATATGACCCTTGTTTAGTATTACCTGATGAATTATTTTGGTATTGTTATCCGAGTGGGGTTTGATGTTATCTCCTCAGCACGGTGGGAGTGGAACCATATGTTTCCATGTGGTTGGGAGGTAGTGATTCTTTTTCTATTTGAGACTCTAATGTTCATGTACCAGTGTTGGATGATCCTTGATGTACTTACTTCTTATCCTATCTTCTTTGGAGACTTGTACCTATTATTTCTTTATTTGTACTTTGTACTCAGTTGTATTTACATACCATTTGACTTGTTCAGTGGATGTGGGTTATCATGTATACTTTATAGTTCAGATGTATTTATTTATTTTTGAGATGGTGTACTATGTAGAATATTTCTATGATTATTGTACTTAGTAGATTAAAATTTTATTTACGTAATTCTACGTCAAGGAACCCTTTAGATTTGTAATCTATAATTGGGATTGTGTATATGACTATATATGGACTTTATGTTTTACTTCAACTTAATTATTTAATATTGTTTGTAAACTCTTAAGAAAAAAATTATTCTGTAAAATTACTCTTAGTAACATGTTTTAGGTTAACCTCTCCTGGGTTCCTTGGCGGGGCATTAGAATTGTTATCATATCCAATGTTTCTACACTAGGAACTCTGGGAATTTTGTATGCCCATTAGATGTCTAGTAGTTAAAACATGAAACAAAAACTTAGACATATAACACTCTAATTTTTTAGACTATTGCTTTATGATTTCTTCACGCCTTATTTGTTTAAATATCGTTCTTCTTGTTGAATGTTGTAGGAAATATGGTCATTGAGACTAGATCTTTTTCCAAAGGCCATAGTGGAGGTCGTAGTAGAGGACATGGAAGGAGCATGATTCCTATCCCTTATGTGAGGCATAGAGTTGAGGAGAGAATGGAGGAGAATAGTGGTGAACATCATGGTGATTTAGGAGAGCTCAATGCTCTGTAGATTCTAAAAACTCTTCTAGAATGTCCACTTGCGCAAGACAAGGCTGAACATGAAGAATCACACTATTCTGATAATGAGGACATAAATAGATCTAGGATCCCAAGAGGAAGTGACACTACCCTTGGTCAAGGAATTGTAAAGGAAAATTAGATGAGAGACCTTCTAAGATCACAACCTCCTCCTTTTAATGGTCTTGGTACTAGTTTCAAGATAGAGACTTGGATCATTTCTTTATATTGATATTTTTCTATGCAACAGTTTGATACCAATGTTAGGGTAAGATGTGTCATTATGCGCCTCAAAGGTTTTGTAGCTTCTTGGTGAAAAATTAAGGAGAAGAAATTGGGACTTACCATGGAGACTGTCACTTGGGAGATTTTTATTAAGAACTTCTGGGAATGCTTATTATCTTATCAGTGGCAAGAACAACACACAGATGAGTTCCACAATCTATAGCAATCATCTATGAATTTCCAAGATTACAAGCATCATTTCTTTGAGCTCGAGCCCTATGCAAGTTTTAGTGATAAGTCACCACTTATGTTGCAACACTTCATCAGGGGACTTAATCGTTACATCATTGGAGGAGTTAAGGTTCTCAAACTTATGACCCTCAAGGAAGCACTTATTAAGGCTACTTTGGTAGAGGCAAATTTGGCTTTAGGGCATGGTGGATAGGTGGGAGTTTAGTCTAGTGTACCTACACCTTCAAGCTATAGAGGGAATCAGACCCAAGGTGAAGAGAAATTCAGGAAACCTCCTCCCTACTTCTTTAATTAGTAGAAGAAGGGGATGAACCCTCAAACATAAAGAGATGGTCCTCATCAAAGAATTTATGTAAATTTCCATGCAATAGGTGCAACCAACCTAGTTAGCGTATACAAAGTACACATTTAGTTGCTAGCAGGGGAAGTTTTCAATAGTCTAGTGAACCCTCCACTAGGAGAGGTCATGGTAAAGGCAATGGTTATTTCTCATGTGGAAAGTATGGTCACATTGCAGTGAATTTCCCTTAGCATGCATCATAGTTTTTAGAACAGAGACCTACAGCTTCTGAGCCTACTATAGGGGATGCCGAAAAATATCACATAGTCTTTGCGACAGAGGATCATCATTAGGAAGAACATCAAGGAACTATGTTAGAAACTTCTGGTGGTATGAGAGGTATTTATCTTTCTATCTTATTTGATTTGGGAGCTATAGATTCATTTATATCTCCTTTTATAGTAGTGAAATGTGGGCTAGTGGTAATAAATCAAGACATTAGTTGACAAGTAGAGTTAGCCTCTAGGGCAAGGATACCAAGAAACTTTGTAGTGAATAAGTGTGAGTTGTGTGTGATCAAAAGTGTGACACACTTATATGAACCATTACACTTGAGGGAATCTATGGAAGAGGAAATCTCAAGAAGCGGCTCATAGATTCCTAGTTGAAGCAAGTTTAATCCTTCTCATGATGCTCATCAAATTGGCATAGAGGATTAGTGACTTGAATACTCCAAAATAGAAGATTCAAGTGCAAGAAATGAAGCTAAGATGCAAGATTAACAATCTAGAATGAGAGATTAGACTAAGAATGTATGCAAGCAATTAGTATCTAGAATGAGAATGCAAGAGTTATTCTATGAAGCAATGCAAGAAAGAAACTAGATTAACAATACTAGATTAAGCTAGAAATGAAGCTATGCTATGAAATGAGAGAGCTAAAACTAAGAATTGAAATTAGCAAGATTATTCTAAGAATGCAAGAGAGATAAGATACAATATTACCAAAAATTAGGGACCCTTGAGCAGGGGAAGAGCTTCCTTTTAAAGGAATTGCCTCAAGAATGAAGGGTAGAGATTAAGAGGAAAAAGAATGAGTGATTGAGATGAAGAGGGAAAAGGAGATGCACAAAGATGCAAGGTTAGGTAGAGATGAGTGGTGAGGATTAAGAGGTAAAAGGGAAGTGTTAGGTAGAATACTTGACAAAATGGCATTTAAAAGCACAAATCCCTTTTAATTGCTAATTAATCAAGATTACGTATGTGCACACATGTGAATTTGTTCTTTTAATAAAAGTGTATGAACTTTATACTAAAAGAAAGGTTTTAGCAATTAAATAAATTATATGCAATCTCTAGAAATTAAACCATAGTATAAGCTTGATATAAGATTTTTGATTTAATTATGCAAAGGGTATTTTTAAGGGTTACTTTGCACAATGATGCTCAAAAGGGGGCTCAAGTTCTAGAAGACCAATTTTAGGTGATTACATTTTCCCCTCTATGACTAATGTGTGAATGATTTTGGAACACATTGAGTCAAATAATGATGATATCAAGGATAGATGATAGAGATTGGCTTCTGAACCTGATTGAACGGAGACCAATAAGAAAGATGAGAGTATCCAACCTGATATGAAGTGATGAGATTGAATATTTGTCCAAAGAGATTGAGATAGCTAATCATCTAAGAGATAATACCAGATTGATATGGGTCTTGATGAGCCTGATATTCACCAAGAGATCAAAGATATGGATATCCAAATGAACTGATATGAAGCAATGAGAACACTCTTTCATAAAGGAGATGTGGAGAATCTCAACTTGATATGAAGTGATAAAGTTGAGATGCCTCGAGAAATGATGTTTAGTCCTGATTGACTTGATCGATTTAAGATTTGGTTTGATTACTAGATTTGTAGATTAGGAGATTTGATTGATGAAAATATTTCCCATATTGTCATGCCCCCTCAGGATCAAAAGAGAAATGAGGTACAAGGGGAAAATGCAAGCCTCAGAAGTCCAAAAAGAAAGGTAGAAAGCAAGCGAGAAGTGATAGCGTTAGCAATCAACTACGTTTGAAGGTTTGGAGTTTTAATTTGGATCTTCACAATATGATAAAAAATGAGGATTTGTAGTCAAATACCTCAGTGGAGTGAAAAATAAAGCATATCTCAAGGGAACCAGAAATGTAAGACTAAATGCAGCCCTAAAATGAAATGCAACCTAATACTTAAAGGAGTAGTCAAGTCAGCGATCTAGTAGACCATTATTTTTCATCATTTGAGCATTTGGAATATCATAGGTTAGTACATTCATCACTAGTGTGAGAGTGACCATGAAGATATGAATACGATAGTATCAGATGAGATGTAGGAAAAAATTGTGAGCATCGAGACATAGACGTCGATATGACTGAACATTGTCTCAAAGTTAATGTTGTAAGAGAACACAAGCAGTAGAGAAGGAGATAATTCCAACCTCACCTAAGTGTCCAAATAAAGAGGGTTGAGGTATGTGCGGCATTCCAATTGTGATGGAGGCTCTAATCATAGACACCCAGTTTATTAGACAACTTAGGATCATTGAAATCACACCACAAGTAGAAATCAAAGAAAACATGTTATGCACCCAGTTGTGAATCTCTAGTCAAGTAGACATCATCAAGCGACCTTAGAAGACATAGAAAACAAAAATTAATGATAACAGACAATACACAAGAAAGTAGTTCAACATATCTTAGTCATTTTCAATTTTCTAGGATGTAGGTTGGTGTTGGGTGTTAATAAAACACCTTTGAGCTAGTGTCAAAGTACAAGTGCGTAGTGAAAGATAGTGCAAGATCTAATATGTGTTAAGAAACATAGTGAAGCCCATTTAGGTAGTGTTAAGAAACACTAAAGGATTGCGGTGTTGAGAAACACCAAATAGTCTTAGTGATAAAGTGTCCATTAGGGAGGAATGATAAACTGACTCAAGTTAAGCTCAAAGAGGTCGACCAAGTGATAAAGTGCTGATAGCTCAGATGGGAGTACGATTGCCTCTAGGTGGTAGAAAAGAACCAAGGATAAGACCAAGAAAAGTTCCAGCCTAAGACAATGCAAGGAAAAAAAAAGTGAGATGGATGAAGAGAGACAAGAGCTCAGTCACGCGTTGATAGATGGAGCATTGATTACAAGTGATGCCTGTTTGCTAGGTTTTCACCACTTGGAAGATTATTTCTATTTTTTCTACCAAGGCACCTATTTCTAGGTTTTCACCAAGGCGTGATTTTTCTTTTTCTGATTTTTTTGTATTTTTTAGGACATTTTACAATTTTTAGGATTTTTGTTAAGGACTTTATATTCTTTTTATAATTTTTTTCAGGATCATAGATTGTTGTATAGGAGCAAAAGAGCTTAGCTGTGGAACCTCTATAGAGAAAAAGCATTGAGAGGCTCTTTGAAAATACTTCCATTTGTAGTAGTGACTAGCTGAGAAGTTTCAGAACTAGATGTTGTAGTAGTGATAGGAGGAACTGACCAATAGTGTCCAACTTTCAAGGGTTCCATAGTCAAGGAAAGATCATTCCAGTGAGATCCACAAATATCCTCATGGACTTCTCTTAACCCTTTGTTAGATTTCTCATGTTCTAAATGTCTAAGGAGAGTATCATTGAGAAGTTTCCAAAGCAAGTCATTAACCATGAGTAGATACCAGTGTGCACTTCTAGGAAGGCAATGGTGGAGTAAAGAGAAAAAAGAGATATGAGAGGTAATGACGGTGGAGTGGAGTGACGAGTGAAGTGAGTCATAAGGATGTGGAAGCTTGAATGACAACATTGATTTTCCTTTTAGATCCAAGTCTTTTAACTTGGGAATCCACATAGCTTTTGATTTTTCTATTCTTTGAGATGCTTTTGATTTCAATTTGATGATGGATTTCAAGATCCATTTTTGCTTTGATTTTCTTCTTTTCTTTAAGGACCCTTGTGGTCTTTTGAATATTGATTTTTGCTTTGTAGTCACATGTCGATTAGATGGGACATGGTGACTTTTCGATATAAGTGGATTCTTGTACTTATGATTTTTATGTTGCATATCCAAGTTACTTCCAAAAGAATCAAGAATTATAGATGAATGAGGCTGATATGACTTGTTTAGATGGAGATATGGATGAGAAGTGGACCAAATACTTAATTCAAGAAAGGGAAGGGAAAAGGGGTCAACAGATTCAAGTGCAAATACAATAGTACCATCCTCATCATTCATGAATGAATTAGATAGATCAAGAAAGTTATCGTCCATAGAACATTTTTTTATTGTGAGTCATCCTAGAAGAGTTAGATGAGTTTAGAGGAGTATTATGTGAGTCTAACCGAGATTGTCGATTATGAGAAGTAGGTCCCTCTTTAGGTGGTAGAATTACATGAATAGGAACCATCTCAATTCTAGATCTGCCTATATTCCATGAACTTGTGATAGGATGGGGTCTTATATACTCATGATTTTCTTGAGTAGCTAGAGTATTTTTTTGAGTAGATGGCCTAGGAGCCATAGGAATTATTTCCACATAAGGGTGAAAAGGATCATCATCATCAACTTGATTTTGAGAATTAGAGCTTTTCCCTCTTTCAAAATTCACAGGAGGAGCATATCTATGTATAACATCAACTGGTATTTCCATAGTATCATTTGATAGGGAGTCCCACTCATATTAATTTGAGTTTGTTTCACTATTGTGGTACTGCCAGATATAGTTAGCTAGAGACATAGTAGGGGGTATATTTCTTCATCACTATCATCTATCACATGATATGTATTCTTAGTGGTAGGAGAAGTAGAATAGTTTAGAATAGGCATACCCTGAGGCATATCCAAGATGTGGGAGACATCAACTAATCACCCCCTATTAGGATGTGTATGATCAGAGTCAACAATATGTTCAACAGTAGCAGTAGTAATAGCTAGGTGAAATCTTCCTAGTTAGGGCCAGGGTCATGTTTTTGAGGAGCTTGAGAAGGTATGTAAGGTTCTCCTTGATCGTTTGGATTAGAATTTTGAATATGCAAGAGCCTTTCATACATCATAGCCTATATTTTTGCTTCTTCCTCATCATCTGATTCCTTATATGTATTAGTGTTGCTGCGAGGTTTGCTAAACTTATGTCCATGATATCCAACACCAGTTTTGTCCTTAGGATTTCTAGATTCAGTATGTAAAGGTTTAGGAAGACCTTTGTTCTTACCAATAGGACTTTTTCCATCATGTCCCATTTTATGCATAAGTTGATAGCCCATACCATACTTTTCAGGTGAGATTTCAATGTGTTTTTCCTTTTGCTCGGGTTATTTTCTCTTGTAGAGTAAGGTAGCACTTTCATCCCTTTCCAGCTCTAGGGGAATTGTATCTTTAATTATTCTAGTGCCCTCATTAATAATAGGTGTTGTAGTTAATGGATATGATTTTTTTATGTGATTTTGAAGAGCTGGAAAAAGTGTCTACTTGATAGATTCCTGTACCAGTAGGTTTGACAAGGATTCTTTTTCCCTGATTTAGTATAAGTGTTTTTTTTAATTTGTTAGGAGGTGATCCTTCTTTGTTATGAGGAACCATTCAATCTGATTGTTTAGGACTGTTATAGGCACACACTGAGTCTACAAGAATGGTAATATCAATTCTATTACGAGGGAATTTAATGTAGCGATGGTATGTCAAAGGTACTGCTTGTATTGCATGGATCCAAGGATGACCCAAGAGTATATTGTATGCCAAAGGAATGTGCAGAACTTGACAAATGACATCCCGCTGAATAGGACCTACCCAAATAGGAAAAACTACTAGGCCTTTAGAAGAGCGTTCCTCTTCATCGTATGATTTGATCATTATTTGTTAGAGTAATAAGTTGTTTTCTTATTAATTGAATCATATTGATTTAATTATTAAGTCACTTATTATCTCTTTCTACTTAAGCTAAACTTTAGGCATATAATAAATAATTGATTTATTAATTATTATCATGCAACCTAGGTTTTACCTTTTTAGGTTTTCAGATCTCCTTTTATAAGGTTTGATCTCCTCTTATTTTCATAACTTTGTGATAAATTTGTAACAGATTATTCATTATTGAATTGCAACTTTTGTTTTTGCACATCAAGAATGATTTCTAATCTTGTGGATCAATGCATTTAGGCCTCCATAGATTCTTGCTTCTTCTCTCTCTTTCTGTGATAGGTGTTTGCATGTAGGTGTTCTTGGGAGATGTGGGTTGTTTACTGATCAACTCCAATATTATTTTGCATTGAGGATCAACAATATTCTCTGAGAAAATGAGAGCTTTAACCAAATTAAAAGTACAAATGTTCAAACACACAGCTCCGTCTATCATAATGTGCTTAGCTCAAAATTGGTGGATTGAGACTCCAATGTGGAGGGGCTGATTGTGCAGATGACTGACAAATGTATCATCTTTTTTAGAAAAGGTTAGATAAGGTGGGAAAGTGAGGTGATAGATCATGGACTAGAACTTGTTGATGTCTAGGTCTTTAGGAACATTTTCCGCAAGAAGGGCTTGATCAAGAATCTCCCTATGAGGAGTGATTTGTAGAAGCTCAAGCATAGAGATCTGAGCTAAGGTATGTTGAAGTTGGTTAACTAGATTAAGATCCTAAGTAGTTGACAAGGTAGCTAATTGAGTTGTTGGGGCTAATATTTTTTGAGGAGCATAGGAGGAAGATGAATCTTCTCCTGATGGAGCTTGAGAGCTAGTTGACAAATTAGATGATTCAGACTTAGCTTTGCCTTTAGTGTGATTAGAAGATTCAATCATGCTGATCATATTGTCATTGTTAGAGTAGGTATAGGAAATTTTTTTATCCTTTTCTTTGGAAGATTCCCCTTTTTAAAACTTAGGAAAAGGTTAGTTGAAAGCCTTGTGATCATTGTTTACTTGTGGGGAATTGACCACAATAGTCTCATCATCGATTATATCCTGAATGAGATTTTTGAGTTTCATGCATTCATTAGTCTTATGGCCTTTATTGTGATGATAATCACAATAGTGGTTTTCATTCCACCATTTAGACTTGATTTCAAGATTGTAAAGTCTTGAGTGGTTAGGAAAAGTGATCATCTTGTTAGCTAGAAGATTCATCAAAGCATTCTCAAGTGATTCTCCAAGAGGAGTGAAGTTTCTCTTAGGCTTAGAAGCCCAAGGCTTATCAGTTTTAGTTTTCACAAAATTTGAAAAATTGAAAGCTTGCTCTTTAATAGTTGTAGGATATGATGTTGTAGCCACGATTTTGTCATTGACGACATCCTTATTCTTATTCCAAAATTTATTCTTATCTTTGTTATGCTGGTTTCTAGAAGAGGATTTGGATTGAAGAGTGATATCACCCTTACAAACAAGGACGTTGATGCAAGAGCATCCTAGGGTAGTTGGAAATCATGTATGTTGGACTATTTCTTTGTTACTCAGTTGTAGCTTTGACCAAGGGGCTCGGTCATCGAAGGGCTTAGTCGCTGAAGGGAACTTGATAAACATCTTATTCTCAGCATAACTTGTTCTTGATGATGCTTGTGGTGCTTAGTCGATGTGCTATCTTAGTGATGCTTAGCTTGCTTGGTTATTTTTACTGGTGCTCGGTAGTTTGGCTTACAGAATGGAGTTCTTAGGGATTTGAGAGATGACTTGTATTACATTTAATAATTATTTGTTATAGAAGCTGACTGGGTTTTAGGATTTATTTCTTTCTTCCAACTGACTTTTGGTTGAAGAAATGTATTTAATGAAGGTTTGGGTAGTTTTTTAGGGAGTCAGAAATATTTGAGAAGGATAGTAATTAGACCCTGTGAGATCTTGAAGATCAGATTGTTTTGTCTGATATTTGTAATTGTAGAGCTAGTGGTTTGCATGCTTGGAGACAAGGAGATTTCTTGGTGGCTTGAAAGCTCAAGTTTAGATCTGCCTTAGTGTTTCTACCAGTTGATGATGTGTTACAGAGCTAGACTAGCTGGAGGATTGCAGAATTATATTTTTAATTGTTTGTATTTGGCCCTAACCTGATAGGCCTTACAGTTGGGCATGTTGAATGAAAATTCTATTTGAGCATTCTCTTGTTGTGTTTCCATTGTATTGTTGTTGCTAGTGTAGGTTTGGACTATCCATCTTAGGATTTTCCATCCTGTGTTGTGTCAGATGGTATCAGAGCTTGAAGTTCTTGAGTGTGTAAACTGATCACCAAGTTGAGGCAGTTTTCATTAGGACCTTGGGTTGGTGATTTGTTGCCTTGGGTTTTTGAAGATCTTGAGGATGCCTCTGAGAAGATTGGACCCTAGGGTGATTGTGGATCTCTGTGATGCTGTAGAATCAAAGTTTTATGAGAAGGTTAAAGTAGATATCAGATCTAAGATGGAATTAATGAAGAATGACATGATTTCTGAGATCATGAGGGCTATTGCTAGTATGCCGAGGAATCTTGGTACTAATGATGGTTATGAGGAAGCTTCTGGATCTAGTGGAGATGATAGAACTAATCAGAGAGATAGCTATGGTGAAAATAGAATTGGTCAGTTGCAAAGATTTAGAGCTTTGTTAAGTACTAGTTATTGAATGGAAGTTTCTAATTTTTATAGTACTTTGAGACCTAAGGACTTGATTGACTGGATTGGTGAGTTAGAAGACTTCTTTGAGCTTGAAAAAATTGAAGATCCTCTTAGAGTGAGATTGGCACAGACTAAGTTGAAAGGACATGCTACTCTTTGGTGGAAAGAATTGCAGAGGCATAGAGAAGATGAAGGTGAAATGAAGATCAATCATTGGAGGTTGATGGTGGCTAAGTTGAAAGCTAAGTTCATACTTGCCGACTATGAACTTAAGTTATTTAAGAAATTTCAAAATTTAAAGAAGAACTATTTGATTGTTGAAGACTATACCGAGGAGTTCTATAAGTTGACTATTCGGTTTGGACACAAAGAACTTGGTAAGGAAAAGGTAGCTCAGTATGTGAATGGTTTGAGATTCAATATTTAGGATGAGCTTGGTATTCTAAAGATTTATTTGGTTGAGGATGCTTATTAGTATGCTCTGAAGGTAGAAGATAAGTTGAAGAGGAAACAACATGGAAATTTTCAAGGGAAGGAGAAACAGGATCACTCGGTGAAGGATAAATCGATTACTGAAGATGAATCGAAACCTGTTGAGCCAAGGAAGAGGATAGGTAAGGTTTCCTTTAAGGTTACTTGTTATAATTGTGGTGAAGAAGGACATCAATCATTTGAATGTTTGCATAAGAAGATCAGAAATAGTAGGAATGTTGTGATGAATGAGAACAAACTAAATGAACTTGAGGTAGATTCAGAAAACTTGCTGGTTTGAAGAACATTGCTCGGTACTAAGGTAGAACCTTGTCAGAGGAGTAACTTGTTTAGAACTCAGTGCAAGTCAGGAGGTAAAATTTGTAATGTGATTGTAGATAGTGGTAGTACTGATAACCTTATAGCTGATGAAATGGTTCAGAAACTTGGTTTGAAGAGAGTAAGACATCCTTATCCTTATAGGATTGGTTGGTTGCAAGATGTTCATGCTTCAGAAGTGAGGGAGAAATGTCTTGTTGATTTTCAGATTGGCCAGTATAAGGATCAAGTGGTGTGATATTTTGGACATGAGTAGTTGTCACATATTGCTTGGTAGACCTTGGCAGTATGATTGCAGGGTTGTGCATGATTGTGTCAAGAATGTGTTTACTATTGAGAAGAATGGCAGGAAGTTTTCCTTGATGCCTTTGCTAGATAAAAAATTTAGTAGGAGGAACCTGAGCTTTGGGAATTGAGTTGAGTTAGGGGATCCTGAAAGGATTGAAGGTCAGTGTGGAGAACATACCAGTGAATTGTGGAGGAAAGACTTGAAAAGGAAGAGAAAGCAGAAGTAGAAGAATGTGCAAGTTGAAGACTTGGAGGACATGTATGTGAAGAACTAGTTCGAGGTTTATGTGTTTAATCCTGAAAGATGTTCTTCTAGTCTCTGAGAACATATTTTTGCACATGTGGTGTCTGATGTAGGAGCATCCTAGGGTAGTTGGCAATCCTATATGTTGGAGTGTATTTGTGTTACTCAATTCCAGCTTTGACTGAGGGGCTTGGTCATTAAAGGGCTCGGTCACTGAAGGGAACTCGATAAACTTCTAGTGCTCTATAGAACCTGTGCTCGACGATGCTTATAGTGCTCGGTCGACATGTTTGATCAGTGATGATTAGCTTGCTTGGTTTTTTTTACTAGTACTCGGTAGTTTGGATTACCGACTGGAGCTCTTGGGGATTTGAGAGCTGACTTGTATTGCATTTAATAATTGTTTGTTCTAGAATCTGACTGGGTTTTAGGATTTATTTCTTTCTTCTAGCCAACTTGTGGTTGAAGAAATGTATTTAAGGAAGGTTTGGGTAGTTGTTCAGGGATTTGAATGGATTTGAGAAGGATAGTAATTGGATCCTGTGAGATCTTGAAGATCAGATTGTTTTGTCTAATATTTGTAATAACAGAGCTAGTGGTTTGCATGCTTGGAGACAAGGAGATTTCTTGGTGGCTTATGAGCTCAAGTTTAGATTTGCCTTAGTGTTTCTACCAATTTCTGATGTGTTGCAAAGCTGGAATAGCTAGAGGATTGTAGAATTATATTTGTAATTATTTTTATTTGGCCCTAACCTAGAAAGCCTTACAGTCATGCATGTTGAATGAAAATTCTATTTGAACATTCTCTTGTTGTTTTTCCATTATATTGTTGTTTCTAGTGTAGGTTTGGACTATCCATCTTGGGATTTTCCATCTTGTGATGCGTCAGACACCCTCTATATGAATGGATAGTTCAACCAATTTATCATATGAAGTATGAGTTTGCATCTGTAATGCATAGTTCATTTCAAGAGCTAGAGAGTTGATAAATATGTTGATCTTTTCAATCTTAGGAATCTTTCGAGGATAGCATGAGTACAAATTTCACCATCTTTGAAGGAAATCCACAAAAGACTCACCTTGACATTGTTTGATGTTACAAAGATTGAGAATAGTGATAGCACATTGGATATTGTAAGAGTATTGCTGAATAAATTTTTGCACTAGCTGGTCAAATGACTTGAGAGGAGGAGATAGTTTAGTGAACAACTCCATAGCTTGACCACTAAGACTCCTAGGAAAGAGTCTCATGAGATAGGTGGGTTCATGCAAGAACTCCATGCCAAGTGCACAAAACTCTCTGATGTGATTGTGAGGGTCTTTGCTACCGTCATATTTTTCATATTTAGGACACTCAACTTTTTGAGGAGAAGGTGGCATGTATATATCTTTGTCGAAAGGAAATGATAAAATAGCCTCAAGAGAAAATGATATGCTTGGTTGTTCTTTCTCTTTTTCTAAGCATTGCATATGCTTCATCATGTCTTCCATATATCTTCTCATGATTTATACTTTAGATGGTTCTTCCTTCTTGATTAGATTGTCAACATCAAAGTTGTGTGGTAGCTTAACTCTTTGTGAGGCTAGATGCAAGAAGCATTGATCTTTGTTTTGACTCATATTCAACTTCATGAGTCTTTGTAAGTGTTCATTTTGCTGAAACTGTAAGCTATCTTCCTCAGTTATTTCATTGTCTGAATCACCACCTTGTGAGCCATGTGATCCATGTCTAGTGTGTTGGGAGCCATGTTAAGAACCATGTCTAGAGTTGTGAGGTTCTTGGTTTTCTTGTCCAAATTATTTATCACCTAGCTATTTTAGGAATTATCCAATCCTGTTACTTCATTCATCCATGATTGGAGTGTAAGAAACACTATGTTCCAACCTAGGAGAGGATAGAGTAGATTCACTAGATATGTTAGCAAAGGATTTGAAACCCCAAGGTAGAGGACCTTCTTTAGTTGAGTTGTCAAAGATAGCTTCAAATTGTTTTCCTTCATGGATTTGTGATCTAGTTGTGACCGACATGAAAGAATATTGTCAAAAGGAAAATAGGATGACTTATGATGACTTGATGTTCAAGATAAGTAAGTAAAGATGTTCACTTGTCCAAAGTGTAAGAGTGTAAGAGATATAGAAAAGATGAATTGTCACAAAATGTCCAAGCTACGGGGAGATCCCTATGTACGACACTTGTGAACAAGAAAGAGACTAGATAGAGCATCTACGAGAGTTGATCAAAGAGATGGTGGACAAGTGAGCATTCTACTAGCCAAGTATGTAGTCAAGAGACCAAAGTAATCTTCTCTAGCTAGAGAAAATTACTAACATGTTGGAATGTACCAAATAACAAGATAAGTTAAGGATGGAAAATGCAAAGCAATGTTGACAATGTTTAATCTTAGTCCAAGAGTTTAATTGAAAGGATTGCAAGTGTGGTTGACAAGATTGGAGCATTCCTAGACAAGGTTTATTTTGAAAGCATGCAGTGAACAAGCAATAGTATAAAGACAATCCAACAAGGGAGAAAGCCACCTTGTGGATACAAGAATATGTGAAGTCTTAGAAAGGTGTAACAATGTTCAAATTTATCAAGTGTATGTTTAGAAAATATTTTCACAAGTCTTAGCACAAGAAGACACATCAAAAAAACTACCTAAGGTCAAGTGGGTAACATTCCAACCGTTGCCCACAACTTGGTTCCCCTTCACCTCACACAAAATGATGTTGGTTTTGTCATGCATTTGCATCCAAGGGAGTACATATAGTGAGTGTCTTGGGGTGATCTAGGTTAAATCCACTTGGATCAATCCTTGCACAAAGGAAAGAACATGACCAAAAAAGATAGCTTCTAAGTCCTAACGTGTTTAGTAAGTGCCTTCGTTCATGACCACCCCTTGTAGTTCCACAAGAGGAATTAAGGCCTATCGACCTACAAGCACGCAAGATGCATAGTTATCACAAGCAAGATTCAAACCTCTCAAACCTACACAAAATGAATGTATTCCCCTTGTAACCTTGTAAACAAGATTAAAAGCACCCAATCAAGTATAGTCTTGCTTAGCAATATTTAGGCAACTAGGCCCTACAAATGAAGAAGCAAAAGGAATAGAAAGTAGCCAAGTATTTTTTCTCTTTGGATTGAAAGAAAATTTTGATTATATTGGGGTAGAGTAGCTGGCTTTTCTTGTTCCCCACTTGGGTCATTCCCAAAAGATTGCTCTTTTGGCAGGCCCTCTAAAGGTAAATGTAAGAAAATAAATGGATAGCTAGTGGAGGTCTAGATTTATGATTTTCTCATGGGGAAAAGAGCGTAGTCTCATAATCCATAGTTTCTCCTAAACACATCAAGCACATGTTCATTTACCCAAGACTAATTGCAAGTGATCAACCAAGTAGGTCTAGATTTCTGATTTTCCAAGAGAAAAAGAGCATACTCTCCTACTACTCAACCAATCACAAAACAATAAGCCTTCTAGTTAAGCTAGGAGCCTAGAAATAAAATGTAAGCAAACACATAGTTTATTTGTATCTCCAAGGCAACCTACAAGACAAAAAATTAGTAGTTTCAAGATGAAGTCTTTGGAAAGTGAATCCTACATTACAAGACGTTAGTAGCCATGAAGATATTGAGCTCTTTTGATAAGAAAACCCTACAAAACCACAAGTTAGCACATAAAAATTATGAACAATGAAGCAATAGCCCTTAAAGATCACTTAGTAGTCACTGTTAGAAGACCAAAAAATCAAAAAAATACAAGAAAAATCAAGCAACCTTGGCCTAAACTCACACTGTGACAAAAATAGAATATGGGCGACAGTTAATCAGTCTGTCATAAAATCATACAACAGACCTTGTAGAAGTAGAACGACATTCTAGAGCTAGGTGATATACCTTATAAAGGTTGTGTGATATTTCATAGTAAGACAAGGTGATATTGCTCTGTATAGCAGAATGATACTTCAGGAAATGTAGAGTTTTCCTAATAGTCTAATGAAATGTCACCTTAGTATAATAAGAAATGTCATACGACTCTTGAGCCTACAAAAATAAAATTGTTGAACCTGCGACAATAAACAACCGAAAGTGCAAGAAATGGATCCAAAAATGAATGTCAGACGCCATAGTGGGTGCCAAATATGTGTGATCAGAACTATGACACACTTCTATGAACCATTAAACTTGAGGGAATCAATGTAAGAGGAAATCTCAAGAAGCGGCTCATAGCTTCCTAGTTGAAGCGAGTTTAATCCTTCTCATGATGCTCATCAAATTGGCATAGAATATTAGTGACTTGAATACTCCAAAATGGAAGATTCAAGTGCAAGAAATGAAGATAAGATGCGAGATTAACAAGCTAGAATGAGAGATTAGACTAATAATGTATGCAAACAATTAGTAATCTAGAATGAGAATGCAAGAGTTATTCTATGAAGCAATGCAAGAAAGAAACTAGATTAAAAATGGAAGATTAAGCTAGAAATGAAGCTAAGCTATGAAATGGGAGAGCTAAAGCTAAGAATTAAAATTAGAAAGATTATTTTAAGAATGCAAGAGAGCTAAAATGAAAGATTACCAAAAATTAGGGACCATTGAGCAAGAGAAGAGCCTCCTTTTAAAGGAATTGCCTCAAGAATGAAGGGTGGAGATTAAGAGGAAAAATAATGAGTGATTGAGATGAAGAGCCAAAAGGAGATGCAAGGTTATGTAGAGATGAGTGGTGAGGATTAAGAGGAAAAAGGGAAGTGTTAGGTAAAATAAGAAAAAATAGCATTTGAAAGAAAAGATCCCTTTTAATTGCTAATTAATTATGTGCAGACATGTGAATGTGTTCTTTTAATAAAAGTGTAGGAACTTTATACTAAAAGCAAGGTTTTAGCAATTAAATAAATGTGAAAGCTCTAGAAATTAGACCATAGTATAAGCTTGATATAATATTTTTGATTTAATTACCTAAAGGGGATTTTAAGGGTTACTTTGCACAACAATGCTTAGCAAGGAGGCAATTTGATCGAAAGGGGGCTCAAGTTCTAGCAGATCAATTTTAGGTGATTACAAGTTGAACCTAGGTAAATTAATTACCTTAGTTGATCTTTGTGTGATTCCTTTGGGATCATATGATATTGTCCTTGGGATGGATTAGTTAGGTTCTCATGGAGCTAGCATTGATTGTAGACAAAACATAATCAAATGCAAGAATGATGTTGGAAAGGATTGTGAGATTGTGGGAATTCAACATCCTATATCTCTTTGTATGGTTTCTACTATGAAAATCAAGAAAAACATGTGAAAGGTTTGTCAGGTATTTTATAGAACTATGAATGAGCTAGATGAAGTTGAAAATAAAGAAAAAACTCTTGATCATCCTACTCTTCAGGAATTCTTTGATGTCTCTTCTAGTGAGATTCTGGGTATGCCACCAAAGCATGACATAGATTTTCACATTGATCTTGTTCTAGGAGCACAACCTATATCTATAACTCCTTATTGGATGACCACACATGAGTTGAGTGAGCTTAAGCTCCAATTAGAGGATCTTTTGGTAAAGGGTAGTATTCATCCAAGTGTTTCACCACAGGGAGCACATGTACTCTTTGTTAAGAAGAAAGATGGATCTTTACACTTGTACATTGACTATAGACAATTGAACAAGGTAACGATCAATAACAAGTACTCTTTTCAAGGGATTGATGATATCTTTGACCAGATAAAAGGGGCCAAGGTATTCTCAAAGATTGATCTCAAGTCAAGATACCATCAGTTACACATCTAGGATGTAGATATTCAAAAAATGACATTCCACAATTGCTATGGACATTATGAGTTCACAATAGTCCCTTTTGGTTTGACAAATGCTCCATCTATTTTCATGTGCCTGAAGAATAGAGTATTTTATTCTTACCTTGATCATTTTGTTCTCGTCTTCTTGGATGATATATTGATATATTCTAAATCCATAGAGGAGCATGAGGAACATCTATGACTAGTTTTGTAGTGTCTTTATGATAATCAGTTATATGCCAATGCAGTGAAGTGTGACTTATTTCAGTCTGAAGTTCAGTACTTGGGGCATGTAATCAAAGGTGAGGGAATTTTCGTAGATTCTTCCAAGATTTAGGCTATAGTAGATTGGCCAAACCCCACCAATGTATCCAAAGTTTATAGTTTCATGGGCTTGGCAAGATACTATCGTAGGTTTGTTAAGGATTTCTCTAGGGTTGCATATCAAATTACTTCTCTCCAAAGGAAAGAGAAGAAGTATGTTTGGAAAAAGAAGTGTAAAGAGTCTTTTCAGAACATAAAGAAGTGTTTGACTAGTGCACCTATCCGAGTAATACCTAACCCACTGGGTGATTTCATAGTGTGTGTTGATGCTTATTTAGAAAGTCTAGGAGCGATCCTTATGTAGGAAGGATGTGTGATTTCTTATGAATCTCACAAACTCAAGGAGCATGAATTGAACTATCCTACACATGATCTTGAGTTAGCAGCAGTGGTTCATGCATTAGTCTGATCGAGACATTTTCTATTAGGATATTGATTTGAGCTTCATAGTGATCATCACAACTTACACTATATGTTTACCCAGCCTAATCTGAATGCTAGGAAAAGACAATGGATGGAGTTTCTTTGTGAATATGAATTTGAGGTCAAGTACATCCAAGATAAGGAAAATGTGGTAGCTGAAACCTTGAGTCACATGAGGCATGAGATATCATCTCTAACTCTTGGTGTAGATTTGTGGAGTCATATACTCCAGGAACTTCCTACATATACTTGGTACAAGGAAGTGAGAGTTGAGGTTGAGTCAAGGAGACCTTTGGAAGGCAGGTTTTCAGGTTATGTTTTGGAATTTGATAGTCTTTTTCATTATATGAGCTGAATATATGTACCTCCATCAAATGATCTATGTACCTTGATCTTATCTCAGGCTCATCGCACACCTTATTTGGCACATCCAGGTGTCAAGAAGATGTATGCAGACCTTCAATAACTATATTACTAGTCTAGTATGAAACGTGACATTTATGATTTTGTTGCAAGATGTCTAGAGTGTTAGAGGTTTGATGCAGACCACCATCAGCTAGCATGACTCTTACAACCTAATCTCATCCTATCATGGAAATGGGATATCATCTCAACAAATTTCATCATAGGTTTGCTTATGACTCCTCACAGACATGATACCATCATGGTTACTATTGACCAGTTGACCAAAATGGCACATTTTTCTCCTATGAGAGAATCCTATACAAAAAATTTAGTAGCTAGGGTCTTTGTGCATGATATTGTGAGGTTACATGGTATTCCCCACAAGATTATATCAGATAGGGACCCAATATTCACTTCTACATTTTGGACTTCCTTGTAGCATGATCTTGGAGCATAACTGAATTTTAGTTTAGCATATCACCTTGAGATCAATGCTCAGATAGAGTGGGTTAATCAAGTTCTTAAGGATATGTTGAGGATGTATGTCATGGATAGATAGACTCATTGGGAGGACAATTAATATTTGGTTGAGTTTTCCTACAAAATGGTTATCATAGTTCGATTGGTATGTCATCTTTTTAGGATTTGTATGGTTGTCCTTATTGTACACCTTTGAGTTGGGATAGGCTATAGGATCATATTTCGTTAGGTCCTGAGATAATTCAAGACATGGAGAAGTAGGTGGAATGCATCCCTGAACATGTGACCATAGCTTAGGATAGGCAGAAGAAGTATGTAGAGGCTCATAGAGTGGTTAGGTAGTTTGCAGTAGGTGTTAAGGTGTTTCTGAGAGTGGGTCCACGAAAGAGTATGATCTGTTATGGAAAGGGATTGAAGTTGGCACCTTGTTTCTTCAATCCATTTGAGATTCTTGAGAGCATAGGACTGATTTCTTATCGTCTTGCTTTGTCACCCAACTTATCTCATGTTCATGATGTTTTCCATGTTTCAATACTTAGACAGTATATACCAGATGTTGCACATGTTCTTGACTGGAATGCTTTATAGGTAGAGGATGAGAAGATGGATTTGGATCCCTTTCGCATAGTTCAATAGCGAGAGTTGACCCTTAGGGATTTCACCATCGAGAAGGTAAGGGTCTAATGGGACCCTACTAATGAGTAGTCAGTGACTTGTGAGGACACAGTGAGATTACAGGATTTATATCCCTATTTGTTTGAATGCTTCTAGGAGTAAGCCTAATTTCAGGGGAGGTGGATGTAGTACCCACCCATAGTTTTATTTTCATTTTTATATTTCCAAACTCTTTTAGGCCACTTTCATGTGTGTGTTGATTATTTCGGCTTTATTATGCGGTTATGGATGTATGACATTACATGGTGATTTGATATAAGATAGTTTTGAGATATCATGTGTTTGTAGTTAGATGATGTTAGTTACATTGATAATAATAATTTATATGTTTTAAAATGTTATTTATATTTATGATTATACTTATCCCATACTTGCATGTGTATGGCTACCATGTATGTTTTACCTTCTTTTTTGATGTGTTTGATGTGGTTGAGGGACAAAGTCATAATTACCTACTTACAACATCCACACGATGTCTTGAACCCTGCCATTTCTTGTTATATATATATGGATGTACATGATTTTATTTTATGTAGGTTTGCAAGTATCATACATCGAATTCCCTAAATTATCAGGATGAGTGTGCCCTATCATAAAGTTTCAATAGTAAGAAAGGGGAGATAATATTCAGGTCCAAATCCCAACCTAAGACATTTTATTGTCTTGAAATAGTGGACAAGTTTATGATATTTTACCTTTCCAAATTCATCCAGGTGATGTGAGTTCATAAGCCTTTCCCCTAAGCATGATTATCATTTTATTAGGTTAAGTTGGTCTTTGGCTGGTTGGTGTGATTGTTGTGAAATGATTAAATAATTTACTAAGGTTAATTATGTGATTTAAATAATTAAATCTTATTAAATGTAAAAAATTAAATGTGAAGGTATTTAATTAATGAAAATTAATTAAATATATTTATTAATTAAAAAGACTTGATTAAAAGTTTAATGGTGGAACTGAAAGATTTAAATAACTATTATATTGAAATGTTACTCCTGAATGGATTAAGAGTTGTCATTAGTATTCATCTCTATAGTCGGTAAATAGAGTAAGACAGTTCAGTCGGTTATAACTACACAGTAGTCACCGAGCACAAAGATTACCGAGTACACAGGATTACTGAGTGCTAGTGTATACCAAGATTGAGACAACATTTACCAAGTAATCTAGAGTTCACATGAAATTTTGGAATGACACGTAGTTCAAGGTGAACAAATTTTTGCTGAGCAAGAAAATGGTTTACCAAGATCAAGATGAATATTTATTACAAATGTAATCATTTAATGAATGATGATTCTTATGTAAAGATGATCTAGGTTAATCATATGAACTGTTGATCTTAGGTTTCTAAGATAGTGTAAAACCCTAATTAGGTCAAATTAGTTTGATATAAGTATTACAAAGATGTCATTTTGATAATGATCATCACATGAAGTAGTTGCACTCAAGGACATCTGAAGATTAGACAGGGTTAAGATTGGAAGGATTTTGATAGAATATTTAGTTTATTAGAAAAAGTTTAAGGCTACCAAGCAATACAAAAGGACATATTCATCACAGAAAAGTGATTTCATTATTATACTTAATGGATCAGATTTCAACAATGTAAACTTTGTTTCCCATATAGATCACACATCATTGTTACTCTCTAGTAATTGTAGAAGACTTAAAATATCCTAATAGAGTAGACTTAACTGTCTTTGTAAAATCTCTTAACCGAGTGCACACTTGAAGAGTGTTGCTAAAATCCTCTAACCAGGTAGATCTAGATGATCTTATTGTTACTCTTAACATGGTAATATCACCATAAGTGATCAATCTTCATAATCCTTAACCGACAACTTTATTTCTACTGAAGTGAAGCTTTGTGGTTTCCATCCCCACTATACTTTTTACCTTCTAACAAGGGTTTTTGAGATACCAAAATATGTGTGTCATGTGCATGAAGTTTCATGTATGCTTATTTAATTAGTTTACATGCATTTACATTTCAGTTATGTTATTGGATGTATGGGGAATGCAATTGATACAGTTAGTTACTGAACTACATGTTTACAAGGATTCATTTTGAAAGTTTTTAAGGGTACTAATTCACCCCTCCCCTCTCAGTACTCACCTTTCGATAACTCCAACAATTGGTATCAGAGCTAGTTCTCTTGTTGAGGAAGTTTAATCACTGAAGAGAAAATATCTTAAGGATGGAAAGGTATAAGCTTGATAAGACCATTGAAAATTAGAAATTATCAATGTAGATTCTTATAGAACAATTTAAGGAAGCCAAAGAAAAATTGAGAGAGTTACTGATCAAAAGGAAGGAAATTGAATTTCAGCTCCATGAGACTGATTATCAGGAAGAAGAGATAGATGATCCATTTCAAGGATCTGGAAGTATATCTGACGCATTTGAAGGAACCATATCAGATCTATCCTGAAAAGGATCAACATTTGACTGAACAAGTGAAAGCACTGCAAATTGGATAAGAGACTCAAGTCGTAAGAATGATTGATGTCATGAACAATGCAAGATAGGTTGAACAAGAAAGAAATTTGGCTATTGAAGATAGAAGACAAATGACTGATAAGCTACAAGAAAAGGAATCTAAAATACTAAGACTTACCAAGCATCACTTTGAAATTTCCAATCAGATGGTTGTTATGAGTCAAGAAGTCAACTGAGTGAACAATGAGCTAACTAAGAAATTGGAAGACATTGGTGAATTGAGAGAAGAAAATGAAAGAATAAACAATGAAGTGAAGATTCGACAAAAACATAATGAGTTGATAAAGAAAGCTAAAGAAAGCACTAAAAGAATGGATGAATTTATAAATAGCCAAAGAAGACTTGACAACACTATTGATTTAGGCTATACCGAGTAGGGAGAGTCATCAAAACAAGCTAAAAAAAAAGAATGCGTATGTAAATCCAAGGCCAAAGAAGCTCTCATGCTATCATTGTGGAAAACCAGTCCACATATCAAATGTTTGCAGAAGCAAAACAAAACGTATTCCTAAATCCACTCCTAAATTTGATGGTTACTACTATATAATTGCAACAAGTTTGGACATCAAGCACATGAGTGTAGATCAAAGCTAGATAAGTCACCTAGGAAACACTACATGGAAAAGAACTGTCACACTTGCAACTTGCATGGACACATATCACAAGAATGCATGTAACAAGGATGAAGCAAGTCTGGAAACTGAAAGGACAAAACAAGACATATCAATCGAGAAGACAAGGTAATGCATATACTTGGGACTACAACACTTGGGTTAATTGCACAACATGTGTTAGATATTGTCATATTGCAGCTAATTGCATGAGAATGCACTGGAAAGGAAGACATTGAAATTGGAAAAATTCTAGAATGGCATGTTTGCACTATCATAAGGTTGGTCGTTTGAGCAGAGATTGTAGAGATCGAGCACCAGAACCAAGTACTAATGAAAATAGAAACACCATTGAAGAAATCATGAGGATAATGAACTGAATGTGGAGAAAAGATACAAATGACAATGTTGGACCAAGCACAACAGTCATTGACACCTCATCCATTGGATTAGGTGATCTCACCACCTCCACCTAAGAAAAATCAAGTAAGTATGGAACTAAATTTCAATCGGTTATATCTTACAATAGTTCCTTATATCTATTATGTAAATATCAAATCAATATGAATTAAGATGCACTAGGATATTATATGTTATTAACTTGAATTAAGTATAGTCGGTTAAGCTAGACTGAGTTAGAAATTTCTAGTCGGTGAAAGTGTTAGAGACAACCGAGTTGCACAGTCAACCAATCATTAATAGTATTCACTAAGATGAGGTATCTATTATGTTAACCAAGTGATTTGATTATTGACCGAGTAGTAGATGGAAAAGTATTTAATGTGTTAAACAAGTTTTTTGGTTATAAATACGTGAGAGATGAACTCGTTTGTTTACACAAAATTCAAGAGAGAACCAAAGTGATTTGAGAGAGATTTGTGAAAAGAGAATCTAAGATATTCACACAGATCTAAGCACATTACAAATAGTTAGAGATTGATTCAAGTAAGTTTGCAACCAACCGAGCTCTCTGCGCATAGTTTGTCGAAAGCCCTAAAATTAGCAGTTACAATGGCATCATCTTCTCGAACCATTCAAACCAAGGAAGAAAAGGGTAAGGTAACCCTAATCAAGATCACAACCTACACAGAGCCTCACTAAAAGCTTCATCCCAAAGTTGCAACTCAACTCGATGACATGGGTGTGTTCTCTTTGATACCGCCTAGGGTTCTACTCATAAAAGACTTAAGGTCTTGTGTACACAAAATTGTACCTTCATAGAATTAGTATTGAACAATAAATGAAATAGAAACTAAATAAACCACAATATAGCATCTATTTAGAAAATGAATGATCAATTAAGCATCTTATGGCTCTCTATCCAAGAGTGTTAATGTGAAGCTCTTAGCAAGCTACCATTAATGATAGTCCTAGAATGAGAAAATGAGTGATAAGCTAAGATAATTAATCAATTACAAATAGAAATACTCAAATTAACTCTAAATTTCCTTTCTAGCTATAATTCTCAAGAGGTTAGATGCAATTCTCAAATTTGTGGTTATGAATTATGATTGATTTTGGTCTTCCTTTTATAGATTTATGCAAGGGTAGGGGGTGTAGTTGTGTTGATCATGATTAAGCTTGAGTTGAGTCTTTGGTTCCACCCTTTGAAGATAATTTAAATATTATGTCCTCAAATCTTGGGACAAGAAGACAAGATGAGTGGACAAGATGCTCTTTCAATTTGAGTGATTGAGATCGAATTTGGCTTGATCCATGTGAATGCATTTCTTCAAATCCTATTGGTTGATTGATTTTCCTCCCCTTTTGGTTATTGAGAGAAATTAGGATTTATTAATTGATTTTAATTCATTTATTTAGCCATGTATCCCTTGAATGGGTTGATTTTATTTAATTTCAAACTATACAATTAATAGAATTTATTGCACATTGATTTGATTTAATTGTTGGCAAGTTGTCTATACTAAGATATATGACTAGTTATAGTGTTTTCACTATGAAAACAAAGTCATATAGTAGTTTGGAGTCAGTGCACTAAGTTTAAAGATCAAAATTCAGTTAAGTATTGAAGACTGGACAACATACAGAGCACCAGAGACTCAGAGCATCATCGCACATGTGTACAGATGAATTAAGGTATGCACCTTGGAAGTTAAGGTTGTTAGACTATACTTATGCTTAGTCTAAGAGTGCATAAGTAGATATGCAAAGATGTGAAAGTTACAGTCAGTTGAAGTTGCACAGCTAGTATGTGCCAGCAGTGAACAGAGCATGGAGCCGATAGTGACTATTTTTGGTATGCGATTATAAATTAATGTTGTGGAGACTATGTGCCCATTATATTTAGGTTGCTGACATATGTATATGTATAATTGTAAGCATGCTTAAGCCAATTCATTTGAAAGCATTATTTGTAATTAGTTATAGGGCCGACCTAATTGTATACTTGGTATGAGCGCATACATATAAGGTGCGCCCAGTGTAATCGGTATGGAAGTGTCAAGAGAGTTGTGATAAGTAGAGAAGAGGTATGCAAAGTGAGCATAAGATGTATTAGAGCTTTTCTAGAGGTCAAAGCATCAGCGCACCAAAGGAACTAATCTGACAAGCAGTATCACAGTGATAGTTCACCTCTAGATATAGTGTGTATCTGATTCAAAAGGTTGTAGCCTTCATCATTTGAGTAGTGAGCTCTAGGATAGTGAGTCCACTCCCCTAACAGGGATCATTGTAAAAGACTCCTAATAGGGTCCAACCCTTAACCAGGTCTACTGTACTAAAAACATTGTAAAGCTACTCCTAATAGGGTAAAGGATCTTCTAACAAGGATCACAAAACACTAGTGCAGATTATTAGTGGGTATCAAGTCCCACCAGGGTTTTTACCTATTTGGGTTTCCTCATAACCATATTGGTGTCATGTGTTGATTTCATGTTTCATGTTTATGTGAATGTTTAATTTAGTACTTAAGTATTTATAATTCAGTATAAGTGAAAAATTAAAATATAGTGAACACTGATTCATCCCCCCCACCCTCTCAGTGTTCCCATTCCTAACATTAACCTGATTAAAATGCTCTTGATTTTGATTCATCTTGAATTAAGACTTGATTTTAATTTTGATTGGCTAAATGTTTGATTTGATTCAATTACTTTGATCTTGTCCTTGATTTTCTTTGATTTATTACTTAATTATCTTTGTCCATTTTTAGGTGATTACAGGTCTTACATCCACTGTAAAATCAATGAGATCGGTGACTTTGAGCTCCAATCCACCTACCAAGAGTTATGCACCCAAAAAGTAGCTCAAGAGAAGCTAAGGCAAGAACAAAAGAACACCAAGGTGCTAGAGGATGTCAAGGAAACCCTAATGCAAGTTTCCCCAGATGTCAATGTAGATGAATCAATCCACATCATTGACCAACTTGCACTACTCATCGAGACCATCAATGGCCCAACTATTAATGCCAAGTAGATGATTGAAGAAAGAGCAGAACAAAAGATTTAGTACAAGCTAACTGAAAAGATCAACCAAGCAGTGACAGCGAATAAGGTAAAGCTTTCAAAAGTAGTAACTGAATTAGAAAGAATTATAGAAAAGGATATTACAATTTTGAAACAATTATGCACTATAGATTATTTCACTATCAAGGTTAGTGAAAAGATAAGGAAATTAGATGAAGATCTAAAAGATAGTGCAACTAGTCTAACAACTGAGCAACATGCATTTTAAGTGCATTATTCAAAGGTTAAACACATTCAATGGTTCAGAATAGAATTGAGAAATGAAGAGGATCGCATAAGAGAGTAGGTAACTGAGCTACAAGACAAGTTACTACCATATTTAGAAGTGATGCAAAAACATTTGACAAAGGCAAATAAATTGATTGCCACCCCCAAGATCTCAGTCACAGAAAATATTTTCAAGTTCAAACTTTTATAGTCGGCATACACATATAAGTTTTTGATAGTAATGGCAAAGGGGGAGAATGTTACTCCTAAATGGATTAAGATTTTTCATTAGTATTCATCTGTATAGTCATTAAACAAAGAAAAATAGTTCGGTTGGTTATAACTATGCAGTAGTCACCGAGCACAAAGATTACTGAGTACAACATTCACCGAGTATACATGATTACCGAGACTGAGAGAACATTTACCAAGTAATCCAGAGATCATATAAAATTTTGGAATGCCACATAGTTCAAGGTGAAAATTTTTTTACTGAGTAAGAAAATAGTTTACCAAGATCGAGGTGAATATTTATTACAGATGTAATCATTTAATGAATGATGATTCTTATGTAAAGATGATCTAGGGTAATCATATGAACCGTTGATCTTAGGTTTTCTAAGATAGTGTCAAACCCTAATTAGGTCAAATTAGTTTGATATAAGTATTGTAAAGATGTCATTTTGACAATGATCATCACATGAATTAGCTGCACTCAAGGACATCTGAAGATTAGACAGGGTTAATATTGGAAGGATTTTGATAGAATATTCAGTTTATCAGAAATAGTTTAAGACTATCAAGCAGTACAGAAGGACATATTCATCACAAAAAGGTGATTTCATTATTGTACTTAATGGATTTGATATCAGCAATGTAAGTTGTTTATCATACATATCACACATCACTGTTACTCTCTAGAAATTGTAGCAGACTTAAAATATCCTAACAGAGTAGACTTAACAGTCTTTTGTAAAATCTCTTAACCGAGTGCACACTTGAAGAGTGTTTCTAAAATACTCTAACTAGGTAGATCTAGTTGCTCTTATTGTTACTCCTAACAGGGTAAGATCACTAGAAGTGATCAATCTTTGTAAGCCTTAACCGACAACTTTATTTTTGTAGAAGTGAAGCTTTGTGGGTTCCATCCCCACCAGTGTTTTTATCTTCTAACAATGGTTTCTGCGATACCAAAATACATGTGTCATGTGTATGAAGTTTCATGTATACTTATTTGATTAGGTTACATGCATTTACATTTCAGTTATGTTATTGGATGTATGTTGAATGCAATTGATACAGTCAATTACTAAACTACATGTTTACAAGGATTCAATTTGAAATTTTTTAAGGGTACCGATTCACCCCTCCCCTCTTAGTACTCACCTTTCTATAATTCCAATATATATATATATATATATATATATATAGACTTCGTATTGAGTACTTTATAAGTAGGATTATTTGGCATCCAAATAGGAAGTATAATAGTTGATATTTCTTGTAATTGATAATGTAGAAATATAAGTTAATTATTAATTAATATATTTTATTGATTAATAATTAAGGAAATTTGTTTTATTTTCTAAATTGAGAATTTTTATGAAATTATATTATTTTTAGTAATTATTAAACTTGGAATCAATTTATTTTAAATAACATTATAAATTGATTTTCTTAGTGTTGGAATTTAATTTGAGAATGTATTTATAGTTTTGTTAGTGATTTTTTTGATAAATTAATTTGCATAATGGTGTTTTATAAATTAGTTTATTATTATTAAATTATTATGAATGTTTTTCCTTCTGCATTTATGGGTTAGGAGGGAATCTTTTATGTTATCCTTTTCGGATTATTGCCAAAGGTGGGGTTAGGGTTAATGTGTTATGTTTGTTTGCATTGCATACTTTTGTGGCATTTGATTTTGTTCTAACCCAACCTTATGGAAGCTTTGATTTTATTATGATGGAAATTGTTTATGTATGTTCCTGTGATACTTTGGAACTAGGTTTTGGTGTTATGATTCATGATGATCTATGAGATATGTTTTGAGATTTATGAACTTAGGGTAGGTTATCTAGGTGTTAAAGGGGAAGTGGTTTGCTTTGGAGGCACCGGAGGCTAGAAGTGGCTACTTGGATATCCTTAGTAGGTTACTTAAATAGTGATAATATAATACATTAAATAGGGTTTTAATATGAATTAATAAGATAATGGATTCCTTGCCCATGCCTTGAGTGCTTTTATAGGCTAAGGATGAGAGTGGGAGAAGATGCTTTCCTGTCTAGTAACTTGGTGGTGATTTCTGGCATGATCGGTTATCCTTGTCTACATGAGAGGATTTCAGGTTCCGCATATGATTACACTTGTGAGTCAGAGTCTAGTGAGATTATTTCAAGGGGTTGACATATGTGATGACACTTCCTTGATTTCATCTTAGGTTTCCTACGTGTGTTGGTTGCCTTTGGATTAGTATGTGTACCTTGAGTTATTGAGTTGCACCCTTTAAGATAGGAACTTATAGGACCCTTTCTTAGTATTACCTAATGATTGATTTTGGTATTGTTATCTGAGTGGGGTTTGATGTTATCTCCTGAGTACGGTGGGAGTGGATCCACAAGTTTCCATGAGATCGAGAGGTAGTGATTCTTTTACCATTAGAGACTCGAACGTTCCTGTACTAGTGTTGGATGATCCTTGATGCAATTAATTCTTATCCTATCTTCTTTTTTAAGACTTGTACCTATTCTTTCTTTATTTGTACTTTGTACTCAGTTGTATTTACATATCATTTGACTTGTGTAGTGGATATGGGTTATCATGTATACTTTATAGTTCAAATGTATTTGTCTATTTTTTAGATGGTGTACTATGTAAAAGATTTATATGATTATTGTCCTTAGTAGATTAAAATTGTATTTACGTAATTCTACGTTAAGGAACCCTTGAGATTTGTAATATGTAATTGGGATTATGTATATGAGTATATATGAACTTTATGTTTTACAAGTCCGCTTTGTTATTTAATATTATTTATAAATTCTTAAGAAAAAAGTTATTTTGTAAACTTAGTAACATGTTTTAGGCTAATCTCTACTAGGTTCTCTCGAGAGGCATTACACAGATCCCACTCTCAATCCTTTTTTTATTTGAGATATCAAGTTTTCGACCTTCTTCAATATCTGGTGTATGTTGTGAATCTTGTACTTTTACTTATGATGATGTACCTTCCTAATTTTCACCACAAACATTGCCAACGCCAAAGTATGAAGATAAGGTTATGCATTTTTCTAGCCTCACTTGGCCTTCCCCATATTTAGGAGTCCTACCCTTCTTCATGTTTGACATCTCCAATGAAATAAAGGCTGCAAAAAAAAAATCTACTTATTTAAGAAGCAATAATAAATTATATGATTCATTATCCCTATGGCCTACAATCTAGATGTCTGAGGTCTCCTGGGTGACCACTGACGGGTCCTCACTCAAGAAGAATGAACTCAAAATTACTAACAGATAGAGATGAATTTAGAATAATATTACAACACTTCAAAAAAAATATCACAAGTACCTTTAGGTCACTAACAATCACCAATGAAATTAGTAGGAATGGTTGTTCTTGGTTTGAAAATTTGCTATTGATCTAAATTGAGAGCTCAAAATTGACCAAATTGAGCTAAACTTGTGTAAACCTTTCCTAAACCTATTTAGGAAGTGTTTCCTACATTTCCTAGCCTAATCCAAGTCTCCTTGAACTTTGGTCAAACCCTTCCATTAATGAGCCTTATAGACTCATTAATAGCCTCTTACACACTCTTTAAGGCTTCTTACACCCTCATAAAGAGACCCATGTATCTTCTTCCAATCTTGTTCCCCTTGCATGCTTCCCTAGTGTTTCTCACACATGTGTGAGAAATCTTAAGCCAAGGTAAAACCTTACCATACCCCAAACTTTACCTCAAACTCTACCCCAAACCTTATCCCTGACCCTAACTCCACTTCCTAACCCAATCCCTTCCTCAAATCCTATAAATACCCTCACTTTATAAGAGAAAAAGACCAATTTAAATCTTTTACATTGAGTAGTTTTATAATGCTAGATTAATCCTAGATCTTAAGCTCTTTTCATTTATGCTAGACTAACTCATTTTTCATGCTTTCTAACACATCCTAGAATAAGCTTAATGGATTGAAATTAGTTTTATTCAATCTTTTCTAATAATTTCTGCATCATATCACATATGTTTTGGTCTAAAATCAACTCTAGAACAAGCATTCATAGCTTAATCAATTTTTAATACTTATTAGGATCCTTAAGGCCTTAGGAGCAAAATGGGTGTTCTATACCTAGTTTTGTGCCACTATGGGGTTCTTATGGTCCCTAATCCATCCTATTCCTTCCTAATAATCATTAGGAAATTTCTCCAAGTGATTTGAGAGCACACACACATCCCTAAAGTGAGAGCAAATCAAACGGTGACAAGGTGCTCCCATTTCAGCTCTATCTGAATGTCCTTGCGAATAGTAATTTTCTATATGTTAGGAATATGTTGTTAAGCTTTGAATAAATAATTTTTGAATGTCTATACCTATCATGAATAGGTTAGGTTCTCTCTACACACAGACTCATACTAGGATCACCCTGTACTCATATGACCACTTTCTAGGTGTTTTGGGCTTGTTTTTGGCCCACTGGCCTTGTTTGCTCATGCCAGGAGTCAAAGTGACTCATACTAGCCCTACCCAATACTCGTACGAGTAAAGGAATGAAATTAACCTACCCTTTTTACTCATATGGGAAACAAGGGAGGTTTTGTAAGGCCATAAGCCAAGTCAAAGTTGGATTTTTTGGTTTCTAGGGGTTTTTAAGGCCCTCTTGACTTCTTTTTTCAATTTTTGACATCATTTTTTGTAGGTACACTTTGGAGGCATTAAAATCACTAAAAAAACTAAGGCCTTAATTCTCATCAACTTGTTTGATTAATTAGGAACTTCAGTCTTTCATTTGGTTGCTTTAAACTGAACATCAATGCAATCTTGAATGCCTTAAAGGAAAATCTACAAAACTTGTTCCTAATCACTTCCTAATCAGTCCTAACCAACTCAAATTGTCCCTAATTAGTCCTAAAACACTGAAAATCACTTCTAAGGTCTTTCAATTGGATAAAAAGAACCTTCATGCTTTCAAAATCTAGGTGTTTTTTTTATCTTCATGCAAAACTAGGAACACTTCACTTTTTGGTGCATAAAAAGAACCTCAAATCTGCATATCACTTCAAAATGAATCCTAATCAATCCTAAATTCATCCTAAAAGGTCCTAATTCAAAATCAATACTTTTTTCTAAGTTAGATTGAACTTCCTTTGAAAAATCTTAAAGTTCTTTCAAGTTTTGTACAAACTAGCAGAAAATCTGCATTTCATTTCAAATGGTTTCCTAAATAGTCCAAAAGGTTCTTAAACTTTCCTAATTCATTCCTAAAGCATTGATATATGTAAAAAAAATTGTCTTATTGTAAAATCTTGAAAGTTTCCAAAGTTTGCATGCATAAAATTAACCTAGGAACATCATTTGTGGGTTTAAAATACAATCTAGAACATCAAATCTTGAGTGAACTTAAAGGAATGAATCAAAATCCAAAAGTCATTTTCTTTCAATCTCAACAGAAAAAAAAATCAATCTTGAATGACTTAAAGGTGAAAACAAAGCAAGCTCTTTTAGTTTCAAAGTTTGAATGAAGGGTTTTAAAGTGAAGCACAAACTCAATCTCGAATGCCTAAATTGCATAAATATTTCAAAATTTCTTATCTTCAAAGGAAAAGAAAAACTTGAAAGCTTAAAAATTTGTGCTTGCACATTTGAAAATTCATTCACTTAATCAATTTGGGAAAGAACAAACTTCTTGATGTGTCTTTAAAAGTTTCCCATTTATGCAAAATCCTCTTAAATTAAGTGACGTAAAACACTTGAACTCATAGAACTTCACTTGTTTTACTTCTAGCAAAGCCTGTCCAAAGAGAAAAGCAGTTCCTCTTTGGAGAATGACTTCAACTGGTACTTCCTTGGCTAGTATAGAAATAAAGTGTTGATAAAACTCTCACTTCATCCCCTCAAGCTTAGGCGATGCGTGTTGATGTTAGCCCGAGGTACGTGAATATCCCTACTATTTCGGCATGGTCAACTAGGCTCTTAAGTGAGTCACACACATACAAACTGATTGGGAGGACTTCATGGATCAACTACACACTTGATAAATTAGAAGCTACCCAATCTAATCCTGAAGGTATCAAAATCTTTGTGCAAGGACCGATCCTTGTGGTTTCCCGGATCACCTTAAGACACTCACCATATGTATCCCTCTTTTGGGGTATCAAGCTATGGGAAAAGATTCTGATACTCACCTTCCCTTAGGTAGTTCTATTTGGAGTGTTCTTCAAAGTTACAAACTCAGTTCAAAACATTTGTCAGAACACACACTCTCTTTGGGAAAACTATCATTTTTAGTGGTCAATCATTGTTTGTATCCTACAAAGTTGCCTTGTCCTTTGTCGGGATTGCTTTTAGGGTGTCTTTGTCAAGTTTTTCCTTTTCCATTGGAGACATCAAACTAAGCCAAAACTTGATCACAAGCTTTCAAAACAAAAACCTTGTAGAAGGGATCTTTCAAAATCAGACACCTAAAGCCTTATTTCAAAACAAATTGCCGCAACATTTTCCCAAGCTATGTCTGATTTAACTGTTGTCATATTTTTAAACACCTTTGGAGGCCTAGTTACTAGATGAGCTACTATACCCTAGTTTGCATTATTAAGTGGTCTTGCTTAATATTTGTGTTCATTTTTGCAAAGTACATGAAAGGGAAAGGAAATGAACTATATCTAACATTACATGTGCATATATCAATGTCAACTATGCTGTACAAAAGGGAAAGAACTGAAGGAAACATCTATCAGAGCTCACGCATGCCATGAGCATAGCCATTGCAAGAATTGCATAAATGAGTGAAAATATACATTATAAGGAGCATAGATGCAGGGGTACCAAACATTGCCTAGTAAGGAGTCTGTCTCCACTGTGTTCCCGGTGTGCTCCTGTGATCCTAAACCTGCAAAGAGAGAGAAAAGAAAGGGGTTAGATCCAATAGATATAAGCAATGCCTAGTATCACATAATCTATCTACAACACGCATACGTGCACTCAGCTATGGCATGGGCTATGCTGAGGACAGGTGCATGAGAGAGGCTCTGGAAATAAAAGAAGTACCATTGTTTTCACTAATATGTTTGTTCCATGTGCAAAGATAGAAGAAGCTGATTCATAACAAATAGTAGAATATTGGGATCCAGATGAATGATGATGCCCTGTGATGTGGGCTCTATCAGGAGGATCTCAAATTTCTTGGAGAAAGACCACATCATAGGCCAAGAACACCCATGCTCAATAGTGTAACATTCAGTGGGTAGTACAGTATCAGTAGGACACTAAAGAACCATAGATCATAAAGAAAGTGAAGCATGGTTGAAGCACAAATTACAGAGCACTGGCACATGGAGGGCTTGTAAACACATGCATTCAAGTCAAAATAGAGAGATGAGAAGGAACACAAATCTGCATATTGTTGGCATGAACATCAACAAATGAATCTGCATCATGAATCAAATAATGAAGGGGCTGCAAATGATCAAACCCATAGTTTCAAGAAGACATAATAGTGCATCAATAAAGGCATCAATCTTAAAGGAATGAGAAGGGAAATAATGGAGATTTGCAGGCCTCAATAAAGTACATAATAGTTAAACAATGAATCCACATGGAGAGATCAATAGTCTTGATGAGAAGGAATCAATCAAAGCAGGATGCCAAAGACAAGGAATAGCATGGCTTAGTAATTCAAATAATGAATAAATCTGCAATACAACATGTCTATGCCCGCAATTATAAACTAGATGGTGCCCTTGTTTTATAATGAATAATGCAATTGTATGATCACAGTCTAAGCATCGACAATGACAGTAAACAATGCAATGAATGGTAAATGCTAATGATGTGGGCCAACATTGTGCATGTAAGCAACAGTACCGAGAAACAATACAATGGATATGGGCCTCGAGCATTTTAAAAATGCCTTATGTACGCTCTCAGGCTGTATATAGAGGAGGGTAGTAGTGGCCAAAGCATAACATCAAATATAACATGATGCCCTAGTTCATCAGTTCATGGGCTTTATGGAAAATTGAAGATCTAAATATCAAATGCTCACGAGTCATCAACGATTGTTCAAACAGTATATACAAATATGATAATAGTGTGTGCTCAGGTTGTGCATGGAAGAAGTGACAGTGACCAATATACACCAATAGGGATGCCATAAAGAAACACTAACAATATATCATGCCCTTGTCAGCAATAGAGGGAGATCGTACAAGGATGCCCTAACCTTATGGCTCACGGGCTATAAAAAATTCAAGCCAGCATGCCCTCGACATAGCAATGCCCTCACTGGTATCAAATGCATGATACCTCCAATATACAACAATGCCCTAGTTCATAAGCTAATTCACGGGCTATTGAAATCAAATACAGAGGCAAACACTTCACATTATTCACAAATCCTTGAAAGTCGACCACAATGATCATAACAGTATACCAAGGTAAAATCGAGCATTCATGACAATAGGTTGAGCCATCACAAATGTGTAGATGCATATGTCGTGCCCTGACCTAGCTCACTTGTCAATAAGAATAAAAGAAAGACAATGAGTACAGAGTGCCCTAGCTCATGGCTCATTGGGCATCTGGTGCTCACACCAAATGTTCCAAATGTAATATTTGCCAAATACAAATACAATAGTGCCATGAATCAAAGAAAATGTAGTGAAATGTACGTGCCCTAGCTCATTCAAAGCACTGATGCCCTATTTTCTCACAGTATATGAAGTAATAATAGTGCCCTCATTGATATGGTGAAAGCAAATGCAGTGCCCTAGTAGAAAACATCCCAATAAGTGATGCCCTAGTTATACCACGATGCCAAACAGAGATACAGAGGGTTGAATACATGTATACACCAGTGAATCAACCAACAAAGCATGATACCATAAACAAAATGCCAATACATGCTAGCAATCGAATGCATAAGAAGATTGAAATAATACAATGCACCAATAAATTAAAAAACTGTACACATGGTGCCCTAGCTCATGGCTCAAGGGTCAAAGCATAGACATAGCAGTGGATAGGGAAATGAATGATGAAGAGATCAAGAACCTACCTCCAGATATCATGCCATGAAGATCAGACATTGTTGTTTCCATTTCAAGTTCAAAGACTGCCTGTAGAGATGGAAGGTTTCCAATTGTTGAAGGAAGGATCCACAGTATCAGTGGCTTTTGGATTTGGAATGAAATATCATTAGATTTTCTTTCTTCTCCCCTTTTGGGTCGAGATTCCTTTTCCCCTTTTGCTATTTATTTTATGCTTGGTGAAGATTTTGATAAACCCTTAGGTTGGGATACATTATGCTAGGGTATGTTGCTATTGGTGGATTTAGCATTTTCTCCCCATTTCATTTTTGGGTTGAGATTATTAATGGTTTTTATCTTATGCAAGGTGTCTTCTTATGATGTGGATTTAGTTCATCATAGATGTTTTGGATATTCTCCTCATTATTGTGTTGAGAGATATCTTGAAATTATATTTAGGATCCACTTATGATTAGCATGGATAGGGGAATAAAATGTAAATGTAAAGTCATTGCAATTTTATTATAAGATATTGACAAGTGGTGTTTTTATAAACCATTGTCAAATATCATTTATGATGCATGACTTAGTGGGTTGAATAGTTCCTTTGACTAGCTATTTTTAGGGGTCCCCACTTTCCTCACCCCCCTAGAATCTCTGGAATTTGGCATACGAATTTAGGAGACATGATCATGGTCTTAAAAGAGAGTTTTTCTAATTTTGGTGAGGGTGTGGTCATCAATGCAGATTCCTAGGATTTTCTTCATATACCTCTCACTTTTGTGATCGAGGCTAGTTCTTCTTTCCCTCTTTCTCAAAGGTGACTGCTTGTAGCTCTGGAGAAGCAGATTGAGTTATTTGGCTCCTTTCATTGAAGATAATACAATATTCCTTCTATTCCTATTATTTTTTGAGTTTTCTCCTTGAATTCATGTTAAAGTTATTGTGATCTTGCCATCCTTTACTTTGCATGTTTGTTCAAGTTGAATGATTAAGAAGGTGTTTTACAGTTATTGTTATAATCTGTGTACATTTGGTTTTAAGTTGTGGGAGTCTTTTCCCTTCTTTTAACACAAATACCTCTTTATTTCAAGAATTGTCAAGGCAGGCAGGGTCAAGTTGTGAGTTACCTGGTTATTCTAAGTGTCATTGTGAGCTTTTATTTCAATCTATGGATCTATCAAGTTTGGTGAATCGCCTTAGTTTTAGTTTAGTTTCATGCACTCTCTCTCCCTTTTCCTTCAAAGTTTAGTTCAATTTTAGGTGATTCAAGGGAAAGCCAGCCCCTAATCCAGAGGTCTATTCTCGAATAGGTTACCCACAACCTGAGAATAGTCCCATGTTTCATGGGATTGCTAGGTTCTACGCTTAGCCATACTCAGGTGCAATCCCCAGTGACAATAGTTTTTGGCACGCTTGGTGGGACAACTTTGTTTCCCATCATTCACTGAGATTTCTAGTGTGATCCTTAGTGCAATCAACCTTTAAGAGGTAGTTTTTTTTAAGCACCATGGTGACTCTAAGAGAAATCTACTGGTTTAAGTAGTTCAAGTGCTGATAAGTTTCAGAATATATTTTTACCAGCTCATTTGATGATGCAAGCATGTCAATGCCTAATGCATATTATCCCTATCACCCCCCATATCATGAGAAATATACCCATGTTCCAGCATTCGTGCCATATCAAGCTGGCCAAGCAGCAGCATACAATCAAAATGGCTCACAAACAACAAATTTCCAGCATGTACTACCATACCCTCCCACCCAGCATCAAGAACCCTAGCAACATTCCTATCAACTGCCCTATGAAGATCACCATTGCAATCCTTAGAATTAGCCCCATACCACTTCAGATTCAAGCTCCATATCCTCTTTGTTAGTAGTTTGTCAGGAGGAAATGAGCTCTTTCATGAAAGATTATGCAGAGATGAGGTCTCAAAAGGAGGAGCTCTCAAGATAATATATGGAGGTGGTGGCTTTCTCAAGGCAGCTTGAGAGCCAGATAGCAGGTGCTGAACATACCTTTGAAGAGAAGAACTAGCAAGGAAAGGCCTACAAAGAAAAGATTGAAGAATATCAAGAATTAATAAAGGCCATCTATCTTATAGCTACAAAAACTGAGAAGGATCTCTGAAAAGAGTTGGAACAAAATGATGAATTCCAGGATCATGAACGAGAGACACTGGCCAAGCAGATTGCAGAAAGGGATCAATTGATTAAGAGCCTATTGGAGGGAGTGCCAAAGCAAGGAGATCAAGAAGCAACTGCTGCCCCAATGCAAGAAATCTCACCAGATCCACCAGAAGACAATAAGGATTTAATGCAGTCTTGGAGACCCTCATGGACTATATATCCGGGTTGGGAGATGCCAACTCTTTTTAAGGAAGAGATTCAGAAGGAGATACCCCATGTTGCTAAAGAGAACCTAGAAGCTTTGCAGACAAGACAAGAGACTCACAAGGTTCAAATCCCAAGCTTCTTGCCTGGTAAGTCCACTAGCACTCCTATTGAAATTCCAAGCTTTAGGATTTCTCCTTTAGTTCAAAATCCTAGTCAACAAGAGCCTAATCTCCATGCATTTCTAGAGCCTATTCATGAAACCATCTTAGTCTCTCATCCACTCCATCCTATTCCTATAGAGGAGACACCTAAAAGTTTTGACTTCCTAAATGATAGTGAGCTCGTCCTGCAGCAGATAAAGCTCTATAAGCCACTTCCTAAGGAGCCCCCTATAGCTCATAGTATTTCAGGCCACTAGAAAGAGGATGAATCTTGTCTCTTAGAGGTACTTTTTCATGATGATCATGAGGAACAAGTAGAATTGTTATATGAAGATTGATTAGAGTAGCCAGATAAGGATAAGAAAGAAAGTGAAGAAGGTGAGAACCTCGCTGATTTGTTTAAAGAAATGCCTTCTTATATTGAGCAAGAAGAGATAGTACATGACTTACTAGTTAGGCTCACTGATTGTGACAAGGAAGATGATGTAGTTGTTGCTAAATTAGAACAACAAGATGATTTTGATTCTATAATTGATGTTTTCTGCTCCACTCTTGTTGATGTTCCCTATCTTCCTGATAAAGATAATGGCTTGCATGTTCTTGAAGAAAAGATTGTGTTTCAGGAGGTTAATGTTGTACCAGTGATAGAATCTGGGCTATTTGCAATAAAATGGTGGATGGATCTCATGAATTTTGTTTCATGGACCATGAGGAGGGGCCAGTTATGGTTGAGGACCTGATGCAATGTGATAGCTTGGATGAGCTATTAGAGTTTCCAACTGATGAAGAGGATGATCCTCTAACTGCAGAAGAAGAAATGTTATGGCAGACTATCATGGAGGGGCAGAATTTTGATCAGCATGTTGAAGATATTTGTAAGATGCATACTGAGCAGCAGGAGAGGCTTGGTTTCATACTCTCTCAGGGGTGTCCTATCAGATATCTAGCTCAGATGGGGTCAAGCAAGACATGCATACTCAAGGAATCAATGGAGGGTGATGTTAAGAGTCCACTCACTGGTGACCAGGAGCTCATTCAACATCATCAGACTCCCTGGGAGGACAACACATATGATCTATTTGAGGTTAGTTGTCTGGTACACCAAATTCAAAAGTTGATATGCCAAACAGTTCAGTACATTTTTGTGTTCCATATTCTTCCTATTGGCATTGAGTGTGCAAAGTATAATATTTTGAGGAGAATGGGAAGCTACTTCAACAATCCAGTTAATGGATTTGTTTAACCAATTTGCTGAGACTGGTTAGAGTAGGGTAGGGTAGAGGTTTTCAGTTTCTATGTACCCTAAGTTCCTAGCACAAGTTTGCTTCCAGCTTTCAGTTTGGTTTGAGTAGCAATAAGCCAAAGAATTTGTTTCCAATAGTTAGTTAGTGGTTTTGTTGGAGAAGGAGGTTGTTTTGGTTGGGAGCCAAGTTCAGTGTGTGGCTTAAGGACTTTGTGCCCAATGGATCTATAAGGAAACTGGTCAAGATACTTAGCAGGCAAGCACTCCATAGAGGTCACCAGAATGTTGTCATATTTTTACACACCTTTGGAGGCCTAGTTACTAGATGAGCTACTATACCCTAGTTTGCATTATTAAGTGGTCTTGCTTAATATTTGTGTTCATTTTTTCAAAGTACATGAAAGGGAAAGGAAATGAACTATATCTAACATTACATGTGCATATATCAATGTCAACTATGATGTACAAAAGGGAAAGAACTGAAGGAAGCATCTATCAGAGCTCACGCATGCCATGAGCATAGCCATTGCAAGAATTGCATAAATGAGTGAAAATATACATTATAAGGAGCATAGATGCAGGGGTACCAAACATTGCCTAGTAAGGAGTCTGTCTCCACTGTGTTCCCGGTGTGCTCCTGTGATCCTAAACCTGCAAAGAGAGAGAAAAGAAAGGGGTTAGATCCAATAGATATAAGCAATGCCTAGTATCACATAATCTATCTACAACACGCATACGTGCACTCAGCTATACACCTCTGGCATGGGCTATGCTGAGGACAGGTGCATGAGAGAGGCTCTGGAAATAAAAGAAGTACCATTGTTTTCACTAATATGTTTGTTCCATGTGCAGAGATAGAAGAAGCTGATTCATAACAAATAGTAGAATATCAAGATCCAGATGAATGATGATGCCCTGTGATGTGGGCTCTATCAGGAGGATCTCAAATTTCTTGGAGAAAGACCACATCACAGGCCAAGAACACCCATGCTCAACAGTGTAACATTCAGTGGGTAGTACAGTATCAGTAGGACACTAAAGAACCATAGATTAGAAAACAAGTGAAGCATGGTTGAAGCACAAATAACAAAGCACTGGCACATGGAGGGCTTGCAAACACATGCATTCAAGTCAGAACAGAGAGATGAGAAGGAACACAAATCTGCATATTGTTGGCATGAACATCAACAAATGAATTTGCATCATGAATCAGATAATGAAGGGGCTACAAATGATCAAACCCATAGTTTCAAGAAGACATAATAGTGCATCAATAAAGGCATCAATCTTAAAGGAATGAGAAGGGAAATAATGGAGGTTTGTAGGCCTCAATAAAGTACATAATAGTTAAATAGTGAATCCACATGGAGAAATCAATAATCCTGATGAGAAGGAATCAATCAAAGCAGGATGCCAAAGACAAGGCGTAGCATGGCTTAGTAATCCAAATAATGAATAAATCTGCAATACAACATGTCTATGCCCACAATTATAAACCAGATAGTGCCCTCAGTTTATAATGAATAATGCAATTGTATGATCACAACCTAAGCATCGACAATGATAGTAAACAATGCAAAGAACGGTAAATGATAATGATGCAGGCCAACATTGTGCATGTAAGCAACAGTACCCAGAAACAATACAATGGATATGGGCCTCGAGCATTTAAAAAATGCCTTATGTATGCTCTTGGGTTGTATATAGAGGAGGGTAGTAGTGGCCGAAGCATAACATTAAATATAACATGATGCCCTAGTTCATCAATTCACATGCTTTATGGAAAATTAAAGATCTAAATATCAAATGCTCACGAGTCATCAACGATTGTTCAAACAGTATATACAAATATGCTAACAGTGTGTGCTCGGGCTGTGCATGGAAGAAGTGACAGTGACCAATATACACCAACAGGGATGCCATAAAGAAACATTAATAGTATACCGTGCCCTAGTCGACAATAGAGGGAGATCGTACAAGGATGCCCTAACCTTATGGCTCATGGGCTATAAAAAATTCAAGCCAGCATGCCCTCGACACAGCAGTGCCCTCACTAGTATCAAATGCATGATACCTCCAATATACAACAATGCCCTAGTTCATAAGCTAATTCACGGGCTATTGAAATCAAATACAGAGGCAAACACTTCACATTGTTCACAAACCCTCAAAAGTTGAGCACAATGATCATAACAGTATACCAAGGTAAACTTGAGCATTCATGACAATAGTTTGAGCCATCACAAATGTGTAGATGCATATGTCGTGCCTTGACTTGGCTCACAGGTCAATAAGAATAAAAGAAAGATAGTGAGTACAGAGTGCCCTAGCTCATGGCTCATCGGGCATCTGGTGTGCACACCAAATGTTCCAAATGTAATATTTGCCAAATACAAATACAACAGTTCCATGAATCAAAGAAAATGCATAGAAATGTACGTGCCCTAGCTCATTCAAAGCATTGATGCCCTATTTTCTCACAGTATATGAAGTAATAACAGTGCCCTCATTGATACGTTGAAAGCAAATGCAGTGCCCTAGCAGAAAACATCCCAATAAATGATGCCCTAGTTATACCACGATGCCAAACAGAGATACAGAGGGTTGAATACATGTATACACCAATGAATCAACCAACAAAGCATGATACCATAAACAAAATGCCAATACATGCTAGCAATCGAATGCACAAGAAGATTGAAATAATACAATGCACCAGTAAATTAAAAAACTATACACACGGTGCCCTAGCTCATGGATCAAGGGTCAAAGCATAGAGATAGTAGTAGATAGGGAAATGAATGATGAAGAGATCAAGAACCTACCTCCAGATATCGTGCCACGAAGATTAGACATTGTTGTTTCCATTTCAAGTTCAAAGACTGCCTGTAGAGATGGAAGGTTGCCAATTGTCGAAGGAAGGATCCACAGTATCAGTGGCTTTTGGATTTGGAATGAAATGTCATTAGATTTTCTTTCTTCTCCCCTTTTGGGTCACAATTCCTTTTCCCCTTTTTCTATGTATTTTATGCTTGGTGAAGATTTTGATAAACCCTTAGGTTGGGATACATTATGCTAGGGTATGTTGCTATTGGTGGATTTAGCATTTTCTCCCCATTTCATTTTTGGGTTGAGATTATTAATGGTTTTTATCTTATGCTAGGTGTCTTCTTATGATGTGGATTTAGTTCATCATAGATGTTTTGGATATTCTCCTCATTAGTGAGTTGAGAGATATCTTGAAATTATATTTAGGATCCAATTATGCTTACCATGGATAGGGGAATAAAATGTAAATGTAAAGTCATTGCAGTTTTATTGTAAGATATTGACAAGTGGTGTTTTTATAAAACATTGTCAAATATCATTTATGATGCATGACTTAGTGGGTTGAATAGTTCCTTTGACTAGCTATTTTTAGGGGTCCCCACTTTCCTCGCCCCCCTAGAATCTTGAGAATCTGGCATACAAATTTAGGAGACATGATCATGGTCTTAAAAGAGAGTTTTTCTAATTTTGGCAAGGGTGTGTTCATCAATGCAGATTCCTAGGATTTTCTTCATATACCACTCACTTCTGTGATTGAGGCTAGTTCTTCTTTCCCTCTTTCTCAGAGGTGACTACTTGTAGCTCTGGAGAAGTAGATTGAGTTATTTGGCTCCTTTCATTGAAGATAATATAGTATTCCTTCTATTCCTATTATTTTTTGAGTTTTCCTATTTGAATTCATGTTAAAGTTATTTTGATCTTGCCATCCTTTACTTTGCATGTTTGTTCAAGTTGAATGCTTAAGAAGGTGTTTTACAGTTATTGTTATAATCTGTGTACATTTGGTTTTAAGTTGTGGGAGTCTTTTCCCTTCTTTTAACACAAATACCTCTTTATTTCAAGAATTATCAAGGAAGGCAGGGTCAAGTTGTGAGTTACCTGGTTATTCTAAGTGTCATTGTGAGATTTTATTTCAATCTGTGGATCTATCAAGTTTGGTGAATCACCTTAGTTTTAGTTCATTTTCATGCACTCTCTCTCCCTTTTCCTTCAAAGTTCAGTTCAGTTTTAGGCGATTCAAGGGGAAGCCAGCCCCTAATCCAGAGGTCTATTCTCGAATAGGTTACCCACAACCTAAGAATAGTCCCATGTTTCATGGGATTGCTAGGTTCTATGCTTAGCCATACTCGGGTGCAATCCCCAGTGACAACATTAACCAAACACAAAAAAAGAAAGGCTTCCCAATCCCCAAGTTTATCAAGAAAAGAAGATTGTAGAAAGAAATCTGAAAGACCATCAACCCATCCTAAAAGAAATCCAAGAAGAAGAGAAATATCAGGAGAAACTGGACAACATGGGCTATAACGCCATAGTGAAGCAGTTTGCAACCCAGTTCCAGGTTAATTAGCGCTATGTCAATCTAGAGAGAGAAGACTAGCTTGGCCCATCACATATCCATTAATCCTTTAGAATCCCACAATCCTATCTCAGCATTCCTTCATCCTAAATCATCATTAGTCTCATCTTTGCATCATCATCGATCCCTAGTTGTATCCTAAATCAGTCTTAGCCGCATCATTGCATTATTTATCATCTTCCTAGTTGTATCATAGGTCATCCTTGTCAGCTGCATCTAGATCATCCTCTAAGAGATTGCATCATTCAGTCATCCTTCATCATCCTCCCCTTAATAATCCATATTCAGAATTTAAAATCCTTAACCCATCATCCTTGATGCAAATCCTTGCACCAAATCCAATGATCGAATCCAAACACTTAGTGTTCAATCCTTTGAGTTGCTTCAAAATCCTATCCCCCATCAGAAATATCCACCCTTTGACTAAGCATTTTCCAGGGAATCCCTACTTTTCCTTGTAAGCCTCATCATCTTGAGCAAGAGATTGGTGTACATTGATAAGAATCCAGTTAGTCGAAGATCATTAGTCTATCCTAGGTTGACAATCCTCATTGATCCTACATCAGGAAGCAATAGCTCATTTGACCAACACTTAGTAAATCTTCCACAATCCTCCACCAGTCCTCCATAATCCTTGATCCAAATCAGAGCATCCCACCAATCATCCATCATACTTGATCCAAATCGAAGCATCTCACCAATCCTTCACCATCCTACCATCATTTAGTTAATCCAAATCTTTGCGTCACATCAAAGAAATCCACCATCCTTAGAAGTTTCTTATACTTGCATCCATCATTTTTTAGAGTCTCTTAGGAATATCTTGCATCCACCCATCATTTAAATTATCATCTTTAGATCTACATTCCATGCCCATCGAGACATGATCCAGGAAGAGAAGGAACATGGATCCCAATCAGGCCACTAGTTCATCGGATCCTAACAATCCTACCAACACAATGGTGACATACAATCCTGAGATCCCACAAATTGGTAATATATGGGATGATCCCAATGGCCCCCCACTCTATTTTCCATAGATGTTCATGAGCCATCCGGGGCATGCACAAATAGCTAGTGCACTTATTGATCATAATCGATAAAATATACAGACTAATTTTGCTCAAGAAGGTACTCCCATTCCACCATATTCCCAACCTCGCATCCCCATAAAGACCATCCAAATCTCGGCAAAAGCCTACACCCCATCATCCAACAACTTCTTGATCCTAAACTCTAAATGTCTCAAGAAATTGCATCCATCCCCCACTTCTTGCAAAGCAGTTTTGCGAGTCCCACAACACAAGTAGTAACACAACCCACTTCATTTTCCATCATGGGAACACCATCATCTTCTATGGCATCTCAAGCCATTACGCAAGTCCAAAGATTTGCACAAAACCAACTGCCACCTATGCAATTTGCCACACAAGCAATTCCTCCACCATCCATAAGCCAATCAACATCATCATTTCTGGGGGCAACACAATCATTTCCTTCTTTTTCCCGACAAGCCTCTACCTCAACATCATCATTTCTAGGGGCAATGCAATCATTCCCCTTTCCTACTTAGCAAGCTTCCACATCAACATCACCCTTTCTATGGGGAACACAAGCATCTCCTTCCACTTCCCAACCAGGATTTTCCCAAACATACATTCCATCTCCACCTTCCATCTCCAATACACAAGCCCAACAAACTACTTTCACAACAGGCATGCCTTCCATGGGATTTCCAAATCCACCATCTACATCTCAAAACTCAACATCTGCATTTCCAGCATCCTCCGCATCGCAACTCCCACCACGAACCGGTTCTTGTTGGGGCATTACTCGAGAAGAAATGCAAGCCTTAGGAATGCCAACCCACTTTTCCACATCCATGCCAGCAAACCAACAAGCCACCTTCCCCCAAGCAACGCAACAACAACAAACGCAACCTCTGCCAGCTTCATCCATTTTGTCATACACCAACTATCTATCTGCACCACCTACCACTTCTCAAATGGTTCCACCTCCCCAACAACAGAGTTCTTCCCATCTCACAAGCTACCTTGCACAACCACCCCTTGCTTCCAGCTTCCCAACATCTATTCCACCCTTGAGCAATGTAGGAATGCATCCAACCTACATCAACCAAGCCCTAAGCCAAGTAAACCAAGCCCAAGCCTACCAAAAAACTACACCCTTTGGCCACTAGCCTCCCCCACAATAAAAGTACTTCCTAGTGCAACAATAACAACATCCCATCATCCCATAGCAACAACAAGCATCATCCTACACATCACAATAGCAACAAAATATCATCCCCTGGCAACAAAAAACCATTTTATATCCTCAGCAGCAATATCCTCCCCAGTAATCATCATCCCAAATTCTATTCCTATCTACCTATCTTGTTGGGAAATCTCCATATCCCACTCCACAATATCTACCACAAAATCACCCGTATTCACCAGCACCACTAGATCCTTTCCAAATGGGAGTACCCACTCAAATGTCGATCAATGCCTAGGGGGAAGAAATGAAGAATGCCCTTAAGGAGCTAAAAGCTGGCACAAATAACAAGACCTTCAAGTTTGAAGAGGTGTGCATTTTGAGACACCCAAATTTGATAAATATCAAGGGAAAGGAGATCCAATAAACCATGTCAAAGAGTTCTATATGGCATGTCAAGAAGTGGCATATAGTGATAACTACCTTATGCGCTTATTCCCCAAGAGTTTGGGAGGAACTTCTATTGAGTGGTTTTACAAAATACCTTATTGATGCAAGGGCATTCTAGGGTACTCGGTGAATCTACATGGGAGGTGTATATTTGGTCGGTGTTACTCAGTTGCAGCCTTGACCGATGGTCTCGGTCATTGAAGGAAGTTCGGTCACTAAAGGAACTCGATAACCTCTGGCACTCGATGAAAGTGTTACTCGGTAATGTTTGTGGTGCTCGCTGGACACTAGTGTTCGACGATGCCTTACATGCTTAGTTATTTCACTATTGCTCGGTAGTTCAGGTTTACCGACTGGAGTTCTGTATGATTTTTTGGGCCAGCTTGGTGCATTTATTGTTGGTAGCTATTGTTACAGGCCGACATGTTGTATTAAATGTTTGTAAGGCTATTTTGATGCTGACTTGTATTGCATTTAATATTTGTTGGGGGAGTTAATGGTTTCATCCAGCCAACTTGTGGCTAATGATTAGTATTTATAGGATGTTTAGGAGAAAAGGGATCATCAGGAGATCAATAAAAGTTCATGACTTGGAAGGCTTAGCGAATCAGATATGAGGTTCTAAAATTTGGAGTTAGCGAAGAAAAGATCTTGCATGATCTTGCAGATCAGATTGTTATCTGATAGTTTGTAGTTGTAGAGCTAGTGGTTTGCACACTTGGAAACAAGGAGATTGCTTGGGAGGCTTTCAAGCTCAAGTTTAGATCTGCCTTAGGGTTTCCATAAGTTGCTAATTGTTTTTAGAGCTGAACTAGCTAAGATTGTATTGGATATGTTTGGGATCTTGTAAAAATTTTTCTGATTGTAATTGGCCCTAACCCGGAAAGCCTCACAACTAGGCATGTTAATGAAAATCAAAAGTTAAACAATTATTTTGTTGTTGTGTTGTTGAGTATTCTATTGTGTTGTTCTGAAGCTGCAAGGTTTGGACTATCCTTAATTGGATCCACCATCTTTGACTGCGTTAGGTGGTATCAGAGTGAAAGTTGATGTTGTGGAGTGAAGGTTGACCTAGCAAGGTTGATCTTGCGAAGTTGATCTTATTTTTTGAAGAGATCGTATGATCTGGATTGCAGATCCAGAGCACTGAACTTGTGGATCTTGCCCTAGTTGTTTGTTCAAGGTGGTAGGTTGAGATCTGACTTGCATACAACTTGGATATTGCCACAAGATGGTCAGTGTAGGGTTTGTTGCAGAGGGTTTCTCTTATCTTTAAGGATGCCTCCGAGAAGATTGGACCCTAGAGTTATTTTTGATCTCTATGATATTGTTGAATCTAGGATAATAGAGAAGGTGAAAATAGATTTCAGATCTGAGATGGAGTTGATGAAGAATGACATGGTCACCGAGATCATTAGAGCTATTGCTAGTGTACCTTGGAATGTTGGTACTGAAGATGGTTATGAGGAAGCTGTTGAAGACTTTGAACCTGCTAGATCTAGTGGTGATGACAAGAGGGATAGCTCTGGTGAAGAAAAAATTGCTCGGTTGCCTAGATCTGAAGCTCAGTTAAGTAGCAGTTACCGAATGGAAGTTTCTACTTTCTTTGGTACTTTGAAGCCCGATAACTTGATTGATTGGATTGGTGAACTTGAAGATTTCTTTGAGCTAGAAGAACTTGAAGATCCTCTTCGGGTGAGATTAGCACAAATAAAGTTGAAACGACATGTTTCTCTTTGGTGGAAAGAACTACAAAGAGATATAGAAGATGAAGGTGAAATAAAGATCAATCGGTGGAGGTTGACAATGAAAAAATTAAAAGCTAAGTTCATACCTTCTGACTATGAGCTTGACTTGTTTAAGAAGTTGTAGAATATGAAATAGAAGGATCTGTCTATTGAAGATTATACCAAGGAGTTCTACAAACTTACTATTCAGTCTGGACACCTAGAGCTTGGTAACGAAAAGGTAGCTTGGTATGTGAATGGTTTGAGATTCAATATTCACGATGAGCTTGGTATGCTGAAGATTGATTCTATTGAAGATGCTTATCAGTATGCTCTGAAGGCAGAAGATAAGTTGAAGAGGAAAAAACATAGTAATCCCCGAGGGAAGGAAAAGATTGATCACTAGGTGAAGGATAAACCAACTGATGTAGAAGATGAATAGAAACCTATGGAACCGAAGAAGAAGATAGGTAGAGTTATCTTTAAGGGTACTTTTCTTAACTATGGAGAGGAAGGACACCATTCTTTTGAGTGTACATAGAAGAAGCTTGGTGATCGACGAACTGCTGTGGTGAATGAGAATGAACTTAAATCTGAGAACTTGCTGCTTTGGCGAACATTGCTCAGTACAAAGGAGGAACCTTGTTAGAGGAGTAACTTGTTAAGGACCTGATGCAAGTCTGAAGGTAACCTCTATGATGTTATTGTTGATAGTGGTAGTACTGATAACCTTGTTGCTGAGGACATGGTTCAAAAACTTGGGTTGAATAGAATGAAGCATCCTTGTCCTTATAGGATTGGCTAGTTACACGATGTTCATGCTCTAGAAGTAAGAGAACAATGCTTTATTGATGTTCAGATTGGCTAGTATAAGGATCTTGTGTTATGTGAGATTGTGAAGATGAATAGTTGTGATATATTGCTTGGTAGACCTTGGCAATATGATTGCAGAGCTATGTATGATAGTGTCAAAAATGTATTTACTGTTGAGAAGGATAACATGAAGTTTTCCCTGATGCCTTTACTAGATACAACACTTGGTAGGAGAAGCCTCAATATTGGTAGCCGAGTTGAGTTGGTAGATCCAAAGAAAATGATTGATCAGTATGGAGAACAAACCTATGTGTTGTCAAGGAAAGACTTGAAGAGACAGAGAAAGTTGAAGTGGAAGGGTATGCAAACTAAAAAGGTGGAGGACTTGTATGTGAAGCACCAGTTCAGGGTTTATGTGTTGAATCTCGAAAGATGTTCTTCTCAAATATGAGCATCTTTTTGAACTTGGGGTGTCTGATGCAGGGGCATTCTAGTGTACTCAGTGAATCTGCATGGGAGGTGTATGTTTGGCCAGTGTTACTCGGTTGCAGCCTTGACCAACGGTCTTGGTCATTGAAGGAAGCTTGGTCACTGAAGGAACTTGGTAACCTCTGGAGCTTGATGAAAGTGTTACTTGATGATGTCTATGGTGCTCAGTGATGCCTGGCATGCTTGGTTATTTCACTATTGCTCTGTAGTTCTAGTTTACCGACTAGAGTTCTGTGTGATTTGTTGGGATGACTTGGTGCATTTATTGTTGGTAGCTGTTGTTACAAGCTAACATGTTGTATTAAATGTTTGTAAGGCTATTTTGATGTTGACTTGTATTGCATTTAATATTTGTTGGGGGAGTTAATAGTTTCATCCAGCCAACTTGTGGCTGATGATTAGTATTTATAGGATGTTTAGGAGAAAAGGGATCATTGATAAATAGAAGTTCATGACTTGGAAGGCTTAGTGAATCAGATCTGAGGTTCTAAAAGCTGGAGTTGGCAAAGTTGTGGAAAAGATCTTGCATGATCTTGCAAATCAGATTGTTATCTGATAGTTTGTAGTTGCAAAGCTAGTGGTTTGCACACTTGGAGACAAGGAGATTGCTAGGGAGGCTTGCAAGCTCAATTTTAGATCTTCCTTAGGGTTTCCATCAGTTGCTGATTATTTTTAGAGCTGAACTAGTTGAGATTGTATTGGATCTATTTGGGATCTTACAGAATTGTTTCTGATTGTAATTGGCCCTAACCCAGAAGGCCTCATAGCAGGGCATGTTAATGAAAATTAGAAGCTAAACAATTATTTTGTTGTTGTGTTGTTGAATATTCCATTGTGTTGTTCTGAAGCTGCAAGGTTTGGACTGTCCTTAATTGGGTCCACCATCTTTGACTACGTCACTTATGGGACAATCTCAACCTTTTTCGAGCTCTCTAAGAAGTTCGTTGCCTAGTATGCCCATAATGTCGAGAATGCATTGTCTTTATTAGACCTTTGCAACTCAAAACAAAAAGGATAAATCCTAGCCGACTACTTGCAAAGATGGTAGAACCTCACAACCAGGTTATCATATCAACCACCTGAGAAGCATCTAACCAAGATCTTTATCAATAACCTGCATCCCAAACTATCCCACTTCATGAGGATAAACTGCATCTAAACTTACCAACATATCAAAAGCAAGGGGATAGATATCAAAAGAGGCCTCCTCGATGAAGGCATGATTCGACACTACAAGGATGATTCCCACAACAAGCCTAACAATGACAAACCTTGTTACTTGAATCAAAACAAAAATGTTGTTACTGATGGAGCCACAAACACTAAGCATGTCTAAACTATTATGGCTGATCCTACACCGACTCCTGCATATCAACAACATCAACCTCAAATCAATCAGCAACCTATGCAATAATATCAGCCCCAAAATAATCAACATCAATATCAATAACAAGCACAACATGATCAGCAACCCATGTTGCATGCTCAAAACCAACACCTAAATCCAACCTATCAGGCCAATGCCATATCAAAAACTCCTAATCAGAACATGCCTCAATCCCAGACTCACCAGAAGAGAATATTCACACCTTTTGGTGAACCTCTGGACATAATCTTTCATCGCATGGCCAAGGCCAATCTAATCACATACTTGGCAACTTAGCAATTTGATGATGCCACTCCCAAACCTAACTAGTACAAAGATCACGAGTACTATGATTATCATCATGTCAAAGGACACACTACCCTAAGGTACATGAAACTAAAGCATTACATCCAAGATCTCATTGACAAAAAGGAGATCCAAGTGGATACAATAGCCCAAGCCTTGCCTAATGCTAATTTGTAGATATATCAGAACATGTTCCCACAACACAATGATGGGAAGAACCAAGCCAATGCTAATCCCCCACCTCAAAACCAAGGAAATGACAAACAAGGAGATCATGCTTACCATAAAGACTACACTATTGCTCATATCAATTACGACAAGTTTTTTGGATGTATAACCCAAGTCGAACCCATAGAATGTCATCCATGTCAAAGGAGTAGATAGTCAGTGTGTAGTCACCACATGCCGATGTTGGATATCTATCGTCGGTGCCAATCTGAGGCCAACACACAATGCACAATACAATCTTATAGAACATCTTGGGAACACACCTACCCAAATCTCCATCCTCGACCTTCTCTGCACTTCCCCTGTCCATCAAGATATTCTCAACAGATCCCTCCAAGAAGGACATGTATCCACACACATGAATGTCGTCCAGTTTGAAAATCTTGTGGAAAATATATCCACATCCTATGCTTTATCCTTCAAGCCATCGGGCATACCGGCTATTGCACTTGACCATAATCTCCCTCTCTGCATCGCCATTATGGTCAAAGATTTTGCTATTAAAAGGGTCATGATAGATAATGGCCCAGCTCTAAACCTGTGCACTTTGAAATTTATAGATAATGGCCCAGCCCTAAATATGAGGCACTCATCTTAGGCCTCAAAATAGCTATCCAATGGAATATCACAAAATTGTAAGTGTTTGGAGATTCACAGTTGATTATCAAACAGGTCCTAGATGAATTTTAGACAAAGGACAACAAGCTGCTACCCTACAAAGAACAGGTGGACAGACTGAAAGAGCATTGCTTGAATCTACAGTTCACATAGATACCAAGGCTTTAGAATAAAGCGACTGATGCAATGGAAACCATTGGATCCTTATTGGAGATCCCTCATGACTCAACCCAATACAAATTCTTAGTTGAGAAGCTACATGCGCCTACTTATGGGAATGTTGATGCAGAAATGGTGTGTGTCTTGGTTAGTCCTCAGTCCCCACGGTACCATGTATATCTTAAAAATGGTATCATATCTCCTCATCTCACCAACACCCAATGCCAAAAATTAATTTGCATAGCTTCCCGCTACACTCTTGTAGCCAACACCCTTTATTGTTGAGGATATCATAACATCCTCTCTAGGTATTTAGATTCAAACAAGGTCGTCTTGGCTTTACAAGAGGTCCATGCTGGAATTTGCGGTGCCCACACGAGTGGCATGGTTCTAGGAAAGTAGTTTCTTCGAGTTAGGTACTATTGGCCTACAATGGAACATGACGCTTGTGAATTTTTCAGGAAATGTCTACCATGTCTGCAACATGTAAATCTAAATCATGCACCTGCACAAGACTTGCAACCCATTGCGCCACCATGGCCCTTTTCATGTTGGGGCTTCAACCTCATTGGGTTAATCACTCTCGTTTCCTCAGAAGGACATAAATACATCATAACTGCCACAAAGTACTTCACAAAGTGAGTTGAAGCAATTCCTCTCACCCTCACTATAAGCATCCAAATATCCAAGTTCATCTTGTACCACATCGTTTGCCGCTTCGGCATACCATCTACCATCTTCATTGACCATGACACACCTTTTGAAAACTAGCATGTGGATGATCTATGTGCCAGAATCCACATCCATCACTGTTTCTCTAGTCCATACTTCCCCCAAGGAAATGGCTAAGCTGAGGCAACCAATAAAAATATTTTGAAAATCCTTAAGAAGGTTGTCAATAATTTTGGTTGTGACTAGCACCTCCAAATAAATCCTGCCCTCTGGGCCTACCATACTTCTTATCACACTCCCACAGGCACCACCCCATATTCCCTTATATACGTTGTTGAAGCCGTTCTACCCATCGAGGTCAATCTCCATTCATTGCGAGTCTCCATGGAGAACTACACCAGAAATGAAGACTATCGAGTGGCACGCCTCACACATCTTGATCTATTAGATGAAAAGAGGCAACAAGCATATGATCACCTGGTTGCATACCAGAATCGACTCAAAAGGAGTTATAACAAGAAGGTCCATCCAAGACAATTCCAAGTGGGTGACATGGTCCTAAAGGAAAATCAAAAAGTCCAAGCACATCGAGAGAAGAAGGGAAAGTTTGAGCCTACTTGGTTGGGTCCCTACATTGTCATAGCATGCTTTGGATCGGAAGCCTATTAGCTATCAACACCAGAAGATGAGCCCTTGAATGATCCTATCAATATCATACATCTGAAGAGGTTCTATGCCTGAACTAGATCCTCTATATTCATAAAATCCATAAAAATTGGAAGAAGCAGAAAAATGCAAAAAAATCAAAACAAGCAAAAAAGCAAAGAAAAATAATCGTCCAATGGTGAAAACTTGGCAATTCAAGTGCCTTGAACAAGTATGTTGGTGAAAATCTGGAAATAGGTGCTGTACATAGTGGACTGAGTCATTATCTATCAAACTCCCCATCCCCACTACTAGCTGTATGCAAATTAGATGTCTAATAACTAGAGATGATAAATTAACTATTGAAAGCCAATAAATCAATCTAATGCAACACAATGAAGAATACAAAGTAACTATAAAATGATGAAACTAAATCAATTACCTTCACCCACCATGCAGCTTGTCTCCATTGTCCTCCTAGCCTTGATTTCTTGAAGAGGTTGAGCTCTCAAATTTCCAAATGAAGCCTTCTCCCAAGATGCTACCAAAGTGTGGAGATTTTATGAAATGAGTGCACAATAGCTTATGCAATCTAATGGATGGAATGCAAATGAAATGATGATAATATGAATTGATTGCTCTTAGAATGCTTGGATGCTTGATTGCTTGAATGCTTGAAAAATACTTATTAGCCCACAAAGGGGAAATGAAGCTCCTTTTATAGAGTTTTGGAGGATCTAGGCCTAGGTGGCACAATCCTACGGTTGAGAATGAAAGATGGAAGATCCTTAGGCTAGGATTGACTTGGTTGAAGGAGTTGAGAGAAAGGGGGATGTAGTTGGAATGTGAGAGGAAGAATAGGGATGATGTTCCTATCACATTGACATGGAGGAGAAGAAGGTGGAAGGGAAAGACACATGTCAAGTGTCTCACAAAGACCAAAGAGAGAAAGAGGGAGAGACCTTCTCCTCATGAGGACTCTTTGTACAAGTGTCCCATGAGTCACCTTTGACCCTTAGAGGTGGCTTGAGAAGCCCCTTAGGAATAGGAAATGTCTCTTGACTTGGTTGTTGAGAGGACATGTGGTCATGAGACTAAGTCCTATGAGGCCACATAGCCCTTAAGAATAGGACATGTGTGGGTGAGGATAATTACAAATAAATAATTAATAATTATTATTTATTTTAGCCAAGGTGATGTGTCAAGTGAGTGGGTAGATGAGGTGGACTAGGGGACTTAGTCATATTTAGGTGATTGTATATTTAATTAAATCACTTTAATAAGACTAATTAGAAGACTTAGGATAGAAGAATGAACTATAGTGAATTTAGTAAATAAATTGAATAATTTATTTAACAAATAGAGGAATAATTATTAATTAAATAATAAATATTTAATTAATTTATCAAGTCAATATTAATTAAATAATAAATGTTTAATCAATTAATGAAGCCATTTTTAAGTGTATACACCAGCCCTTCATCCCAAGGTGTTCTATCCTCAAGCCTATCCAATGCAGCACTAAGGTCCTATCCCCAGTCATGAGCTTCCTGCATATATCTTGTATGGTGCAATCCTTCATATATATATCCTGCATAGCGAGATCTTCCTGTCCCAAATCCTAAGCTTTTGTACATATTCAATGTAAATATCTTCCCATCTATTGTACATATCATCATGTCCTGTTGTACATATCCTCGTCAGTCCTGCAACAACATTTGATTAGATATCTTGTCCCATCCAGCCTCGTACTTCAGGAACATCTTTTGTCAACTATTCTTGATCACAATGATTATCCTTGATCCATCATTTGCCAGCGAATAACAACACTCATTCTCCTCATTAATCAGTGGGTCCTTGAGGATGTATCCTTCATCTCTTCTGACCTAATCTTCCACCAATCACACAAGGTCCATGTAATTGTATCCTTCCACATGTATAGACCAATCTTCCCACCATCAATCAAATCAATCTCTCTCCTTGGCATAGGATGTCTTTGGAGTTATCATTTTGGTCTTGGATTTTTTCCTTTGGATCTTGTTAATCTTTTATAGCTTCTCATTGTTCTCTCCTCAAAGTCACCGAGATCCTTTATATCATGGTGCACTGCGAATGAGGACAATCTGGGGCAAGGTCTTTTGATCTTTTTCTTCTGCCCATGATTCAGTCATACATAACGCTTGCACAATTCACATATGATCTTATGGGTTACATGGTGCACTTGGTACATGTCATTTGTTTGTGGTTTCTCGAGCACCGTTCCTACCATGCTTCCTCTTGGGTTCATGCGTGATGCTGGGGCAACCTTGCGTGTCTTTTTCATGTCAGTCCTATGCAATGTTGGTGACAAGGCCTTGTGATCCCAACATCCTTGGCTGGTCTCTAATGTTGCTATATCAAACTAGGTTGCGCTCTCCACATTTACACTTGAAGCTCCCCAAAATCCCCCATCTTGCTTCATATAGATTAATCTTGCATCTTGCATCTTTGCATATAGCTTCATCCTGCATTATGCATTCCATTTCATCTTGCATTCCTCCATCTTTGCTCTTGGAAGTATGGTTATCTATCCTCCCCTCTTCATCCATTCCTTCCCCTTCCTTTTTGTTTCCTTTCGAGAAAACTCCACAACGTTTCCTCTTTGCATTATTTTCTCGAGGGGGCACAACCCCTTATCCTCTAAATTCTAGCCTGGCGTATCTTATTTTCTTGTCTTTGACACCACGCCACTTGCAGCATCACATCAAAGAGGGGAAAAATGTAGACACCTAAAAATATTTTAGAAAATAAAAGTATTTTTATTTTTTGAAAACCCCTGATGACATCATCATTAATTAATTAATTAACTTATTTTTATGCCATTAAATCCTCCTATTTTAATTAAACACATTTAATTAAAGAATCCCTCCCCAAATCATTTACATCAAATTTGAGTGATTTTCCTCCTATTTATTAATCATTAATTGATAAATAAAGTCACATTCCATAAATAAATAAAATATTTATTTAAAGCCTCAAAACCCTAGAATCTTCTAGACTTCCCTAAACCCTTCCAATCTTTCCTAAACTTCCCTAAAGCTTTCCTAAACCTATTTAGGAGCTTTTTCCTACATTTCCTAGCCTAATCCAAGTCTCCTTGACTTTTGGTCAAACCCTTCCATTAATGAGCCTTACAGACTCATTAATAGTCTCTTACACACTCTTTAAGGATTCTTATAGCCTCATAAAGAGACCCATGTCTCTTCTTCCACTCTTATTCCCCTTGCACACTTCCCTAGTATTTCTCACACATGTGTGAGTAACCTTAACCCAAGGTTAAACCTTACCATACCCCAAACCTTACCCGTGACCCTAACTCCACTTCCTAACCCAAGCCCTTCCTCAAATCCTATAAATACCCTCACTTCCTAAGAGAAAAAGACCAATTCACATCTTTTACATTGAGTAGTGTTATAATGCTAGATTAATCCTAGATCTCAAGCTCTTTTCATATATGCTAGATTAACTCATTTTTCATGCTTTCTAACACATCCTAGAATAAGCTTAATGGATTGAACTTAGTTTTATTTAAGATTTTCTAATAATTTCTACATTATATCACATCTCTTTTGGTCTAAAATCAACTCTAGAACAAGCATTCGTAGCTTAATTAGGTTTTCATACTTATTAGGATGCTTAAGGCCTTAGGGGCAAAATGGGTGTTCTATACCCATTTTTGTGCTACTATGGGGTTCTTATGGTCCCTAATCCATCCTATTCCTTCCTAATCATCATTAGGGAATTTCTCCAAGTGATTCGAGAGCACACCCACATCCCTAAAGCAAGAGCAAATCAAACAGTGACGGGGTGTTCGCGTTTCAGCTCTATCTAAATGTCCTTGCAAATAGTAATTTTCTATATGTTAGGAATATGTTGCTAGGCTTTGAATAACTAATATTTGAATGTCTACACCTATTTCGAACAGGTTAGTTTCACTCTGCGCACACACACACACACACACACACACACACACACATATATTCCTATCTCTACACTAGAAAAAATTGAACCCTCACCCTAAATTTAATTGATCACTGAATTTTATTAAATTAGGGGTTAATGTTTTAGTCCTAACCCTAACACTAATTATATATGTGATCCTAAATCTAACACTAAATAAAACTAAACCCACACCCTAAATTTATTTGAACTCTAACCCTATTAATAAACTAAAACCTAAATTAAACCCTAACACTACACTAAGTCAAGCACTAAACCAAATTGAACCCTAATTATAAACCAAGGTTAACTCTAACCATGAAACAAATGCTCCTAACATTAACACTAAAAAATTGAACTTTGACTATAACACTAAACCAAATAGAACCCTAACCTCAAACAAAATTAAACCATATTGCTAAACCTAACCAAATTAAATGCTAACCCAAAACCAAATCAAATATTGAACCTAACACTAAACCAAATTAAACCCTAAACTCAATTGAACACTAAACTAAATTAAACACTAACCCTAAACCTAAGTGAATAGTAAATCAAAATGAATCTAACACATATCACATTAGGGTTAGTATTTTAAACTCAACCGTAAATCATATATCTAATCCTAACCCAAACACTAAATCACATTTAACCCCAACCTTAAACCAAATGAACCCTAATTTGAACACTAAATTAAATTGAGCCTTCAGCCTAACCATAAAACCAATACATATTAGACCAAATAAAACCTTAGTTAAACCCCAATATTAACTCAAACCCTAATACAATTGTAACCATAACCATAACCCTAAGTTAACACTAATCATGATTAAAATCTAACTATAATTCTAATTAAACCTTAATTCTAACCCTACCTCTAAGACTTTTTGAAGCATAACCTTTAACCTAATCATAATTAAATGTTAGTCCTAAATTTTTTAAGTTAAATTATCAAAGATAAATATATATATCATTTTGTATAAAATTTTAAACTACATGTCTTTTAACTTCAAAAATGTTAAAATTGAACCCTAATTTTAAAAATAATTTAAACTAACTATAAACATAATTGAAAAATGAACCAAATTCCATCATATTCATTATTAAATCAGGATTATTATTTTAATACTAATTGTAACAATAATTTCATATCTAATCCCTACCCTAACACTAAACCAAATTAAACTATAACCATAAACCAAATTGAGCGCTAAACCCAACATTATTAAATTGAACCATAATCGTAAACCATATTAAAACCTACCCCTAAACCTAATTGGGCATTAAACTAAAATTGACCTTAACCCTAACCCTTCACCAAATTTAACCCTAATGCTAAACCAAATTGAAATGTAACCCAAACACTACACAAAATTATATCTCAACTTAAAACGCAATTGAACAAAAATCACAATGAACAATAACCATTAACCTAATTTAAGACTACACCAAACTAAACAATACCACAAAAACAAAATTGAACCTTAACCATAACCCATAACCAAATTTAACCCTAACCCTAAACCAAATTGAAGCATAACCCTAACACTATATGAAATTGAATCTTAACTTTAAACATAATTAAACACTAAACTAAATGTAATTCTAACTATAAACATAATTGAGCACTAAATTGAATTTGGTTGTACCCATTATTAAATTAAGGATATCAATAAATTCTCACCCTAATTCTAACACTAAACCAAATTGAACAGTAACCATAAACCAAATTCAATCCTAAAAATAACACTAAATCAAATTGAACCATAACCTTAAACCATACCAATAAACTTGATTGAACATTAAACTAAATTAAACCTTAATCTTGACTCTTAACTAAAGTTAACCCTAATCGTAACCCAAATTGAACCCTAATCCTAACATTATATAGAATTGAACCCTAGCCTTAAAGGTAATTGAATACTAAAATAATTTAAACACTAACCTTGAACATAACTAAACAATAAGCTCAATTTTATCATAACCATCACTAAATTAAGGTTATTGGTTTAATACCTACCACAACTCTAATTATATATCTAATCCTAACCCTAACACTAAACCAACTTGAATGCTAAGCTTTATATCAAATCAAACCATAGCCCTAAACCATATTTAACACTATCCTAAAACTTAATTAAACATTATTAAACCAAATTGAACTCTTAAACTAAAACAAATTCAACCTTCACCCTTACATTAAGTCAAATTCAATATTTACCCTAAGCCTAATTGAACTCTAAAATCCAATTAAACCCAAACCCTAAACCTAATTTAATGTTAAACCAAGTCATAGATAAACTTAGGGTTAGTGTTCCAAATCGACTATGATTATGATTTCATAGGATTTTATAGTTAGTGATAGACTTTGTTTAAGCTTATGAACCAATCAACTTCAACTGTGATTAGGGTTAAATTAAAGTTAAGGCTCAATAAAGGTCACAATTAGAATTTAATTATAGTTACTATTCAATTACCTAGTTAGACTTATAGGAAAATTAGGATTATACTTCAATAATGGTTATGTTTCAATTTAACTTTTCCTTTAACATGAGTTAACTTCAAAAGTTATATATTAAAAATATTTTATAAAAATTAAATTATTTAAATTAAGAAATATTAATTTTATTTAAATAATTAATTATAAATAAATTATTGAACCTATAAAATAATAGTAATTTATTTATTATATTTGTTATATTTTACAAATCTGGATGCTACTAGCATTTATATGAAGTAATTCAATAATATTGAGGCTTAATTTTTTAAATTTACTAAAGTTTTTTTAATTAATAAAATGTAGTCTAAGGAGACCACACTCTTGTATTAATATGTATAAAATGTTACATTTGATATATAGATATATGATAATGGGTACTTCCCCTATTCAATAAAAAACATGCAACACAACAATAAATAAATAGAAAATTGCAAGAACAAAACAATGGAAAGAACAAAAACACTTGCTTTCTATTATCTTCAATGGAATGACATTACAATATTAAAAAAAGTAACATGCTACAAGCACATGGCCATTTTCATTACAATGATAAGCAAGCCAACACCGCAAAATACCCTCTAGGAGCTAAGCCCCAAAACCCCCTTCATCCTTGTATATGTAGCACAATTAACTTCCTTAGAATATTCTAGAAAGTGCAATCTTCTCATTTTGGTGCCCAAAGGTTCAATTTCCCACCTTAAGTGATTTTTCACTCTCTTCCTTTTGTATCGAAAGTTGAGTCTTGAAGGCACAACTTCTAGAAGCCATAACTTGTGAATCGTGTACTCAACCGCCTATTATAACCACTTTTCAGAAACCTCTCGAATCTCTCTACAATTATGATCATAATGTGTTGTCTTGGACAAGTTTTTCTCCCTTTCAAAGCCCATAAGGCCTTCAAAACTAAGTTCAAAGTTTTTTGTACCATCTCTTCAAAACTAAAAAAATTAATATCTTCAAAACTGGACTTGACCTTGCCATGAAACTTTACTGGCATGCTTATATATCCAAAATGAACCTCCAGGGAAGTAATTGGAACAGTATGTACTCAAATGAAAGACTTACTAAAAATAGTAAACTTGCCAAAAATAGTAACCTTGCCCAAAATATGCTATCTCATACCTGAAGAGTGGTTGGACTTTAATGAATATTATCTAAAACATACTAGTCAACATACTAACCCTATGAAAAGGCTAGATACATATTGTAGATCCACCTTTGCTAGCTAAACATTACTACTACAATATTATATTATGCTCTTGCAACTAAAAGGAGCTCACACATTCCAAAAACATTACCTAGCAACAAAAAATACCATGAAAGAACCAAAGTGAACTTCCCAAATAGGAAGAAATCATACTTTACCAACCTTCAAAACCACCCTTCTCGCAAGGCTTGTGCCTTTTAGCTAGTGAGCCTTTAAGGCCTTCCATGGGTAGTTTAGCCCACAATCACTATATGGTTTGCACTCGTTAGTACATTATCAACCTTTTCCTCTTAACTCCAAACCTTCTTTAATCACCAACATCTCTCCTTCATCTTCTCCTTCCAGATTTCCTCTTTTATGAACGCATGAAGCCAACCTAACCCTTCCTTCGGGGCCATCCCCAAAATTCTTTTCAAAAAAGGGACACCCTTCATAGTGACTGATATGAATTTTGGTAGCTCTATAGGCTCCTTGAAGAAGATGACCATGAATCTATCAACCTCACACCCCCGTTTCTATATGATATACTAGTCTAATGGCAAAGGGATTCCAATCTTGCTCTCCACATTGTTTAGCATCATGTACTCGATCTCTGTTAAATTTTTTTCTAGATCAATCTATTATAAAGAGTCACTGCCATCTACTTAGACTCACCCACACAAAGTACTAAGGCCAAGAACATTGCAAAAATATCTAAATTATTGTATTTTTATGGTCCATTTTATGAAAATTCTCCCTCAGCACCATCTTGACTACATGAATTACAAGCCCATGACTAATTTTAAACACACAATGCATCTGCTTCTCCGTCACCTCACCTAAGAATACCATGCACCTCTTCTTGCTTACATTGCTAATTGGTGTATCCATCATGCCCTTTCTCCAAAAAGCTTTATGAAATGTGGTCACTATATGTGTTCTCAAATAACAATGATTCTTAATGTCACACACTCCTCTCTCGAAACTCCTAATGTCTCTTGTCCTTCATCATTAAACTTCTACCAAATATTAGGCTCAACATCTTTTCCAATCATGTCATATCATCCTCCAACTACCTCCCAATACAAATATATCTCCTCTACTATCTTTGCAGTCATTGTCTTACTTCACCCTTCACATTGCCATCCTTTGCAACTTGTTTTGCCAACTCATTCAAGCTACCTCGTTGGTCTCTGTCTATATGTGAGTTACTTTGAACTCACAAAATTCTTTCAATAATTTTAAGATAGGTACAAGGCATTTGTTTAATTTCATTAATGGAGTTTTCCCTTGCCTGATCGCATTAATGGTCAGAGGGGGAATCTCCCTCTAAGTGTAAATTCCTTACGTTATCCTTTCAGGCACATTGCAAAACAAGTAGAGTTGCTTTGAATTCAACCTCATTATTTGTCTCCCTTCCTAAATACTTAGTCTTTTTTGCCACAATGCTACCTTGATGATCTCTCAAAACACAATTGGCATTGTATCCTACAAGATGAACATCACTTTTTTCTAAACCATAATCTTACAAAACTATGACCCCTCATTTATTTTTTGGTACTAAAAATTTTCAATATTAAATATTTATCCAATGTACAACCCACATTAAATATTTGTCTATCATAACATATAACATTCAAAGTGTCTCCAAAAATGTCTTAACTCATGAGGCGCATGCATCCTTAGATTCCTTAGATACATTATAATCAAATATCAATTTTATATTGTAAATATTATGCAAGATGCACAACACATATTTCTTCAACATATTGTATCTATAATATGTTTTAAGTGGTTATATATTTTCGAAATGTCTCGTATTCATTTCTAAGTTCATTTTCTAGCTTAAATCTAATTTTTTAAAATAAATCAGGTGATTTTTTTTCTACATCACTATGAATGGATTGTATGAAAAAAAAGGTCTCTAAATGTAGGAATAAAGAAGAAGATAATTTTAAGGTCAAGAGACTAGACATAGCCTATGAGAATGTGAACATATACAAGTCTTATCTAAAAGATTATACCAAACATGACATGCCTATGAAATTCCATTGGAGACATGCCTATGAAATTCCCTTGGAGAAAGTGTTGAAGCAAAACAAGCTGTTTGAAGACAAGTGCTACTTCCAAGGCTCACTTCCCTTAGAACATGGAGCACGGTCCCATGGGTAGGACTAGGAGTCGCATCAAGGGAAGAGTAAAGGCGACCAATGCTGAACAAGTAAATGGAGGCAACGGTCACATCAACGGGTACTGGAAACTGCAGAACACACAATATTTTAGCATTAATTGAGCACGCTTTTGATGGGGACAGGGGCCCTAAAAGTACGGCGCCTCTCACAAACCCCAAAATATAGAAATATTTGCAAACCGTATTTCAAAAAGACGCGCGTATCATTCCACCTGGCATTTTAAATCTGCTCAAACGATAACGACAGTTATTAAGATAACGAATAAATTTTCTACTTTTCATTCTAACGAAGTTTCTAACGTTTCATGCATTGGCTGCTCAATTCTCTACGTGTCGACGGCATTTCTTCACTGTACCGCTGCTCTAGCTTAAGGGTCGAGCATCTACGGCCGGGAATGTATATTCATTGTGTATGTGTTTGTTTTGTGGAGTATATTCAGTGTGTATATATCTGTGGCGCCGATAGCGGAGACCGCTTTTAGAAATTTGTAAATTCGCTCCATCCAATGGTCGAGATTTTATCCATGATTATTGGCGATTTGTGCATGTGCATGGCCACCTTGGTGCCGTTGCACTGTTAACCGCCTGAAAGTGGAGTAACTGGGGTTAAATGGAGGACTAGATCGATATTTAAGCTTGGGTTTGCCACGGTGTGGATGAGTAAGTACAATGGGCATGCCAGTACAATGAGGCGTGCAGATGTGTCTTTTGATTAGCTAGAGTACATCTGTTTCTCTTGCTCTTTAGGCGGCACGTCTTTTTTGTTTCTACCTTCACGTCGCCGTTAACGTTCGGGCATATTGTTCTACTCATTAATAGAGGTTGCCCTATTAACTTCTGCACATCATTTCAATGCATTTGTACTGATTTCTGCCGAAATGGGAAAAACATGGTGGAAGAGCTCCAACCTGTAATACACAGAGGTATGTTCAAAGGACGTTTTTTTAATGATTTTGGTGCCCTAAAATTCAAAACCAGGAAAAACGATATAGTTTTTTAAAGCCCCTATGGTTGTAGGCTTGCAGGTTGGCTTTGACTGCGGGTATTAAAGTTTTTAGTTTTTTATGTATTTGGGTTTCTGCTTCGGTGTGGTTTATAAAGTTTCAAGAAATTTGTGACGGTAGAGTTTTTTTTCAGTAGGTATGAGTAAGGGAAAGCTTGTTGTTGAAGTGATTGATGCACACAATCTTATGCCCAAGGATGGGCAAGGTTCAGCTAGTCCATTTGTGGAAGTGGACTTTGACAACCAGAGGTTAAAAACCCAAGCAAAGCAAAAGGACCTGAATCCTGTTTGGAACGAGAAGCTGGTCTTTGACATGATTGAGCCTGCAAACCTACATAATATGACTGTGGATGTTAATGTCTACAACGAGAAGAAGTCATCCCATCAGAGAAACTTCTTGGGTAAGGTGAAGATAGTAGGTACTAGCATTGTCAGGCAGGGTGAAGAGGTGTTGCAGAGGTTTGTCTTGGATAAGAGGAGTATTTTCTCACATATTAAGGGTGAGCTTGGCTTGAAGGTGTATTATATTGAGGGAAAGGGTGGGAACAATCCAAATTCTGAGAAAAAGGGCAAAGAGGAGAAGTCTGGTGATGATAAGAAAGAGGGAAAACATCAGCAGCAGCAACAGCAACAACGACAGCAGAGTTCACAGCAGCAGGGGAAGGCGGTTGAGGAGAAAAAGGCAGAGGGAAAGCCTGTGACAATGCATACTTCTTACCAGCCAGCGGATTATGCTTTGAAGGAAACTAATCCCCATCTGGGTGGTGGGGGTGTAAACAGAGACAAGACAACTAGCACCTATGATTTAGTTGAGCAAATGCAGTATTTGTATGCCAGGGTCGTCAAGGCTAGAGACCTTCATGGAAAGGAGATAACTAGTGGAAGCTGTGACCCTTATGTTGAGGTGAAGCTTGGGAATTACAAAGGAACTACAAAACATTTTGAGAAGAAGTCTAACCCTGAGTGGAATCAGGTGTTTGCATTCTCAAAGGAGAGGCTGCAGTCTAGTGTTCTGGAGGTAGTTGTGAAAGATAAAAGCTTTATTAAGGATGATTTTATTGGGAGGGTTAGCTTTGATTTGAACGAAGTGCCCACAAGGGTGCCGCCGGATAGTCCCCTGGCGCCTCAGTGGTACAGGTTGGAGGACAAAAATGGAGAATCGAAAGTGAAAGGCGAGTTGATGCTGTCTGTGTGGATGGGCACACAGGCAGACGAGGCATTTCCTGAAGCATGGCATTCTGATGCAGCTACAGTGCACAGTGATGGGTTGGCCAACATTCGGTCAAAGGTTTATCTATCTCCCAAGCTGTGGTATGTAAGAGTGAATGTAATTGAAGCTCAGGATTTGCTGCTCAGTGATAGGGGAAGGTTTCCTGAGCTATGTGTTAAGGTGCAGCTGGGAAACCAAATGATGAAGACAAGAATAGCTCAGAGTAAAACCACTAGCCCCCTCTGGAACGAAGATTTGGTTTTTGTAGCAGCAGAGCCATTTGAAGATTATCTTGTTCTTTCGGTAGAGGACAGGTTGGGTCCTAATAAGGATGAAGTATTAGGAAGGACTGTAATCCCCTTGACAGCAGTCGAGAAGCGTGTGGATCATAGAACTGTCAACTCAAGGTGGTTTAATCTTGACAAGAACAATGCCTCAGATGGGGATAAGAAAAAGGAAAAAGAAGTCAAGTTCTCTAGTAGGATTCATTTGAGAGTGTGTCTTGATGGTGGATATCATGTGCTGGATGAATCTACCCTGTACAGCAGTGATCTAAGGCCCACTGCAAAGCAGTTGTGGAAGCCTTATATCGGTGTTTTGGAGGTTGGTATATTGAGTGCCCAAAACTTGCTTCCTGTGAAGACAAATAATGGTACAGGGATGGCCGATACTTACTGTGTTGCAAAATATGGCCAGAAGTGGGTCAGGACAAGAACAGTCATTGATAGCTTTAGTCCAAAGTGGAATGAGCAATACACTTGGGAAGTCTATGATCCTTGCACTGTTATAACAGTGGGAGTTTTTGATAATTTGCAAATCAGAGGAGTGCCTGACAAAGGACCAGGAGCTAAGGATATGCGGATTGGAAAGGTGAGGATTCGCCTATCTACTTTAGAGACAGATAGAGTTTACACCCATTCTTACCCGCTTCTCATGCTACACAATTCAGGAGTGAAAAAGATGGGTGAGCTTCAGCTAGCTGTTCGCTTCTCATGTTCATCTCTGGTAAATATAATGCACATTTACACACAACCATTTCTGCCTAAGATGCACTACCTATATCCTTTTTCTGTTGCTCAGCTAGAAGGCCTAAGGTACCAAGCCATAAACATTGTAGCAATGAGGCTCAACAGGGCTGAACCTCCTCTTAGAAGAGAGGTAGTAGAGTATATGTTAGATGTGGATTCTCATATGTGGAGTATGCGGCGCAGTAAGGCAAACTTTTTCCGCATAATATCAGTACTCTCTGGACTTGTATGTATAGGCAAATGGTTTGATGATATACGCAATTGGAAGAATCCTATTACTACTGTTTTGGTGCATATCTTGTTCCTCATTTTTGTCTGGTACCCGAAGTTGATATTGACAACAATGTTCGGCTACATGTGCCTGTTAGGCATTTGGCGTTACCGATTTAGGCCTCGTAATCCACCCCATATGGATATCCGCCTCTCTCAGGCAGATGCTGTTAGTCCAGATGAACTGGATGAAGAATTTGATACATTCCCCACTTCCAGGAATGCTGAAATTGTGAGGATGCGCTATGACAGGTTGAGAAGTGTTGCAGGTAGGATACAAACTGTATTTGGAGATTTTGCCACTCAAGGAGAGAGGATTCAGTCCCTCTTGAGCTGGAGAGATCCTCGTGCTACAACTATATTTATTACCTTTTGCTTCCTGGCTTGTGTAATTACCTATGTTACCCCTTTCCAAGTACTGGCAGTGCTTGTTGGGTTGTACCTGCTAAGGCATCCAAGATTTCGCAACAAGCTTCCTTCAGTTCCTCTCAATTTCCTCAGGAGGTTGCCTGCACGAACTGACAGCATGTTGTAACAAGGTTGTTACTGGTCCCTCCATAGGATCTCTGTTTTCATTTGCATTTTTTTTGGCTTCTCCCCTTCCATATCACAGCTTGAACAGCTATGGATGCAATTGGCTCATCTTATGCAAGCACAAATTGTACTGAGTTTGATTGGTATTTTGTAGGATTACTAATATTTGTTTCTGCAATATATAAAGAATCATTACAGTGAACAGGATTGTATGATAAGTTTTTGTAATTGCAACTGTTTTTGAATCTCTTTTCTTTATGTACAGGGATGTGAATTTATGATGTCTTCTTATATGTTTGGCTTTGGGTATTTCCTTTTCTGAGTTTGATGTACAGCGTTGGAAACTTATGATGCCTTTTTATATGTATGGTGTTGGTATGAGTTTTATTTGAAATTTTGAGAAAGTTTATAGTTTTGGATGGTAAACTAGCATAGGTGTTTTTAGTTTGCGTGAATTTGAAATACATATTGTTTCTTAGATTGTTTTTTGGACTGTATCCAATAACCATCCAGTACTTGTAATTACAAAGGATTTGTGTTTTTGGAAGAGCTAGTTTTGAAGGATCAAGGCAAACCTTATGGTTACTCCAATTTCGATCCTGAAGTTTTAATCTTGAGTCACGGATTACATTTCAGTTTGAGGAAGTTTGTCAGAGAATCCGTGTAACCAGGTTACTCGGAAGAAAGTTGCCAGCTGAGGGCAAAGCAGATGTAACAACCAGATGTAAAGCAGCGAAAAAGAGTTCAGCTAAGAATTTGAACAAATAGGATTCTACTCTAGATATTGGCAAAGAGATACTTGCCATTTTGGGGCAGGACAAAATTAGTTTTATTTTTAATTGCTGGGAATCATGGTTGTACATATGGGCATATCCTGAATCATTTATCCCTGTACAATCGTAATGTCAAGGTATAGACATAGATACTCTTAAATTGTAGCTAAGAAAATGTTATGTTATGGGATCCATAATTTAAGAGTAGCGAGGTTCACAAATCCATCATGGATTCATTTAACACTCGTTACATCTTTTAGTAAACATAGAGTAGTGTGGTTCGCGAATTCATCTTTCATGATTATGAACGATTCATTTAACACTCATTACATCTGAACAAACCTTTCTGAGATGAAGCATAAAATACTTGTTAATACCAAATTACGCATTGGGTCAACCCATTATCTGACTGACCAGATGCAAAGAACAAAACTAAGTGCCAAGCTGATCAAAGTAGTTCTTCATTTTGTACTTGAATTTGGGTTTGTAGCTCTATTTTTTCTTCTGCACATCTCTTTATGAAAAGATTGGTGTTGCCTTTTTATTCCTTTTTTAAAGATAACTCGTAATTTTTATAGATTTGATGGAAGAATGTGTAAGGTGTGTAAGGTTCTTTGTTGAAAGTTGAAAGTTTAGGGTGTGTATTTGTTTTGATGTTCATTGGAAAGATAATTTTTTTATTGTGTTTTATTTTTTATTGAAAAGTTGAAACATTGTTTTAATCTGAATTGGAAGGGTTGAGTCTAATTTGGTAAAAGGATGTTGTGTGACATAAGATGTGATTGGGTTAGGTTTCAGTTATAGGCTCATTTAACAAAATAGTTCTTTTTTACTTTCTAACCTAAAAAAGGAAGAAAAGGAATATTTTGAAGTGCTTTAAAATGCTTATAAGAAATTGGTCTATGACAAGGACCTGAACATAAAAAAAATATTAAAGTAAGAAAAGGGAAATTATAGGTTTTATCTTTAACGAGAGAGGGAAATATATTTGGAAATAGAAATTGAAGATGGAGTGATCCAAAAGAACAATTTGAAAGTTGTAATGTCCTTGGGGAGTAATGCTAAACTTGTATTGCACGATCTTCAAAACTCTTGTTTTTTTTCTTCGCCTTTTTTTTGAACTACATATTTTTTTAATTTTTTGAGGGTTGACAATATTTATAAATTTCTTGTTAAGGTGGTGGTTGTGGGAACATGTTTTTTAGTCTCATCAACTATAACAAAATGTTATAGTTGATGTAGCTAAAACTAATTTCATTTTTTAGTGTCATCAACTATAACAAAAATAATATCATTTCATTGGAGTAATGTTTTGTTATAGTTGATGTAGCTAAAACTAATTTCATTTTTTAGTGTCATCAACTATAACAAAAATAATATCATTTCATCGGAGTAATGTATTAGTGAAAGACATCCACCAAGATAGAGGATTCATGCTTATGAATAAATTTAATGATTTGGTGTCACCAAATTTTCAATGATCTTGCATTTTCCTTTTGGACATTTGGAGTAGTTGCAATTTAAGTTTGTTCGTAATCTTAAAAGCAAGCATGCAAAAATTCAAATGTGGAAGGGAGTCATTATATTTAGCTAGTTTTGAAGGTCAAGTTTTATCATTTTGTTTAGAACAGGGTACATTGTTTTATTTTTATGTATGGGCCATTAATAATTTTGTAATTTAAAATATGAGTCAAAATTTAAATAATAAAGAAAAATAAGAAAATTTGCTTCAATTGCAAATGGATGTATTATTGCTTGTACATGACATTTATCTTGTGGGGGCATTCTAAAATTGATTGTCAAGGAAAAGCTTGCTAAATAAGTAGTAAATCAAATAGAGGATGGAGACACAAGATGTTGGATGACATTTAGCATCCTCTCGTTAGTCACCAACAATGAGGTTGTTTAACAATTTTGGTAGAATTTTGTTTTCTATTGTATGACAATGACAATTTTCAATGTTATTAAAGATTGAGTTGAATGATAAACAACTGTAGGTAACTGTAGGTATTTCTATGAACCTACTAAGAATCAAATGTTGCCTAATGCAAAGTAAAAAAAAAACTTTTCTTATTCTAGTAAAATTGAATGGTTTATAATAAACATATTAGGGATTGAGTTTTGTTATATATAAAGCTCTAGTCAAGAAAGAAAGATGAAGGCCTTTGGCCTTCTTGTGAAATGGAATAGTTTATAACAGGCCTAATATAAATAAAATCTTGTTGAATGCTCTTATTAGCCAATAGGATTTTACTACGTGGGCACTGCCGCCTGGTTTGTCTCACACAGTCGACTGCTCGCGTTCAGAAATGTGATCGCCGGTGACGCCCACAACATCAGAGACACAAAGCTACTTCCCACCGCTTTCACAACCCATCGTTGCAGACCATCGTCGCATACATTGGACGATGTCGCAAAGCTATCTTGTAGGGTCGGGGGTAAGAGATAAGCGTTGTTAGACTTACCCCTGCAAAAATTATCAACACGAAATTGACATTTACCGCCGTAGGCAACTATATATTGGCATGATTTCCATCATCGTTAGTTTAGAAGATCATTGTTGTTTCACAAGCTCTAGCGTTGCTTTGGAAGTGCTCAAACATGTGTTCTCAAAACCCTAATATCCGTGTACATTGTACAAAACTCTCAAACGTGATTAATCATCAAATAGGACTGTCGACTCTTTTCTTCACTCTTAGTGCAGCTAATACAAAGTGGCCATATTTGCAACACCTCCTCTCTAATGACACAACACTACTTCTGCAATCAGAAAGGCATCACTTGGAAAATGTAATAAATAACCCCAACATAACGTCACTATACATACATCAACATTTTACCACATTCTGAGAGGAAGTCATTGAAAAACTCCTTGGAGCGGAAGAATATTGGTATAGATATGAATGGTAGAGTCGGGGTACAACACATGTACATGGATTTATTTGGATAAAAATGTAAAGATTGTTTCTACCACATAAAAGCCACATAAGCAAAATAATAGAAAACTTAGAAAAGTTGAATAAACATAGGCATAGTTGGTCAATCGCTAAGACTATTACACATAATTTATTCTATTTTCTAAATAAGATAATTACAATATTCTGACTATATTGTCAAATAACATCAAAGTACAATCAATGGAAATCAACCATATCGTCGAGAGTACATGATAGTCCAAATCAATACAAGTGAAATAAATACATCAAAGATGCCAACCATCATGTCGTGCATCATACATCATAAATATACAAATACATAAGGTACATGACCAAAATGGTCAAAATGGTACTGCAAAATATCAATATATATATATTTCATCAGACTATCCATTGTCCATCTACATGCTTCTATCTCCTAAGCCATCAGACAACTGTCCATCCACAAATTTCGAGACAGAAATGTGGTCTAGGCACTTTTTCCACCCAACCACAGAGTGGTTAGCTCCTCCGGGGCTCATCTTAAAAAGAAGAGAGCATCGACCTTGCTCAAGAAGCCTAGAAACTCGACACTAATCGATCAGAAAGAATGTGGTGCAAGCTGTGAACTATCTACTTTCCTCATAAGTCTAAGTAGAACTAACACAAATATGGCATCTAGAGAAAGTACAATAACCAACACATTTAAAACAAACATGTGTTTCCATAGCTTAGGCCTAAGCAATTTAATACCAGACTTTTAGCATGAATGCTGATGATATTCGTGTGGGGGAGTATCCTAGTAATGTTGGAGGCACGTTACAATGACTGTGTTGCATTCATGACAAAGTTTGTCATTGATGTCAACATATGTTATTGACTAGTTGTTTAGAAGCTTGCAGAGAATTGTACGGTCACAATATAGATAATTAGCACGTGCGAACTTAGAGGAAGACTACTCATGATGTCATGGATCACCATTTGTTATCACACATGGTTATGATTTGATCGAATAGAGTTATGACTGATTTACTGATAACTGTTTCTTAGGAGACAAAAACTGTATTTTTCACCGAGTTGATTGCAGAACTTTGTGAACAACACTCATGGTTGTTTAAGTTGAGGTGCGAACATAGGTTCGTATTGGACATTGTTCTTGCGATCATATAAAGTTGTGATCGTACAGGTGGTGTCATAAATGGCGTGTGTATTGGCGAAGACCTATTTGGAGGCCGACTTAGAACATATTTCAAGTAATATGATGAGCGAGCTTAACTTACAGATCTAAATGATAAATTGATGTAATTTCTATGTTGTAACATTGTAAGAGGTGTCATGTGCATCTTCGTATGGGTCCATTTTGTATTTTGTAAATAGGATTTATCCTATAAAGGATGACTTAGATATAATTGGTGTAACTTGTATATAAGGATTGAAATGCTTGGAAAATAGGTGTGCGAAATAAGAAATAATTGCATATGTGAGATGCAGAGGTGATGTGAGCTTGAGGCTGCATTGGATATTGTTTGAAGAACAATAGTTGTGCACTTAGGCATAAGGTGGAGCTTTCTTGGTAGTGGTTGAGTACTGGAAGTAGTTTCATAACATAATTATCTTAGTCTTGAAATTGTAAGGTTTGGAGAACCTGAGGGTGGCCTTAAATCTCAAATCTCCTTATTAGGTTGATGTATTGTATACCCCTACCAGGCTAATTACCTCTAACAGGGCTAGACTCTTAGTAGGGTTGATTCCTTAATTGGGATCACATTGTAAATGCTCCTAACAGGGTTTGTCCTTTAACCACGACTTGCCTATTGTAATACTCGGCTCCTAACAGGATCAAAACTCCTAATAGGGTTATTATACTCATAGTGCAGATATTTGTGGATACCATCCCCACTGGGGTTTTTTCCTTAATAGGGTTTTCCTCGAGAACAAATCTTGGTGTTCATGTGTATGTGTACTATTGATGCATTTACTTTTCAGTTCAGTATTTTGTTTTGAAGTTATTTAAAGTTGGCATCAACTTATTCACCCCCCTCTCAATTGATTAAGACATTATTATTCTAAGAATTGGTATCAGAGCTTTTGGTCCTCAGTCAGGAAGCCTAACAACTTGAGGTAAAGATCAGGATGGCCTTATTCACAAAGGAGAGTCCTAAGTTTGATGTAGAAAATTTTGACACATGGAAGGAGAAGATGAAGAATCATCTAATGTGTATGGGGTTGAAATATTGGCTCATAACCTAGAAAGATGTACCTATCATGAAGGAGGAAGACCTTGAAACACTTACTACTACTGAAGAAGAAAGGAAACAATCTATGTGCAATGTTGTTGCAAAGGAAGCCTTGTTTAATGCACTATCTGATGGTGAATTCATAGAGGCTAGAGATCTAACAAAGGCAAGTGAGATATGGAAAAGATTAGTTGCACTCTATGAAGGAGATGAATGCACTAAGCGAGCAAAATTGCAGAATTGGAGGATAAAGATGGAGACAATACAAATGAAGGATGATGAAACAATAAGGATTTATGTTCAGAGAGTGTCTGAATGTGTGATTAAAACAAGAAACAATGGAGGTAATTATATCGAAGATGAAGTCATAGAAAATATTTTGAGATCAGTGACTCCTACCTACAAACCCAAAGTTCTTGCTTTGGAGGAGACTATACCACATTACAAAGACTTCACTAGAGAAATGTTAGTGGCTAAGTTAACTACATTTGAGACCGCAGAACTAAAAGATACTCTACCTAAGGTGGAGGCAACATTTAAGGCAACTTTTCAGAGGGCTGGATCTATTGAAGCTGGATCTAGCAGAGTGAACAAGCACAATGAAGATCTTGGAGAATATGTTGAGGAATGGGAGGAGATTCAAAGGCTAGACAATCAAGTGGATGAGAATATCATGGCTCTGATTGCCAGGAGAGAAATGAAAGGCAAAGGTAAGTTTGAAGGAAAACAACCCTTGAAATGTTTTAACTGCAATAAGGTTGGTCATTTTGCATCTAGATGTCCAACTAGAATACCTAAGCATAGGCCTAAATATGGGAAATACAAGAATGATAAGGAATGCTACTATGTTAGTGATGGATCAGAAGATTTAGATGATGAATTCAATGATGTGCTGGGTTTTGTTGCTATCGAAGAAGAGGATCTTGTCTATGAAGAAAAAACCTTAGTTTTTCATGTTGATAGGAAAATTGATTGGATAATTGATAGTGGATGTTCACATCACATGACTAGTGACAAAGATAGGTTCATTCAGCTAAAGAAATTTGACGGTGGTGTTGTAAGATTTGGTGATAATACTCCTAGAATTATTGTTGGTAAATGATCAATTGCTTTAGATGGAAAGACTAACATTGATGATGTATTGTTTGTGGATGACTTAAAACATAATTTTTTGAGTGTTGGAAATTTTTTGGATAAGGGATATCATTTGGAATTCAAGGATGGTCATTGCTCTATTAGAGGATCTAATGGAGAACTAATCACATTTGGTACTAAGACTAGAGGTAATATATTTTAGTTGAACTCTATTGAGGTTAGTTGTTTTGTTGCAAAAATCGATAACAGTTGGTTATGGCATAGAAGGTTGTCATATCAACTTTGATAACATTGTAAAATAAGCTAACAATAATGCTATCAGAGATCTATCTAAGATTGTGAAACCTGCGAACACTACATGTAGAGAGTGTGTTTTGGGAAAGTAGACAAGAAGTAGTTTTGCAAGCAAATGATACTCAACAAATGGAAAGTTGGAATTGATTCATACAGATCTTTGTGGACCTGCACAGACCAGGCCATACTTTAGAGACAAGTACTTTATCATATTCATTGATGATTACTCTAGAATGATGTGGGTTGGATTTCTTAGAGAAAAATCAGAAGCATTTGAGACTTTTAAGTTTTATAAGGAAAAAGTTGAGAATGAGATGATCTTGAAGATAAATTATTTGAGATCAGATAGAGGTGGAGAATTAACTTCACATGAATTCAATACCTTTTGTGAGAAGCATGGTATTATGAGACAGACTTCTGCACCTAGGACACCACAACAAAATGGAGTTGCTGAACGAAGAAAGAAAATAGTCCTTGATGTTGCTAGAACCATGTTGATAGAAGGAAAGGTTCCTCATATGCATTGGAGAGAAGCAGTTAATACAATAGTATACACAATGAATAGAGTACAAATCAGAGAAGGTACATGCAAAACACCATTTGAGTTATGCTATGGTAAAACACCTACTGTTAGCTATTTTAGAATTTTTGCAAGTAAATGCTACATTAAGAGAGATGAATGTATATGAAAATTTGATGCTAGAAGTGATGAAGATAGATTCTTTAGCTATTCTACTAGAAGTAAAGCTTATAGATGCTACAATATGAGAACTAGGAAGTTGATTGAAAGTGCTAATGTGAGAGTGGATGAAAAGTTTCAAGTTAGAGAAAACTACTATATCTTTAACCCCTATGAGATTTCTTTTGAAAATATGAATACAAATCAAGACAATATGCAGACAACAAAGAATGAGAATGAAAGGAATGAAGCATCTCAAGATGTCTTGGAAATTGACAATGGCATAAGTGTGGAGTTGAGGGAACAAAACACACCCAAATATGTTTTGAGAAATCATCCTAAGGATCAGATCATTGGTGACAGCGGCAAGGGAATTAGAACAAGATTACAAAATAGAGAAGAGAGGTCACAAACTACAAATTCCATTTTCTTGATCTCGCAAGTAGAACCACATTCCATAGATGAGACATGTAGAGATGATTCATGGATCAATGCCATGAAGGAAGAATTGGAGCAGATTCAAAAGAACAACACATGGGAATTGGTTCCAAGGCCTAAAGACAAAAATGTGATTGGTACCAAGTGGGTATATAGAAACAAGATGAATGAAGAAGGCATTATTGTTAAAAACAAAGCCAAATTAGTATGTAAAGGGTATTCACAACAAGAAGGAATTTATTTTGAAGAAAATTTTGCACCTGTTGCTAGGATTGGGACAGTTAGATTATTCCTAGCTTATGCTTCTTATAAAGATTTTAAAGTATATCAGATGGATGTGAAATCATCTTTTCTTAACAAAGACTTGGAAGAGGAAGTATACATTGAGAAACCTGATGGATTTCCTTTATCAGGAAATGAAGATCTAGTTTGCAAGTTGAAGAAGGCTCTGTATGGACTAAAACAAGCACCAAGAGCTTGGTATGCAAGATTGGATAAGTATCTAATTCATTTGGGATTCAAGAAGGGTAATGCTGACAACAATTTATACTTAAGAATCAATGAGGAAGGTATCTTGATTGTTGATGATATTATTTTTGGAGGAAATGATGAAATGAGTAACAAGTTTGTAGAAGAAATGAAAGTGAATTTGAAATGTCTATGATTGGGGAGATGAAATTATTTCTTGGGCTGCAGATCAGTCAAAGTAAAGAAGGGATATTCACATCTTAGACCAAATATCTCAAAGAACTATTGAAAAAGTTTGGCATGGATGATAGTAAACCTGTTGGAACCCCTATGGTAACTGGAAATAAGTTATCTTTGGAAGATGAAGCAAAGAATGTACCTCAGAATAGGTAAATATAAATGATTGGAGGTCTTCAGTACCTAACACATACTAGACTTGATATTGCTAATGCTGTTGGAATAGTTGCAAGATTTCAAGAAGATCCTAAAGAATCTCATCTTATGGCGGTAAAAAGAATATTAATATATCTAAAGGGTACAGTTGAGTTTGGTCTATGGTATGATAGATCACAGAACTTTACATTTCATGCTTTCATTAATGCTGATTAGGCAGGGAATGTAGATGATAGAAAGAGTACTAGTGGAGGAGCATTCTTCCTTGGTAAAAGGTTGATTTCTTGGCTTAGCAAGAAGTAGGACTACATTGCTCAGTCTACAACTGAATCAGAGTATGTTGCAACAACAATCAATTGTACACAGATCATATAGATGAAGCAGATGTTGAAGGACATTGGAGTATGTTTTGAAGACTTAGTTACTATCCATTGTGACGATACTAGCATGGTAAATATGTCAAAGAACCCTGTTATGCATTCAAAGACAAAACATATAGCAATAAAGTATCACTTCTTGAGAGATAAGGTATCAAAGAAGGAAGTGAAGTTAGAATATGTGAATACAAAGGAGAAAATAGAAAACATTTTTACAACACCTGTGTCAAAGGATATATTTGAGTATTTGAGAGGTATGCTAGGGGTCATACCCCAACCTACTTTTGAATAATTAATGCAGAAATTGCATTAGTCCAAAAATATCAGAGCACTATTTCATTATCTGGACTGAATGTTTGATGCTTCCCCTATGGGGGAGTATATGTATTTGACTTGAGTTACTAAGAACTCTTGGATACATAATGACACCTATGACATTGATGTCAATGGGGGAGATACTGACACATGAAAAATGGTATGAAAAAAATAGAAAAAAAAAGTATGAGAGGATCATCCTTTGGAGGATCTGATGATTGATGAAGAGGATTTGAAAAGATGCTAATGCTAATACAATAGAGGCATGTTTGGTATTTATGGAACTTATACATTTTTCATCTATGTTGTCATCAATACCAAAGCGGGGGATTGTTAGGATGAATGCTGATGGTATTCCTATGGGGAAGTATCCTAGTAATGATGGAGGCACGTTACAGTGACTTTGTGTTACATTCATGACATAGTTTGTCATTGATGTCAACATATGTTATTGACTGGTTGTTTAGAAGCTTGCAGATAATTGTACAGACACAATATAGATAATTAGCATGTGCGAGATTAGAGGAAGACTACTCATGATGTCCTAGATCACCATCTGTGATCACACAAGGTTATGAGTTGATCAGACAGAGTCACGACTGATTTACTGATAGCTGTTTCTCAGGAGATAAAAACTATGTTTTTCATCGAGTTGATTGCAGAACTTTGTGGACAACATGCATGGTGGTTTAAGTTATGAGGTGCGAACATAGATTCATATTGGACACTCTTATTGCTATCCTATGGAGTTGTGATCATACAGGTAGCATTATAAATGGCGTGTGTATTGGTGAAGACCTATTTGGAGGCTGACTTGGAACAGGTTTCAAGTAATATGATGAGCGAGCTTAACTTGCATATCTAAATGATAAATTGATGTAATTTCTATGTTGTAACATTGTAAGAGGTGTCATGTGCATATTTGCATGGGTCCATTTTGTATTTTGTAAATAGGATTTATCCTATAAAGGCCGACTTAGATATAATTGGTGTAACTTGTATATAAGGATTCAAATCCTTGGAAAATAGGTATGCGAAATAATAAATAATTGCATATGCAAGATGTAGAGGTGAATGCGAGCTTGAGGTTGCATTGGATATTATTTGAAGAAAAATAGTTGTGCACTTAGGAAAAAGGTGAAGCTTGTTTGGTAGTGGTTGAGTACTGGAAGTAGTTTCAAAACAAAATTATCTCAGTCTTGAAATTGTAAGGTTTGGAGAACCTAAGGGTGGCCTTAACTCTCAAATATCCTGATCAGGTTGATGCATTGTACACCCCTACCAAGGTAATTGCCTCTAACAGGGTTGGACTCTTAGAAGGGTTGATTCCTTAATTGGGATCACATTGTAAAGGCTTTGTCCTTTAACCAAGACCTTCCTATTGTAATACTCGATTCCTAACAGGGTCATAACTCCTACCAGGGTTATTATACTCAGTGCAGATATTTATGGGTACCATCCCCATCAGGGTTTTTCCCTTAACAAGGTTTTCCTTGAGAAAAAAACTTGGTGTTCATGTGTATGTGTAATATTGTTGCATTTACTTTTCAGTTCAATATTTTGTTTTGAAGTTATTTAAAGTTGGCATCAACTGATTTACCGCCCCCCCCCCCCCCCCCCCCCCTCAGTTGATTAGGACATTGTTATTCTAACATAGACTTCTACTGGTAGGTACATGAAAGAAAAAAGTCTACCCTTCTTCGTTTTCCCCATAGTCAACACCCTTTCCTAAGATATCTATCATCACATAAAGAATATAGCACCATATCCAAAAATAAACAAGTAAACATGAGAAAAGAAAAATTTTGTCCATGCAATAGTATTTAAAAAATTTCCTAAGTAAAAAATAATCATCTTCTCAAAACCAGCAAAAAAAATAGTTTTTCCCATATCATCTTAGCTCAAAATTCTTTGTAGAAATTACTATAAAATTTATATAAATAAATAAACCATAGAATTGTGAAAATCTAGTGAAGATCTTTCAAAAAATTAAAGCGTAGTCAATTAATCTAATTGGGTTCATCTATTACGTAACTAATCATAGCAACAAACTTTTTACTATGTTCCCAAAAACACTGGTTCTTTTAAAATAATCGATGCAACATAGCCTCAACTCTAAAGAGACTAATAGAAGGCGTGATTTTCTCAAAATACAATATAAAATTTAACTAATAAAGCTTAGGTGATTAAACTAATGTCATTTACAACAAAAAGAAAAATAAGAAGGATAATCCAACTTTAAAACTGTGTCAATTATCACTAAAACGCAAAAGAACTTAACAACCCCCTAACTTTATCATTCTCGGGAAAGTTTTATAGCAGGATATTTACTTCTACCACTATCATGAATCTAAGCATTATTAGCAAAGTAAAGAATAGCATGGACAAATGTGTTTTGGTAAAACTAAATTATCGCAGGAGAATCATGAATAGATTTTAACAGAGAAATTACTTAACGTTAAAACAAATAACTTTTCATAGTTTCTATAGAACTATATTCACTTTCAAATAAATTAACCAAATGAAAAAAATATCTTAACTTCTATGGCTATTACTCAGCCCCTACAAAGTTGAAAATTTGGCTTCGAAGTTATTTTCCATGCTCCATAATTGAATTTTATCTATCCTTAGGATGGTTCAAAAATACTTTAAACTTTCACACATAGAGTTAAGCACAAATTCATTTGTATACAAAGAGTAAAACACAAGGAAAAACTTCAAATTTGAAGAAAAACATTAACAATATTCGACATCCCTTCCATAGTTATATAAAAAATGAAAGTTTTCTTTTCATATATAAGTCAAATTTAGATAAAGAGTAAAGAGGAACCTGAAACTATCAATGAGTCTATAGATAGTTGACCCTCTTAGCTTTGAAAATTTAGCTCCCCTCAGCTTTCATTTGATCCCTATTCCTTCTTCAATTACCTATGTGTAATTTTATCCTTCAGATCCGATCGTGGTTCTTCTACCTTTCTCTTCATGATTTATCTTCTTTTTTAATTATTAGTTATAGCCTTTTTTATCCATAAATTCTGCCTTCCACCATGTTCTTCATGCTTGAATTGCAGCATGCAAAGGATGAGTTCATTATGAGTTTTTGTCTCCTCTAATAAAGAACCACTCCTTGATCTCAAGTCCAACCAAATTCTCTATTAAATATCTCCATCTCTTCATATGCAGACTCATGTTTGATATAAAATTCTATTTAAAACTTGTAATCTTCCTAGAATACTATATTACTCATTAAAACTAGCTAATATATACTCTATATTTAAAATACGTTGAGATGCATTGAGGCGTTAAGTTTTTCAACTTTAATTTTTTCTATATATTAAAGGTGAATGATGAAAAAATTCAATGCTTCAATACATCTCGATGTATTTTAAATATAGAGCATATATTAGCTAGTAGCAGTCGCGACACACATAACACACTAAGTAAATTAATTTGGTTAGGGTTAACATTTAGTGTTATAATTTATATAATGATCAGGGTTAGGGTTTAGTGTTAAGGTTGGGTTTATGGTCATGGTTACGAGTAGAATTATGGTTAGGGTTAGGGTTTGGATTATAATTATAATAGGTTTTAGGTTAGGAATAGCATTTTGATCAGTATTAAGGGCAACATTGGACTTATTATAAGATTTGGGATTAGAATTATAATTAGGTTAAGGGTAAATATTTAGATTTGGTTAGGGTTATGGTTTGGATTAGGATTATGATCAAGGTTAGGATTAAGTTTAAGATTAGTATTACAACTAGGATTTGGTTTAGGTTTATGATTATGGTTAGGGTTTAGAATTATGGTTAGGATTAATATTATGGTTAGGGTTTAGTGTTAGAAGTTGAATAAATTAATATAATTAGAGTTAAGGTTAGCATTTAGAGTTATACTTTATATCATGGTTAGGTTTACCATTAGGGGTACAATTCATATCATGGCTAGGTTTATCATTAAGGTTAGAGTTTGTGTAATGCCCCTCCAACCCTAAAAAGTCCTGGTTATGTTCTCTGAAAATTAGAAAGTGTTTTATGTGATTTTGTAAGAGAATAATCCTTCTTGAGATTGTTGCTTCCTAGTCACTATAAATTAATATTTTAATATTGCATAGGTATGTTCCTATACATCTTCTTGTGTGTCAATGATAGTTTAGGACATTAATGCTAAAAGGGTCACCTGATAGACTTAAATGATTCTGCGAGATGCTCAGTATTAATATTTAAGATTATCTTAGGTTAATTAATTATAATCACTTAAAGGGGTTAGATGTGTTACTTACTCTAATGATGTTACTTGTTATACTCAAGATTAGACATGATTTCTATATTGAGGATTGTATGATTTGTTTATCTTGATTTGGTAACAAGACATTATGAGTACATGCCTGATGGTTAAACTAGGTTGTGAAAATCAATAGATGATTTACATTTACATGATTATGTTATGAAGCATTATTGTTATACAAAATGAAATAATGTTTGTTCTGAAACTAACCATAATGATATATTTATGCTTTGTTGATATCACTATTTGGTGTGAGTGTAGGATGAGGGGAGGCAGTCATAGTTACTCCTACAGGGGGTCCACATGATGTCACACTCTCCCTCCTTGTTTTCTACTATCTGATGATATATATACATGTCTATGCATGTTGGTTGGTGATGCGGGATGCAGGTGCCAGGCATCGTCTCCACCTGGCTACATAGGTCTGAGTGTGCCTTAAAAATCCTCGAACTGTTGTTGTGTGGAGATACTACCAAGATTACTCTCAAGGTTACCCGTGGACTTAGATTTCTATTTAGGAGGTTACCCTAGATGGAGGATTTGAAGGCAGTATGTGATGTGGTCTTGTGATTTATGATTCGATGTTGTTTTGATATTTTTGTTGTGAGATAGAATTGTCCTTAGTTATATCTATATTATTTATTTTATATTTATGTTATAATTGATTGTATGTTATATAGGTATGCGTATATGTGGGTGTACATGCATATACCCATGTTTATATAAATAATAATATTTTTATGTTTTTTATTGATTAAATGGTATGTTCTTTATTATAATTAGATAAAGTGTATTTAATGAAGTGTATTAAATAAAAAAGTGAAATAATAGTAATAATAAAAAGAAATAATTAATAAAAGCTCTTGCAGTAAAACTAGCTAACTAGGAGGGATTTGAACTCAAGACCTCTTATAAGTTAGGCTAGTTGGTTTCTAATTGTGCTATGTGTTTTCTTTGAGATCATTATGTTTATTATAATTTTTATAGGGTCTTTAGAAGGGTATTTTAATTAAAATAATTAAATGCTTTATTAAGTGTTTACGGGGAGTTTTCCTCAACCAACCATGGGAGTTGGAGAAGTTTCTTCCTATAAAGAAACTCCTCCAACCACATAGTTGGGGGATAAATTCATTCCCGAGAGGAGTTTTGGAGGGGAAAAGTTTGGGAAAAGTTTGGGGATTTTTGGTAAGATTGAATCTGGAAGTCAATTTTGGGGTTTTGTATCTCTTTGTGTGTATTCATAAATGTCATGTGAGATAATTGGAGAGTTGGTTTTAGAAGGTGGAAGGATTTGTTTCCAGAGGGAATACTATTTAGGAGACTACATCTCAAGCTTGGAGGATATGTAGTGGGTGCTCCAACCATTGTAAGGTTTCTCCACAGGACTCCAGGTAGGATTTGGATCTAGAAAAGTTACCTCCTTCCTCCATAAGTGTGTGTGTGGAATTATTCATGTGTTTTTATATTAATATGATGATAGGATGATATAGATTGTATCTAGATGTTTAAAAATGATACAACCAGGAAGATGCATTGTGTGTTGTTATTAAATGGATTTGCCAAATTGCTTCCTGTGAGTTCATAAAAGTTTATGATTTTATATTTTGATGTGTTTATCTATTTTGTTATGGTTTAGGAAGAATTAGGGAGGTTTAGGGAATATTAGGATGGTTTAGGAAGAAGTACAGTGAGTTTTCCTTCCATGGTTTTTTCAGATTTATGTTTTGTATTTTCAATTTTGATTACTTGTATTTAATTTTGAGTGTAATGGTGGGTTGAGGACATGTATTGGATGTGGTATTGAGGTACCTAAATCAGGTATGCCTTAGGGAACCTTCCCCAAGCATTCTCTACACCTTAAACTCTCATTTTGGAGCAATTCTGGTTGAGTTTTTGACAGTCCTCATACGAGTAAAGAACCCTGATCCTGTTTACTCATACGAGTTAGGATGAAGGCTCATTTGGGCCTGTGAGGATACTCGTACGACCCTGTGAGAATACTCATATGGGCCATATGGGGTCCTAGGGTTTCCATTTTGCCATTTTTTTTGGACTTAGGATTGGTCTTGTGGCTTCTACAATTGTTCCCTGTGACTCGACTGCATTTTTTTCTCACTTGTGTATGTCCATGACTTGTGTTTTTGGGGTTGTATAGTATTTCAGTACTTGGCTTGTACTTGTGATATTTTTATGAGGTCAGGACCCGTTCTGGTGGCATGATTTATACAAATATAACATTTAAGTATAAGTCTGATACATTTAATTTCTTATAATTTAAGTTATATTTGTATAAATACATTCTAGGATGTTTGAGATAGGTTTCAACTTCATAGGAGTTAAGATGTAAATTCTAGATTTTGGAGTTTTTTGAAAATTTTAGACTTCACCAAATTTCAGGCACATGAGGTTTCCATAGATGGAATGTTGTGTTAATTCATGTGGAAGTTTGTATCCCCTATGTATGTTCATTACTTTATTTTTTGAGGTTTTATGGTGTTCTTATGATGTTTTTGCACTTGGCATATACTTGAGCTTAGTTTATGAGGCTAGGACTCATCTTGGTGGCTTGTGTGCACGAGTTCCATAGACCTATAAATAAGTCATGGAAAGTTTTATTTATGAATGTGGCAAGTTCTATGCTATGATTTAAGGTGTCTTGTGATAGACACTCTTCCAATGGTTCATGTTATGTAAATGGCTAAGGTTAGGACTTGCTCTGAGGGCGTGAGTGCACAGGGAAGTTTCCTAACCCTATGAATCAGTATTTGGCTTGTGATGGGGTAAGGGAATAGGAACCCTAAGTGAGTGGCTCACCATAGGTGTTGGAACCCTAAAGTGGTTGCCAGATGATCCTATGGGTGGGTTTGTAAAAAGTGATAACCTTAAAAATTAACTTGGGAAGGGGGGATTCAAAAGATAATGAAAGAAAACATAATAATGGCCACACAAACCTGATTGGAGTACTGGGACCAGGGATAACTACCAGGGTGGATCCCTATTCATAAAGGGGGACCGGGGTTACATGGTTTCCAGGGTGGATCCCAATATAAAGTTTGTGTGATGACACTCACTTAGGTGGTCTCCTAGAACCTTAACCTTAGTGTTTTAGTATGATGATATTTTATGTGCTTTATTATTGTGCTTTTTGGTGCAGGAGCACCTAATAATAAAGGTCACTATGAGATATATAAGGTTTTTGAGTCATTTAAAGTCTATTATGTGATGTATTGATTCATTTTGAATCCATTTGTAAATGTATTGGCAAGAAATGTAAGCATGTGCACAATATTGCTCAAGTTGTCAAATAGGTCATGTTTAGGTCTACATCGTCAAATTTATGTAAAAGACCCATGGAAGGGTAAAAGAATTATAAAAGGTCTTAAATATTCCATTTGGATATGTATAGAGAGGTTTGGAAAAGTTTTAAAGTCATTTTGTCAAAAATGTAAAAGTTGTAAAATGCAACATTGAGAAAGTTGCTAATATTGCAAAAATGATGTAAAAAGGTAAATGGTTGGCCTAGGAGTTGGTTATGAAGTTAAAAACTACTAAATAACTTATAAATACCATTGTATGGTTGAACCAAATCATATTTGAGAGGATGAATTAATTTGATACATTTTTGGTGCATTCTATTGTTGTTATTTTGATTGGGTTTTCAGTTTTAGTGTTGGTTCCAGGCCTTGTACGACCATGTATAGCTTGGAAACCCTACAATATAGTAATGGATAGATAAAAAGATGAATCCTATTTTTCATTCTTTTTGTTTGGTTCAATTTTATAAAGAAATTAATAAGTTATGCATGTTTTGGTGGAAGTTGTTGTTTGCAGATTCAAGATCTCCTGAGAACAGTCATGTTTCAGTGTTTGGTATGGATGCATATGAAAGATTTAAGACCTATAATAATATTAATTGAAAACATATATGAATTAAATTTCATTTTCTTTTAGTTTTATTTTTTTTTATTCATATTTGTGAAAGTTATGTGCATTTGAGTGGAAACTAGTTTTTAAAGATCTGCATTAGAGTCACAGGTATTGATTTGTTATTGTAGAATGATTTATGAATGGGAAAAATAAATAGCTTACATATTTTGAAACTATAATCATTAATAGATACTATGGAATTGGTTTGGTTTAATTTGGAGTTGTTTTGAGAAAGATATGGGATGCCCTAGGCAGGGTTTTGTGTTTTAATTCTGAATTATGACAGGGATATGGACTAGAATTTGTAGTCTGAAACAATAATTGTTTGAGGAATCAAATGGGGTCCTCAGACCTTAAGATTTTGTGAGGTGATATATATTTTAGTTATCTACAAAATTTTTTCTTTCCATAAATTTTGGTTTGGAGTTTTAGTGGGTCAAATAATCCAATCTTTGAAAACTATAAAACTTGAGACAGTTTCAAAGTTGTTTGTTAAAGGAACCAAAGAAGTATTTTGTTGATTGATCTTGTGAAAGAAGATAGTATTTGTCTCTTTTCAATTATTTCGGTGATTAAATGAAGATTGGATCATCAAGATCCTAGATGATTTAAATGGTTTGCATGATGCTCTGCATCAAATTGGTATCAGAGCTTGAAGATCTTGAGTGTGTGGATAGAGCACCGAGGGAGGCAATCCACACCAGGACCTTGGAGATTTGGTATTTGTTTTGTTGATGAGTTTTGGTTGCAGGTGCTCATCCATCTTGTTGCATAGGAAGTTTGGGTTGTGTGTAAAGACCATGGAAGTCTTTAAAGGGCCAAGAGAAGGTCCAGGGCCAAGGAGTGGTCTAGTAGATTGCCAAGAGACTAGGGAGAGAGGCAAAGAGGAGGACTCATAGGTGAGGCATATGGGAGAGTTGTTTGTGGTGAGTTTGAAGCAACAATGGTAAAGGTGGATTTCTTACTGATAAGGCACCATGGAGTTGCAACCATTAATGCTCCACTGACAGGAGTATTTGAGAAGATGATTTTGAGGATAGTCTTGTGTCCTTAAGGGAAAAAATGATGGTGATAAAGGAATGAAGAGCCAAAGGAAGGTAAAGATGAAGATTTTTGTTATAATTTTTTGTAGGTTATGGCACACCTTTCGAAGAGACTTGGAAATTTTTCAAGGCCGGTAGTATGGTGTAGGAGCACCTAATCATAAAGGTCACTATGAGATATATAAAGTTTTTGAGTCATTTAAAGTCTATTATATGATGTATTGATTCATTTTGAATCCATTTGTAAATGTATTGGCAAGAAATGTAAGCATGTGCACAATATTGCTCAAGTTGTCAAATAGGTCATGTTTAGGTCTACATGGTCAAATTTATGTAAAAGACCCATGGAAGGGTAAAATAATTATAAAAGGTTTTAAATATTCCATTTGGATATGTATAGAGAGGTTTGGAAAATTTTTTAAGTGATTTTGTCAAAAATGTAAAAGTTGCATAAAAAGTTGTAAAATGCAACATTGAGAAAGTTGCTAACATTGCAAAAATGATGTAAAAAGGTAAATGGTTGGTCTAGGAGTTGGTTATGAAGTTAAAAACTACCAAATAACTTATAAATATCATTTTATGGTTGAACCAAATCATATTTGAGAGGACCAATTAATTTGATACATTTTTGGTGCATTCCATTGTTGTTATTTTGATTGGGTTTTCAGTTTTAGTGTTGGTTACAGGCCTTGTACGACCATGTATAGCCTAGAAACCTTGTAATATAGTAATGGATAAATAAAAGGATGAATCCTCTTTCTCATTCTTTTGGTTTGGTTCAATTTTATAAAGAAATGAATAAGTTATGCACGTTTTGGTGGAAGTTGTTGTTTGTAGATTCAAGATCTCCTGAGAACAGTCATGTTTCAGTGTTTGGTATGGATGCATATGAAAGAGTTAAAACCTATAATAATATTCATTGGAAATATATATGAATTAAATTTCATTTCCTTCTGGTTTGAGTTGTTTTTATTCAGATTTGTGAAAGTTATGTGAGTTTGAGTGGAAACTGGGTTTTAAAGATCTGCATTGGAGTCACAGGCATTGATTTATTCTTTTAGAATGATTTATAAATGGAAAAAATGAATGAATTACATATTTGGAAACTTGAATCATTAATAGATACTATGGAATTGGTTTGGTTTAATTTGGAGTTGTTTTGAGAAAGATATGGGATGCCCTAGGTAGGGTTTTGTGTTTTAATTCTGAATTATGACAGGGATATGGACCAGAATTTGTAGTTTGAAACAATAATTGTTTGAGGAATAAAATGGGGTCCTAAGACCTTAAGAATTTTTGAGGTGATAGATATTGTAGTTATCTACAAACTTTGTTCTTTCTAGAAATTTTGGTTTGGAGTTTTAGTGGGTCAAATAATTCAATCTTTGAAAACTATAAAACTTGAGATAGTTTCGAAGTTGTTTGTTAAAGGAACCAAAGAAGTATTTTGTTGATTGATCTTGTGAAAGAAGATAGTATTTGTCTTTTTTCAATTATTTCAATGATTAAATGAAGATTGGATCATCAAGATCCTAGATGATTTAAATGGTTTGCATGATGCTCTGCATCACTTTTGAGTCTTGGATTTATTGGTATTTGAGACTTAGATTTCCTTAAGGTCTTGAGAGTACCTTGGTTCTATCTCCTAGCACGGGGGGTGGAACTTTACTAGTTTCACATGGTTGGGTGGAAAATCTCTTTCGAGGTATTGTTCGTGGTTCGTGTCATGGCTTGGATTCTGATTTGTTTAGTGGTGAAGTTCTATTAATGTATCATGTATCTCTATCTTTTGTAATGAACATGTAAAGATGTATTGTAAACCTTGGACAACTTGTATTTATCTCTTTGTATGCCTTCGGGCCATGTGCAGTAACTGTAACTATAATTATGTTTGTAAATGGAAATTGTAAGAAAGTAGTTATGTATGTGGGAAGGGTAGTGTTAGGAATCTCAAAAGGGGATTGAATATTGGTTAATCAATTATGGATTATAATTAAGTAACTTCCCTACCTTATCTCTCTTATGAGTTTTAAAATGAAATTGAAAGTCATGGTTCTATGCAAACCTTTGTAATGCAAGTACTTATGGATGTAAACTTATTTTGATATGTGAAATTATATGCCAAGGGTTGATGGGTATCTCCAGGTGAAAATGATAAGGGAAAGGAAAACATGTATGTTATTGAAAGTAGTATTAAAGATGTAATTCTTTCCTAATGTTCTTAAATGTATCAATGTGTATGAGGTAAGGTTATTTAAACTAGGTTTTAATCTCAAATCTTAACTAGACTTATACAAGATTATAGATGATAATTTGTGGAAGTTAAACTTGTGGCAAAAATGATTCATTAGATGGTTTATGTTGGTTAGAAATATATGGTTAAGTACTTTATGCTCTTTCTATTATTATCTTGAAATGAAAATAGAAAGTAAGGACTTTTAATAGAAAGCTTATTTATATATGCAATTGAGTTGTGCATAGATAAGGTTATGGAGTAAACAAATAGAAAAGGATAATTATACTTAGTGGATAAGATAAATAATGTGTGCTTGTTTCACTTCTAAAAGTAAATGATGTGTTAGTTTGGTAAAGAAAATGAATTCAATTAATTCATTAAGGCAATTGGTTTTGATGTAGAATTAAAGCAAAGTCTCGATGTAAAGTGAAGTTGAAATGGAAATAGAATTTATTAGATTAAGTAATAAAATGAAATACTTGATAATGGTAAATGAATTCATTAAGGGAACCTTAAGGAATGAAGTTGTGAACGGTAATGATGATATGTTAGAATGTAAAAAAATAAAATTTAGTTGTAATTTTAGGTCATAGACCTGATTCCTTATGGGTTCCCTGGTGGGGACGTTAGAGTTTGGTTTAGATTTATTATTATAAAATATATACTCTATATAAAATATTCCCAAATGTATTGAGGTGTTGAGTTTTTCCAACTTTAATTTTTATTAAAGGTGAATGGTGAAAGAATTAAACACCTCGATACATGACTACAACTACAACTACAACTACAGTATCTCAACATATTCTATATAGAGTATATATTTGCTAATAACAGCTACGACTTGCTTAACTTATTGAATAAACTAATATGGTTAGGATTAGAATTTGGGGTGTGGCTAGGGAAAGGCTTAGAATTATCATTAGGGTTGGGATTTAGGTTAGAGTTATGATTAGGATTTGGGTAGGGTTAGGATTATGGATAGAGTTCGGTTTAGGATTAGGGTTATCATTTGAATTATGCTTAGGGTTAGGGTTAGATTTAGATTTTGGATTAGTGATGTAGTTATGTTTAGGGTCATTCTTAGTTTAGAAAATTTGTTAGGGTTATGGTTTGGGTTGGGTTATGCTTAGAGTTAGAAATAGGATTATTGTTAGGGTTTAGGGTTATGGTTTAGATTAAGATATGGTTAGGTTTCAAGGTATGGTTAGGATAAGGTTTAGAATTATTGTTAGGGTTAGGGTTTAGGTTGGAAGTACAATTAGGGTTTGGGTTAGAATTATGGTTATATTTAGGATTAGGGTTAGGTTAGGGTTAGAATTAGGATTGTGATTACAACTAGGACTTAGGGTTAATATTATCGTTTAAATTATGATTAGGGTTAGAATTAGGCTTAGGGTTATAATTAGAATTAAGGTGTAGCATTAGGATTAAGATTTGTTGGCAAAATGGTCAGCACTCCCCTTGGGATTTGTTGGAGCTCAAAAAATTTGAGTATGTTTTTGAGTCCATATCTTGAAAATTGTCCCAAGTGTCAAATTTGTGCTTTGAAAATCTTTGTAAGCTGCTTAGTTTGAAGTGCATGAAAAATAGGGCCTGATGTTTTTCTTGATGAACCACTATGGTAGGGTGTTCAATGCCTTTCATTTGATGTTTGTAGTGGGTTTGAACTTTCAATTTTCAGTTCTGGCATGTTTAGGGAATAGGCTTTTGGAGGTGTTCCCAGAATTCTGCATTTTGTGCTTGTCCAGAATTGTATTAAAAGGCCCACTTAGGATGATTATATCTTTTGCCTAGTGATTGGTCATTGCATGCCAGTTGTTTCATCATGTTTTAGGCATGAAAGAGAGTGTCCTTTCCAATTTTCAACTCCCCATGTGCCCATTTCACCTATTTGCTAGTGTCATTCCATTTACAGATTGCTAGATTTACCTAAGTGTACATTGTTCAGAATTCTAAGTGACCTACTTTGGGGCCTTGTAGTTAGCACTCTATTCTAGGTCTGACATAATTGAGAGTTGTTTTCATACTATAGACCTAGAAGTGTACTTGTCTGAGGGTTTCGAGGTCTCTGCCAATTCGTTTAACCACTTTCCCAGGCCAAATCTAAACCCAATTTATGCACTTTTTCACTATTTTAATCATGAACGTTACTAATAGGCTGAATTTGGCATTTTATTGTGATAGACATTTCAACTTTCTGAGGAAGCTAGTTATGGATTCATATTCCTTGTATGGAGGTGATTCAATGCCCAAGTTGTCGGCTCATGAAAGTTTTAATGGGTGAGTTTTTGAAGCCAATTCTGAAGGAGATTTGTGCAGTTTGATAGCATGGACAAAATCAGTGTTGTGAGGAGCCCTGTTTGATCTTTAAAATCTTTTGGCTGGAATCTTCTGAGAAGTTCTCCTTTAACCAGCATACTGTCATGTTGGGGGTTAATGTATGCTCCTAGTGGCATGTTCTTGTGAGGCTATTTGGTCAGTTTTTAAAGCCACTCCGGGATGCCAGTCAATGTTACAAGTCAAATCTACAAAGGCACTGTGAATTGAATAATGTGTTTGAATTCTTGATGAAGTGTGGTTTTGTTTTCATCAAGCGATGAATCTTGATAAACAAAGGAAAATGAGAGGCTTCAAGGTTCGTCCAAGTTGATGTTCTCATCAAATGTTCAAGTGCACGCTCATCTATTGTATGTGCTAAATATGTTGTATACTAACATTTTTCAAAATTCCACTAGTTGTGCAATTTATAAATATGTTGGATTATTTATATGCCACATATTGATCATGTGATGTGCACACCATGTCAAATAATGGCCGACTGAATGCATATATAATGGAAATGATTTGAGAAGGGTGAAGGCTTTGCATTGGTGCACTACGTTTTGAAGTAATTTCCAGTCAAGCATGAAGTTTTTGAAAGATAAATGAAAGGGAAGCCAGTGCATAAAAATGAGGTGCTCACACACAAGTATAAGGTTGAAGACTCACACATGGAGTGTTGGAGATACATGTGGGTAGCCAAGTGTTTGGGGTGTGCATCAATGTGGCCGTTTCCTGCAAGTAAAAAAAAATAAAAATAATGCATTGAAGCCAACATAAACCAAATGAGGAGGTGTGCTTGGTATGCTATGTTTGTAAGAAATTGGTAGTGCCAGCGTGGAAGATACTACTTGGAGTCTTGTGCAAGCAAGAATGAGAACATCAACATGAATCCAAAGGGCTATGTGAATTTTATGAAGTCTGCAAGAAGCTTTGTGTAAGGGAAGGCATGGTGTGGAGAGGCCTGCGCAAATACAAGTTGAAGATAAAATACAAGTGCCAGCCAAGAAATGAGTGCGTGAGCAGCCTAAGAAGTTCACACACGATCAAGTGAATTAAAGAACAAATTCAGTGGAAGGCCTGCACAAATTCATAGAATGCCTTGCGCAAATTCATAGAATGCCTTGTGCAAATATGAATGGGACCTCACACATTAAAAAAGGAAGGCCTCATGTAAGAGAAAAAGGAGATCCACACAAGTGAAATGGGGGGCTTGCGTATGAGAGCAGGGTGCATGAGCACACAGGCATCATAAATGCTAAGTGAAGTCAATAAAGTAAGTGTAGCTACTAGTCAAGGTGGATACACACCAATGTTTGGTGCACAAAACTCATGCAACAAATAGAAAAAAGGGGGACTGGAAGATTGTGTAAATAATAGAAATGAATTGTTTTGAGATTGCCTATTTAAACGGAGGATGCCTTGTGTGAATTAAAATAGGCTGCTACAGACTTAATAAGTAAGTGGAATGGGGGCACGTGCCAAGTAACATGGAAAGAACCTTGCATAAGAAGAGCCAGGGATGATGCCAGTCAGCAAAAGACTCACGCATGAAATAAGAAGTGAGTATTTGAAACAAATGGGAGCCTTGCATGGGTTCTAAAAGAACAGACAAATGGAGATGCCTACCTTGCGTAGGATAAGAAATGCACACCAAAGTGCGTGTGAAGAGAGGGGGTTGCTGCAAGCAGTTTTGGTGGAGAAGCCAGCGTGACCATTAAAGGGTGTGTGAGGTGTTTCCTCATGCAAGACACCAAGCCCTGCACAAATGAATGGGAGGTTTGCGTAGTTTCAAAAGGAGGCCTCATTCATAAAAGAGAGACCACACACTCACAGGTAAAAATAAGAGAAAAAAATGAGAGAGGGTTGCATGTGGGTTTATCCACATGCACCTTGTTTGAGTTTTTATGATGTTTATAACCACTAGTGCCTAGGCATTAAGTAAATTGAAGTGAAGTGAGGCTATGTGTTGGCCTCTACCGTATGGACCCCCCTCAGTGTGCATGCCAGCTAGGCACTATAAGGAAACTTTAATGAACATTTAAAAACCTCCAAATGATTTGTCCCACATTCGTCTGGAATGGGGAATTTTAGTTGTTTATAAGCAACTCCAAGCACATATGAGATATAATGAAGAGCAGAGGCTCTCTACACACACGAGCACTTGGAGGTCACCTTGGGAAGTGTGTTGATGGGCCCACAGCTAAGGTAATTTTGCAAACAAGTGACGATGGTGACATGGAACCCAGGAGGACATGTGTTAGGTGTTCACACATTTGCTAGATCAAACTGGCAGTTAGTGATAAATTCAAAGATTTGGAGATGAGGTTAGTTAGCCGTGGTTGCAAGGTTGTCGAGTGGTTGGTGGTTAAGATGAAATATTTGGAGATTCTGAGAATAGTGGTCACTGAATCATTGGATGATCTGTGGTTAGGCCTTAACATTCAGAGAACTGGAGATTGCCACAGTTGCTGATTCTCCCAATTCCTAGTGGCTAAGAAAAATCATTTCAAGATTGGGAGAATGGGTTTAGTCACCCATTCTCCAAATGTTAATTGTGGTTAGTGATTGATTCAGAGATTGCGAGAATGGTCTGTTCGATGGATCACCAGGTAAACTCAAGGTTAAGGAGTTCATTTAGAGGTTTGGAGAATGTGTGTAGTCGCCTAATCTCACAATCAGGGGTCAAGGTTTGAGTTAAGTCTGAGCATCTAATTGCAACATGACAAGTGTCAAGTTCTAGTGAGGCTTGGACATAAAGTGCAGAAATGATTTTAAAAGGGCAGATTTGAAAATATTTAAAAGATAACATAGTGCAAACATTTGAAAAAAATCCAAATAAATGATGAACCTGATCAGAGATTTAAAGCTTGGGAGTTCATTTTTTATCCAAATATGGACATGTTATATGTTTCAAAAATGACATAAAATAAGGAATCTTTTGGCAATGATTGTTTTCAGTTTCAGCTTAGTGGGAGAGAGCAATTTGGGTTTGAATTTCGAGATCAGAATCAAATTAGTTTGTTTGGGAAATGATTGCAGGAATGTGGATCAGTTGAAGAAGAATTAGTTGCAGATCAGGTGTAGAGGAATATTGGAGATATTTTGGTGTTGAGTGGACAACTATCCATTCTGTGTAATTGACTTCCTTTTCCTATATCTCTAGTTTTTCTCTCTATTGTAGATGATGTTGAAAATTTTACTGTAAGGAGAGGCTTTTGACTCCATTGTTGATCTTCTTGGGAATGTTTGTCAGATTTGAAATGTAAAGACACCATAAAATTCTATTGGAATACATTGGAATTCCCTTGCATGTTTTTGGTTGTCTTCCTGTTTGAATTTTGTAGCTTTTGTATACTGAGTTTGTAAGGTAGTTATGGTATACCATTTACAAGGTATCTTTGATTTTAATCTCTAGTTCCTTTCATGGAAAGGGTAATGTCTTAAGGTTAATCTCTGAGAGCTTAGGACTTTTGCAATAATCTAATGATTGGATGTGTTTAAGAGAGGATGAATTGTAAGACATTTCATTTGGGTTTTGTTTTTGTTTTACTTAGAAGATTTATGTAGATGTATGTTTCTCTGTCTGACTCTCTGCCCTAGGATAAGGCACTGGTATATCCTCAATTTGCAAGGATTTCATCATCTCAAAACTTAAAATAATATTTACTTTCATGTATGTTTGAAAGGGCTAATAAGATTAGGTTTGTGTCAAGGATATAAACCAGTATTGTAATGCTTTGAAGAAGTAGATCTGAGATAGGTACACCCTCCTGTAGCCAAGAGCTCAAAGTGAAGAAGGACTTGGTCCTTGTTAATTAGTCTTTTATTATGTGAATCAGGAGTCTAGGAATCAGAGACTTCTATCTAAGCACTCAGGGCTGTGTTTTAGGATTCAACAAGAAAAATCACTAACAGGATTCATGACATGGCTTAACTGCCTCATGTGTCTTCTATAAGTCTAGTGGTTGTATCAAGCATTAATGGGTAGATCTTTTGGTGCAATGACAACCACTACTTGTAACAAGTGGCATCAGAACTTGGTCATGGGTTTTAATCCCCTTGGGTATCACTGAGGGGGAGATTATTGGCAAAATGGCCAGCACTCCCCTTGGGATTCATGACATGGCTTAACCACCTCTTGTGTCTTCTATAAGTCTAGTGGTTGTATCGAGCATTAACAGGTTGATCTTTTAGTGTAATGACAACCACTACTTGTAACAACTAGTACATCTTTTAAATGAAAATCTTATTCACCAGAGAATGTACTTGAATTAGTACATACTGATTTGTGCGATCCTTTAAGACAAAAGAGTTACAATGGTGATAGATATTTTATCCTATTTACTGATGATTATTCAAGAATGATGTGGGTTACATTTCTTAAGGAAAAATTAGATGTATTATGTAAGTTCAAGGATTTCAAAGCACTAGTGGAGAAGAAATTGGGAAAATTTCTAAAGTTCTTAAGATCATATATAGGATGTGAGATCACATTGGATGAGTTCATGAAGTATTGTGAAGACAATGGTATAAATAGACATATGTTTTCTCTAAGAACTCCTCAATGAAATGGTGTTGTAGAAAGGAAGAATAAAATAATTGTTGATGTTGCAAGGACTATGTTGATACAACAAGATGTACCGAAGATCTATTAGAGAGAAGCAATCAATACTAGTGTTGTAGAAAGGAAGAATAGAACAATTTTTGATGTTGCAGGGACTATGTTGATACAACAAGATGTACCAAAGATCTATTGGAGAGAAGCAATCAGTACTATTGTTTGTACTTTGAACCAGGTGAAAATGAAGAAGGGAACCAACAAAACACCCTATGAATTATGGTATGGCCATTCTCTAAGTGTAAAGTATTACAAAATTTTTGGGAGTAAATGTTATATAAAAAGAGATGAATTTTCTAGAAAATCTAATCCCAAAAGTGATGAAGGCATATTTTTGGTTTATTCAACTAAGAGTAAGGCTAACAAATGTTTTAACAAAAGGACTAATAAAATTATTAAAAGTGCTAATGTGAAGATTGATGAATTTCCTGATAAATCTAAGGAAACAAGAAAAAAAGAGACATAAGATTATCAGAGAATAGAGTTTATTGAATTGGAAGAGCCTAGACTGATAGAGAAAAAATAATAAGAAAGAAGCAGTGCAATCAACAGAAGAAGTTCCTAGGTCTAAACCAATAATCCGAAGGTATGTGAAAAGTAATAATTATTCTGATCAAATAATTGGTGATAAGAATGTAGGAGTGTTGACAAGAAGTAAGGTTAGAGAAAGAACATGCCTAATATCACAATTTGAGCCCAAAACAACAAATGAAGAAATGAAACATGATGATTGGGTGAGAGAAATGCATGAAGAATTGGATTATATTGAGAAGAATGAAACTTTGACTCTTGTGCCAAGGCATGAAGACAAAAATGTGATAGGTACAAAATGGGTTTTCAATAAATTATTAAATGAGGATGGTGAAGTGATCATAAACAAATCAAGAATTGTGTGTAAGTTTATGCACAAGAAGAAGGCTTGGATTATGGTGAGACATTTTCTCCTGTAGCAATATTTAAAGGTTTCAAGATACTAATTTTTTGTGTTGCATTCAAGAAATTCAAAGTCTATCAAATAGATGTGAAATCAACATTTTAAAATGGAATTCTAGAAGAATAGGTCTATATTGAGCAATTGGATGGATTTTCATTAAGGACACAAACATGGTATGTAAAATTCAAAAAGAATTGTATGGTCTGAAGGAATCCCCTAGAGCATGGTATGATAGATTACACTCTTATCTCATTCGAATTAGTCTCAATGGGACTTCTGATGACAGTAATGTTTACTTAAAGATTGAAGGTGAGAAGATATTAATTTTTGAAGTCTTTGTTGATGACATAATTTTTTGTGGTGATGATGAGATGAATATGTCTTTTTCTGATGAGATGAAGAAAGAATTTCAAATGTCAATAAAAGGGGAAATCAAATTCTTCATAGGATTGCAAGTAACACAGTTGGATAATGGAATATACATATGTCGATCTAAATATGTGTAGGAGGTGTTGAAGACTTTTGGCATGGAATATTTTACACTGATTGGTACCCCCATTATTATAGGTTGTAAATTATCCAAGGATGATGAATCTGATTCTTTTGATTCTACTTTATATAGGTCCATGATGGGAAAGCTACACTATGTTATATATAGGAGACCGGATATTACACAAGAAGTTGGCATAGTTGTAGGGTTCAAGTCAAACCCAAAGGAGTCACACATGGTTTTAGTAAAGAAAATCTTTAGATATTTGAGAGGCACTATGGATTATTGAATATGGTATGCTCATGAAGGTTATTTTTCTCTAAGTATTTATGTTGATGTTGATTGGGTTGGTAATGTAGATGACCAAAAGAGAAAAAGTGGTGGTGCATTCTTTCTAGGTGGTAGGTTTGTGGCATGGACAAGCAAGAAATAGAATTGTATATCTCAATCTAAAACTGAAGCGGAATATGTGGTAGCAACTATCAATTTCACATAGGTAGCTTGGATGAAGAAAATCCTGGAAGAGATTAAGGTGTAACAAAACTGGTGACAATTTATTGTTATGATACTAACGCTATAAATATTTCCAAGAACCCAATTATGCACTCAAAGACCAACAACATTGCTATTAAGCATCATTTCTTGAGAGAATAGGTGCAGGAGAAAGTGGTGAGGTTGTAGTACATTCCAACTAAAGAGAAAATTACAAATATCTTTAACAAACTACTTTCTAAGAATAATTAAGATGAAAATGTTGTATCAATCAAGTGGGTATTACTATTTTATTTTTCAATGGATTGATGTAAAGGGGACTACTCCTTAGGGGGGGCAGTCAGATAGATGGAGTCTTGAGCACTATGGCACCTTTGGCGTTGTTGTCAAATGGGGAGAATAGAAGAATGGGATAATACAAGATAGAAAAGGGGAGATGAACTATGAGAAAAAGATAAACAAGGGGAGTATTCCTATTTGTTTGTGTGTTTCCATCAGATGAAGATGAAGACAAAGTGTTGTGGTTCAAGAACATGTTTGGTATTTCTTGGTGTGTTTCCATCAATTACAAAGGGGGAGTGTTTTGGCATAATTGATGCAGATGAGATGAGTAAGTATGTTGATGGCTTGATGATGTGTTTTTTCAGTTATGTTATTGTCATTGATGTCAACTTAGGTTGATAACTATGTTCTTGGTGTACCAAGTTATTATGTAGAAGATTAATTAAGAGTTATATTGTGAATTATGGTGTACAATTTGTTACATAGGCTCTAGAGGTATGTATAATGCTATATTTATGATCACATATGTGTATAATGAGTTTTATATAAGTTATAGTAAGTGTGGTGAAGATGGAGAATTGGTTTAGTAGTGAAGGAACAGAGAAGAAAGATTTGATCAGTATGTCCCATAATAATGGAATCATGTGTTGTGATCAAAGGTGTGTTACCTTGATGATATTATTGGATTTTTTTTGCAATTGCATCAAGATTTGTGATCTATGGATAGAGTTACGAGATTTTGAAGTTTAGACAAGTGAAGAAGGAAAGAACAATGAAGTTCAACAATCAGTTAGATCCTTGATTGGTGAAGGAAGATCGATTTGCATATATGGTTGATTATTCTATATTATGTGATGGTGTATCTAAGATTACGTGGAATGTTAGATATGATTCTTATTGGTCAATTTGATCAATATTTAATGAAGAGGTGCATGAACCTAGGGGACTATAATATGTTTGACTTTTGTTTGTCAAATCGATTGTGATGGATATGGAGGTCAACTTGAAGTTTAAATTGTAATTGTTAGGTGGTAACACATTTTTGGATTCAAAGATTGAGAGAGAATGAATTGTAATGATCAAATTCAAATGTAATTTTGGTCTTAGTAGACCTAGTTAGAGAAAACATATTTGTATATTTCTGATCTATTAGGAGAGTGTGTGGAAAGAGGCAGATAACGAATGTAGGTGTGCGATTATAGTGTTTGGATGTTCTGCATGTGAAGTAGAGATTGATCTTGAAATAGTTTTGTACTAGAAGAGGAGAAGTTATATTTTCCATACCAACCTTCTTGTTGATCGCTAACAATCGTAGTAGGTCAAAATCCCTTAATTGGGTATATCCTAATAGGTCCTTTTGTAAAATCCTTTGACAAGGTGGCACTTTAGCTAGTGTTTGAAGTCCTTTCACAAGGATACTCCTAACCGGGTAAAGATCCTAACAGGGCTAGAGGTAAATCCCTTAATTGGGTGGCTCCTAACTAGGTCTATTTTTAAGCAAACTTTATTGTAATCTTTTAACAAGGCTAAGCTCTTAACCGGGCATGCTCTAAAAGAGTGCATTTTTCATACTGGGTGCCATCCCCACTACGGTCTTTCCCAAGTTGGTTTTCCACAATAAAAATATTGGTGTTATGTTTTGAGTTTGTGTGGATGCTTATTTCTTAATGTAGATTTTTTCACAAGTAAAGGTTACTTGTTTTCTTGCATGTGGTAAGAATTTGAAGGATAAGTTTTATCAGATCATATTTTTGTTTATTGGTGGATTACTAGTTCACCCCCCACCTCTCTTCATAATATTAGGGTTTGATTGTTCTAACATTCCACACATCCTAGTGTCAAGAAGATGCATTTTGACCTTAGATAGTTTTACTATCGAGTAGGAATGAGGTGTGATGTTTTAAATTTTGTAGCTAGATGCCATGAGTGCCAAAGAGTGAATGTGGAACATCGATATCCAATAGGTCTTTTATAGCCACATTCCATTCCTAAGTGGAAGTGGGAAACTATATCTATTGATTTCATTACCTATCTACCTATGTCATCACATCATCATGATGCTATTATGGTTATTGCGGATAATTTTTTTAAGGTTGCTCACTTTTCTACTATGAGAGCTTCTTCTGCTACTACTTTGATAACACATGTGTTCATGGAGGATATAGGTCATTTGCATAGAATTCCTTGCAAGATAATTTTGCATTAAGATTCATTGTTTACTCCTACACTCTAAAAATCTCTCCAAAATTCTTTGGTTGTGCAACTCAATTTTATTTTTGTATATCATCCTAAGCCTGATCATTAGATAGAGAGGGTGAATCAAGTTCTTAATAACATTCTTCGCATGTATGTAATGGACTAATAGTCAAGATGGGAGAACTACTTGTACCTGATAGATTTTTCCTATAATAATGGGTACCATAGTTCTCTTGGCATGTCACCTTTTTAGGCCTTGTATAGTCATCTATGTCATACACCTTTGAGTTGGGATTATTTTGAGGGATACATTATGTTGGGTCATGTGATTCTTTAGGACATGGAGCATTAGGTTTTTCGTATTGGAGAACATTTGGCTTCTTCTCAAGATTGAAAGAAGAAGTATGTTGATGCCCATATGTTAGATCTTCACTTCTTAGTGGGTGACCATGTGTTTTTGTGAGTTCAGCCACAAAATAGCCTCATCCATTATGGGAAAGGCTATAAGTTAGCACTACATTTTGTGGTTCTTGAGAGGATTTTTCATGTTGCCTATCATCAAGTTTTTTCACCTAACCTATTGCGCATACATGATGTGTTTTATATTTATGTGTTGAGACACTATATTCCCAATGTGACTCATGTTCTTGATTGGGGTACTTTATAAGTAGAGGATGGATAACTTTCTTTGGAATCCATTTTCATTCTTTATCATTAGAGGTTGGCCCTTAGGGATTGAGATGTCAACCAAGTAAGGGTCCAATGAGACTAGAATGATGAAACTTTAGCTACTTGGGAGGATGCTTCATGATTGAGATATTCATACCCTATCTTTTTGAAAGCTTCTAGGAGTAAGCCTATGCCTAGGGGGAGGATGTAGTGCCTCCCATGGTTGCATTATTTTTTGTCTTATTTTGATATAAGATAGAATATTTCTTTATTTGGTGACTATTAATATTTTTTGATCATATAATGGCATTGTGAGATGCTTCTAGTTACAGTACATTCTTTTGATAAGTGTTAAGTGACCTCCTGGGAAGTCTCAATGTGTCACCTCTATGAAATTCACCTAGATCAAATTAGTGTTAAGTGTTCCTGTTATACACTAAGTTTGCACCCTTGTTTCAAGCTCTCTTGGTCTTGATAACCTAGTATAACATGGGAATCATCTCTAGGTTGTGGGACCTATGCTAACTGAGATGAGACCTCCAGGTTCTAGGCTGGTTCCTCTTGGATAATCACCTTAATTTTCTTCTAGACATGAAAGTAAAAATTTTGAGGGAAAGGGATTGAAGGAATGCTTGAAAGAGAAATGACTTGAAAGAAAACTACCTACTAGGTGATACACCGAAATGAAGGTATGAATTACAGTATAAAAGATGAAATCAATGAATAGACTTAGGTCTAAGAGATCACAAATCACTGAATAGGTTTGCATAAGTACTTCATAGAAGGGTATGTAGGTGAAAAGAGCTATTCAGGGAAAGAGAGATTCTTTCACAAACAATAACACCCTTTGGAATTAGACAACAATCTATGACCTGCAAACAAACATTCATCTCTGCAACTAGGTATAGGAATGAGACCAGATAGTTAAGGGGTTGAAGTATACCCACAAAAGCACTCACATCAAATCATCCACAATGATACACAAAATTGCAAAAAGAAAGAGGGATCTAGTACCCTAAGATATCACTGAGAAGTATGTAAATATTGAATTCATTAAGAGATAACTCACACAAGAAGGCATAGGGACATGAGAAATGTCACAAAATATCTTCAATATCTAAATTATCAATGGGAATTTACAACTGTAGAAAAGCAGAGGGCAAGAAGAATGCCACAGATAGATTTCTAAGAAAAGATATATATTTCTCTTTACAATTGTCCAACTCTTTTTTTACAAAAAGTCCATTCTGAGCTCTAAAGCCCTCAAAAAATACAATATATACATCTCCTCTAATGCACACAGGTAGGAGAAAAAAACAAATCTAATTAGGGCTTACATAATTTTTCATATAATAATCAAACCCTAATTTTGTCAAATTCAGCCATAAATGCACATGAAAATATCCCAGCTGATCAGATATCTATCTTTGCGTGTCCATTTCATGTTTATACCTGTAAAAATCTAGTCACCATGATCCATCTACCTACCTGCAACTCGGTCTCACCATAACTATTGAAATCTGATATTTTGAAATATTTGAATTTAAAAAATGATAAAACGGTCACAGGTGGCGCTAAAATTCCCTATCGACGGTCGACATTCAAAAATCAATCTCACTTTAAAATGCGACCGTCAGATCTTCCTTTTTACCTAGGCTGAGCATTTAACTGCAAAATTAACCTTAAGTCTACCTTGGGTTCTATTTTCCTTCAGTCGCAAAGTCATTTAAACTTTTAGTTGACCCTGATTAAGTCTGGCGAACACAGAAAAGATCTTTAGTCACAGATTCATGGAATACTCTTAACCTTGGGCCCAGAACCACCACATGTCATTCTTTTATTCACCCTTGATTGCTCTGTAGGCATACACCTCAGCAAGTTTTGACACGGTCCCACTACAGCTTAAATTCCAATCTAATGGTAGGTGGATGATCTCACAGGGTCAGAAATTCTATGAGATCATATGACCACCATAGATCTTAGCCCTTCTGACACATCTGTAGACCCTCTGACATGGTCCCATTGATAGATTTCCACATCACCAGCTCCCGACCAATCAAAAGCTTTACACATCAACCCATCTGACAACGCGGACCCATGACCTTCTTTATCTTCATCAGACGGTTGTCGTTATACTGCCAGCTTAAATAGCGTGCATCTTACCTTGGTGGTATAATGATGATCATTGATCCTGCTCAGAACTTAATCCTTTGAGGAAGCCGACCCCACTGCCAAACTTCCACCTGTTCAAAACCCCATATAATGAGGAGCGAGCACATCAGAAAAGAGGACCCACTGTCAGAGCTGTGGCAATCAAGCAGCATCAATGGCTGTCGTACAATCACAAGGGCAAGGAATATTCTTTGTGAACATGTGACAACTGTCAGATCTTTGAGGAAAGACAGCCACTGGGCCCCGCTGACACCTCTCCATGTCACCAAACTCACAGCCAACCAGAAATAGACACCTCAGACTACGTGGCAATGGACCCACTGATAGCAGCGTTACATCACAAAAGATAATCAATGGTCGGTGCATAATCTCATGGCTCTAATAGAACGCATGAGATCATACGCTAACCATTGGATCGAAAAGGTGTCAGAGGGCCGGACCCAGGAGACATAAAGGTCAAAAACATTAGAAAAGATTAAGCGCTGGGACTTAGGAAAAATTAAAGCGTTAAGTGCTAGAGAGTTAGGGAATTATAAAAGCACGTGGACCTTTTGAGACTTTAGTGGCCGAAAGAATATAACAGGCCAAAGAGATTTTTAGGGTTTTCTGACTGCAATGACTAGTTTTATGAATTTTTTTTACCCTGCAGACCAGAGAGTTAAAAGGATTGCAGAAGCTAGAGGGATTTTAATGAAGCCACAAAATTTTTAGGGATGCTTGGCAGGGTAAAAATAGAGACCTTGGGATAGATATTAGCCAAATTTGCATGCATATGAAAATTAGGGTAACATTTTGGCGATTTCTACTGAATGTCAGCCTGCTAAACATGGAAAACCAGTGGCCTTGACATAATTCATTGGGCATGGGGTCATTCTGAGGAACACAAAACTTGACAGAGAGACAAAACTAAACATAGGGAGACAAACTTGTGCACAGGTACTTCTTGAAAAGTAGGGAACTAACCTAGGAAAATAGGGAAAGAAAGCAGTGGAAACATTTTTACAAATAATTATAGAGAGGAATTAACCTCAAAGCAAGGCTTCAAGTGGAATCCATTCACTGAGATTGGCAGGGGAACCCCTTCAAGAGTTGTTAGCTGAAAAGCATTAGGTCCCTTGCACTCTATTATAACAAATGGTCCACCCCAAAATGAGTTAAATTTTGTATGTCTGCCAGGTCTGGATCTGAATTCATCCCATTTGAGAACTGCATCTCCAACCTTGAATTTTTTGACCCTGGCTCTTTTGTCAAAGCTCTTCTTTGTCTAAATCTGATGAAACTCCATATCCTTCATGGATTTGTCTCTAAATTTCTCCAACTCCATGAGCTGAACATACCTGATTTGCAAAGGATCTCCTTGTTCAAATAGGGCATATTGAGTAGCTAAGTCCAGAGCTGGAAATTCAACTGAGATAGACAAATTGGCCTCTCTGCCATATACTAGCACATAAGGAGAATTACCAATGATTTTCTTTGGGGTAATTTTGTCTAGCCATAAGGCAGACTTCAACTTGGTATGCCAATCTCTCTGATTGTCTTGTAGAGTCTTCTTGATTATCCTAACCAAATTCTCGTTTGTTGATTCTGCTAAGCCATTACCTTGGGGGTAGTAATTGGAACTGGTATTTAGATAGATGCCATTCTTGACTGCCCACTCTGAGACTTTAAGGCCTGTAAATGCCAATGCATTATCTGATATTATGGAATCTGGAGTGCCAAATCTATGAATTATATCATCATAATAGCTCAATACAACACTCTCATTGGCTTCTTTTAATGCAATTGCTTTTTTCCACCTAGTGAAATAATCTGTTGCAGTGATTATCCATTTATGGCCTACACTAGATGGAGGATTGATCATTCCAATGAAATCTATGCCCCACTTCATGAAGGGTTGCTCTGTTCTGACTGGATGTAGGGGCAAGGCTACAAGCCTTTCTTTTCCTGCAAACATGGCACACTTGATGCATTTTCTCACATAATCATGACTATCCTTAAAGATAGATGGCCAATAGTATCCAGCCCTCATGATTTTAAAAGTAGTAGTCCTAGAAGAGAAATGACCTCCAGAAGGTCCATCATGAAACTCAAATAGAACATCAGCTATCTTTTCTGAATCTATGCATCTTAAAAGGACACCATTGTGATCCTTTCTAAAAAGAACTTCATCTATCAGCACAAAAGGAATAGATTGTAACCTATAATACCTTCTTTTTGTCGAATCCAAACTTGCAAGACATTGTCCTGTCTTCAAATAATTGATCATATTAGGCAACCAGCTTGTTGCCTTGTCTTGTTCTTCTATAGAATGCACCACTAGAGATGCATCCATTTGCTCTAATTTATTTGAACTCTCATCTGATGCCAAATGCTCACAAAGACCTCTTCCTCTAACCAGCTTGGTAGTTTGAATATCTATGTCATATTCCATCACCTTTGTGATCCAACCAGCTCTTTTCTCATTTAGGTCTTTGGAAAGCAGAAATTCTTTGACACTTGGATGAGTAACCTTCAAGTGTACCTTGCTATGGGTCAATAGATATCTAAAATTTTTAAGGCTCTTTACCATAGCAAGTACATGTTTTTCTACAAAAGAGTATCTCTTTTCATACTCTTCTAAACCTTTGCTAAAGAAAGCAATAGGCTGCTCCAATCCTTCTAAATTTTCTTGAGTCAACATTTCAGATATAGCATCATGACCTCCATAAGCATAAAGGATAAAATCCTTATTGAAATTTGGGTTTAATAGGGCAGGAGCTTCTCTCAAGGCTTCTTTTATAGCCTGGAAATTAGCTTTCCCTTCCTTAGTCCAACTAAAAGCTGAACCTTTCTTTAACATGGTTGTCAAAGGCTTTAGTAAATCTGCAATGTTAGGCAAGAAATGCCTAACAAAATTAATCTTTCTATGAAAGATTGGAGACCTTTCTTATGATGAGGCAATGGTAGTTCTAGGATGGCTACAATTCTCTCAAGATCCACTATAATTCCTTCTTTGGATACTACATATCCCAACAATTTTCCTTCATGAACTGCTAACACACATTTATTGGGATTAAGAGATATCCCAAACTCTCTACACCTTTCAAAAATCCTCCTCAAATGTTTGATGTGATCTACTGCATGTTTAGAATAGACAATTATGTCATCCAAGTAGACCAACACAAACTTGTACATTAGGCTCTTAGAGGCCATATCCATTGCCTTTTGAAAAGTAGCACCTACATTTGACAAACCAAAGGGCATCTTTTGATAAGCCATGGTTCCCCACTTGGTTGTAAATGCAGTCTTATATTGATCCTCTTCATTAACCAAGATCTGATTGTATCCTGAATAGCCATCCAACAATGAAAATCTCTCAGATCCAGAGACACATTGTAAGATTTGTTCCATAGAGGGTAATGGATGTCAGTCTTTTAGAGAGGCCCTGTTAAGATCCCTGAAGTCAACACATAACCTCAGCTCCCCATTCTTCTTCCTGACAGGAACAAGGTTGGAAACCCAACTAGTATGCTTGATGGGGTAGATGATACCACTTTCTATTAATTTGAGCACTTCCTTATGCATAAGTGGCTCAAGTTTTGGATTAACAGGCCTTTGCTTCTACCTCACTAGTTTGGCATTTGATTCCAATTCAATAGTGTGCTGAGCAAGGGATGGGTTAAAACCTTTAAGGTCTTCATATTGCCATGCAAAAACATCACTGAATTCTTTGAAAAGTTGAGTGTAGGCCTTCTTCTCTGCATCAGAATTCACTTTTCCAAATTGTAAGCTCTTACCTGGTTCCAACTCTAATTCAACACAATGTTCTTGTTGGACTACCAGGCCATCTTTGTTTTTCTTAACTTCATCATCCTTGTTGAAGACAGTCTCTAAGGTAACAAGACCTCTAGGCATCTTATTGGACTTCAGTTGTATCACTTGATCACCATAATTTTGTGATAATCTCTCTTGATTATGCCTTGAAAAGACATCCTCTTCAAACAAGAATTGCAGAATTTGTTCATCATTGTCAAACACCTGCCAATTGACATCATTATCAAGAATAGAGGGTCTGAAAATCACTTTGATATGCTGTTGATCTACCTCTTTTGAAATGCTATTTGGAATGTCATACTGAGATCCAACAACAGCTAATCTATCTGCATTCTGATTTAGCTTTCTAGGGATGACAACAATATTGAAAGCATGGAAATCTTCAATTGCATCCCAAACTCTATGTTTGTATGCTTTCATGGTGTCATTTTTGGTTGCACTTATCCCTCTTACTTGGATGACAACCAACTCATTTTCACCATAAACCTTTAGGGCCTTAAGCCCTCTTTTTCTAGCCCACTCTAGTCCATTCACAAGGCTTTCATACTCTGTAGTGTTGCTAGTGCAAGAGAAACTGAATCTAAAGGCAGTGTAATACCTTTCTCCCTTTGGAGACACTAGCATAGCACCACCACTAGAACCATGTCTACTTCTAGCTCCATCAAAAAAAAGTTCCCAATCCTGATTATTTTGATCCTCTAAATCAGTGTCTTCGTTGAGAAGGCTTGGTTCTATGGCTCCACTTTCTTGTATTAAATAACTTCCCAAACCAAAATCCTAGATTAGATTTTGTTGGGCCTCTGAAGCTCTTTCATCTAGTAGAATATCAGGGATATTCTCTATCTTAGTGTCTACTTCTCCAATGGTTTGGAAGTCAGTGTTATCAAATATAGGGTAGTTTACATTGACGGTATTGGACACATATGATTCTATATGGTGTGCTGCCAATGGTTCTAACTTAATGGTGACCTTGGTCCCATACCTTGTATGGAATAGCATGTGAGACCAGTCAGAAGATAAGTAACCTCCTATCTTGGCTCTAAACTCCCTTGACAGACATATAGCAAATAATGCAAGGAGATCTATGATGTATATATCAAGGAGGATGGAGAAATTAGGACTAGCATGTAGGATTAGACTGGTATCCTTGGCCACACCTATAGTATTGAATGAGGATCCATCAAGTTGTGTAACCTTCTTTTGAAAGGGCTCATATTTTAGTCCTAACTGGTCAGCTACCTTCTTGGGCATTACAGTGCTAGTAGCTCCACTATCTACCATACAATTATGTACTAAAGATTTTCCAATGATTAGAGATGCATAAAAGGGAGGTGGCTTTGAATTCTTACCTTGCATGGCATTGGCCTTGGAGTTTCTACTTGGAGCCTCCTTTTCTTGATCAGTGTTAACCAACACTGGCCTTGCAGCTTCTTTTGCAGGCTGAGGAGTTGCTACCTCAGTTATGGCCTTTTTCAAAAATTCAGACAGCCCTAGAATAGCCAGAGAGTCCCACATAGACATGGTGACATTCACCTTCTTCATGTTTTCTACAATATTAAAAGGTACCACGGTGTGCACTCTTTGTTGTGCCTTTACTATGATGGGCTCCACTTCTTTGGAATGTTGGCCTTCCTTGCTTGTGATGGCAGGAGCCTCCTTAGGTGTGATGGGAGTAGCTTGTTGCAGTGGCTCTACAGATGTAGTGGCTTTGGCATTAGAATCTGCTCTGTCCATGTCTTGAGCTCTTCTCTTTGCTCTTGTATAGGCAACAAAGGCAACTTCATCATTGACTCCATTGAAGTCTGGTTGCTCCCAATTGAAAAGAGCAGTCTCATTCTCTTGTGATTCTTGTTGAGGCACTGAGCCATTGGATGAAGCCTCTGATTGAGCATGTGAGGAATTTTGAACCATTAGGGCTTGGTTCATCCATCCATTTGAACATGTAGCCTGGTTATGAGGCTGATTACGAGGAAAGCACCATTTATTCTCCATGGCCATATTATTTTGACTAGGAACCATATCCCTTACTGGATTTGCACAATTAAGAGGTGTAGGGTTCTATGGTTGGAATGGTCTTTGACTAAAATTTTGTCTTTGTCCTTGATAGCCTCCTTGGTATGGTGGCCTATTTTGTTGATAAGGTTGTCCTTGATTTTGATATTGCTGATTAGGACTTTGGCCTTGTGGCTGAAATGGTGGTCTGATTCCTTGACCTTGCTTCTTTAGATTTGTGACCTCTTTAGTCAAGGTCTACAATAAATTTGTCATTTCTTGCTGATTGCTTTGTTGGCTATTCTTTATCTCTTGTAACTCTTGAGAGAAACTAGCTGTTGGCTCCTGGCCACTAGTACTAGCCTGAGGTGCTAATATGGTGGGAATAGGGGTAAATGGGGGTACTTGTGCAGGTGCAATGGGTTGAAGGCTAGGAAAAATAGGCATGGGTGGCCTTCTTTGTATCATGCTTGCTTGGATCAAACAATTTTCAGCCTTGACAGCTATGTCAAAAGCCTGGAGTAAAGAAGTACCACACATAGACTGGATTATGACAAAGATTTGACCAGTCAGAATTTGAAAGTAGTATAGAAAAGCATGGTTAGCTGATGGTCTCACAGAGACTGGAATTCTATTCCATGTTTTGAGAAACCTACTATTGTAATCTGTCATTTGCTCTTTAGGGTCTCTCTTAATGGTTGTCAACTACTCTACCAGAGATAAGTTATCTGATTTATCCTCAAAATGCTTACTTAATGCATCCCCTAACTCATCCCATGAAGTAATGGAATGAACAGTTAGAGTTCTAAACCATTCAAGAGCCTTACCTTTTAGAGAGGTTGCTAATAATTTGGTGGCCACATCTTCTTGGCTTATGTTGTGTATGCTGCAGATGGTGTTCACATCTCTTATGTGCTCAAAAGTAGTTGTTTTCCCTTCACCTGTGAAATCAGGTAATCTCTTTAGTGCCACCAAGGGCACATCATGATGTACAACAAAAGTCAATGGACTTCCCTAGTTGAAAGGTGCAAAAGCAAATTATCTTGCCATTGTAGGGGCTGTGATCTGAAGATTGACAACTATGTGGGTTGTATTTCCTACTGGATTTGAATCCTCCTCTAGATCTCTAGTTAGAGATCTGCCTCTTCTTCTGGAATGAAAGGGAAAAGGTATCCTTTCTGAAGTATCAGGAGGTGTAGACTGAACTCTCCTTGTAGGGGATGTTCTTTGAGTTGTTCTACCCTTATGACTTCTTTTTGAGGGAAACTCTACAAATTCAGTAGGCTTTGAGCTTCTAGTCTCAATCTTTCTCATAAACTTTGAACAAGCTTGGCCTGGACCTTTGAAATCAGTGTAGTCACCAGCTATACTTGATAGAACAATCTTTTAGAAGTCTTTATTATGCAATCTGTATATCAGAGATATCATAATTTGAATTTGATTAAACTTCTTGTCCCACCAGGCGTGCCAGAATTGTTATACACTAAGTTTGCACCCTTGTTTCAAGCTCTCTTGGTCTTGATAACCAAGTATAACATGGGAATCATCTCCAAGTTGTGGGACCTATGCTAACTGAGATGAGACCTCTGGGTTCTAGGCTAGTTCCTCTTGGATAATCACCTTAATTTGCTTCTAGACATGAAAGTAAAACTTTTGAGGGAAAGGGATAGAAGGAATGCTTGAAAGGGAAATGACTTGAAAGCAAACTACCTATTAGGTGATACATCGAAATGAAGGTATGAATTACAATATAAAAGATGAAATCAATGAATAGACTTAGGTCTAGGAGATCACAACTCACTGAATAGGTTTTCATAAGTACTTCATAGAAGGGTATGTAGGTGAAAAGAGCTATTTAGGGAAAGAGAGATTCTTTCACAAACAATAACACCCTTTGGAATTAGACAACAATCTATGACTTGCAAACAAACATTCACCTCTGCAACTAGGTATAGGAATGAGACAAGATAGTTAAGGGGTTGAAGTATACCCACAAAAGCACTCACATCAAATCATCCACAATGATACACAAAATTGTAGAAAGAAAGAGGGATCTAGAACCCTAAGATATCATTGAGAAGCATGTAAATACTGAATTCATTAAGAGATAACTCACACATGAAGGTGTAGGGACATGAGAAATGTCACAAAATATCTTCAATATCTAAATTATCAATGGGAATTTACAACTGTAGAAAAGAAGAGGGCAAGAAGAATGCCACAGATAGATTTCTAAGAAAAGATATATTTTTCTCTTTACAATTGTCCAACTCTTTTTTTACAAAAAGTCCATTCTGAGCTGTAAAGCCCTCAAAAAATACAATATATACATCTCTAATGCACACAGGTAGGAGAAAAAAAAATCTAATTAGGGTTTACATAATTTTTCATATAATAATCAAACCCTAATTCTGTCAAATTCAGCCATAAATGCACATGAAAATATCCTAGCTGATCAGATATCTATGTTTGCGTGTCCATTTCATGTTTATACTTGCAAAAATCTAGTCACCATGATCGATCTACCTACCTGCAACTCGGTCTCGCCATAACTGTTGAAATCTGATATTTTGAGATATTTGAACTTAAAAAATGATAAAACGGTCATAGGTGGTGCTAAAATTCCCTATCGATGGTCGACATTCAAAAATCAATCTCACTTTAAAACGTGACCATCAGATCTTCCTTTTTACCCGGGCTCGGCATTTGACAACAAAATTAACCTTAAGTCTACCTTGGGTTCTATTTCCCTTCAGTCGCAGAGTCGTTTAAACTTTTAGTTGACCCCAGTTAAGTCTGGTGAACATGAAAAAGCTCTTTAGTCATAGATTTGTGGAATACACTTAACCCTAGGCCTAGAACCACCACATGTCATTCTTTTATTCTCCCTTGACTGCTCTGTAGGCATACACCTCGGCAAGTTCTGACACGGTCCCACTGCAACTTAGATTCCAATCTAATGGCAGGTGCATGATCTCACAAGGTCAGAAGATTCTATGAGATCATATGACCACTATAGATCTTAGCCCTTTTGACACATCCGCAGACCCTCTGACACGATCCCACTGACAGATTTCCACATCACCAGCTCGCAACCAATCAAAAGCTTTACACATCAGCCCATCTGACAACGCGGACCCACGACCTTCTTTATCTTCATCAGACTGTTGTTGTTATATCGCTAGCTTAAATAGCGTACATCTTACCTTGGCGGTATAATGACGATCGTCGATCTTGCTCAGAACTTAATCCTTTGTGGAAGCCAACCCCACTGACAAACTTCCACCTGTTCAAAACCCCAGCCAATGAGGAGCGAGCACATCAGAAAAGAGGACCCACTGTCAGAGCCATGGCAATAAAGCAGCATCAACAGTTGTTGCATGATCGCAAGGGCAAGGAATATTCCTTGCGAACATGCGACAACTGTCAGGTCTTTGAGGAAAGACAGCCACTGGGCCCCACTGACACCTCTCCATGTCACCAAACTCACAGCCAACCAGAAATGGACACCTCAGACTACGTGGCAATGGACCCATTGATAGCAACGTTATGTCACAAAAGATAATCAATGGTCGGTGCATAATCTCATGGCTTTGACAGAATGCATGAGATCATACGCTAACTGTTGGATCGAAAAGGTGTCAAAGGGCCAGGCCCAGGAGACATAAAGGCCGAAAACATTAGAAAAGATTAAGCGCTGGGACTTAGGAAAAATTAAAGCGCTAAGCGCTAGAGACTTAGGGAATTATAAAAGCACGTGGACCTTTTGAGACTTTAGTGGCCAAAAAGGTAATGAAAGAATATAACGAGCCAAAGAGATTTTTAGGGTTTTCTACTTGCAACTGCTAGTTTTATGAATTTTTTTTTGACCGGCAGACCAGAGAGTTAAAAGGATTGCAGAGGCCAGAGGGATTTTAATGAAGCCATGAAATTTTCAGGGATGCTTGGCAAGGTAAAAATAGATACCTTGGGATAGATATTAGCCAAATTTGCATGCATATGAAAATTAGGGTAATAGTTCCATTCATTATCATGAAAGATGGGTTTGTGTGAACCACTACTCATGAAACATGGGTCAATGAGTTTGACTCAAAAAACTACATAGTTGAATCCTAATAGAAATATCACATTCTTTTGGTTTTACCAGTATCATTGCTAACATAGATGATAGATTATACTTGTACTTTATGTTTTGATATTATTTGCATGATGATCCAACTATGATGTGGCATGATGTTTTATGATGGTATATGGTGTATTTTTTATTCGAGAACTTTTGATTATGTTACCATGATGTTATTACTAATCCTCTGTGATATTGTTCTTTTTTACGTTGATGGATATTTTATTCAAGGTTTGCACTAATATATATTTTAAATGTTATATAGAATGATTATTTAATACTTTAATTTAAATGAAATGCTTATCTATGATGCTCATTAAGGGTTAAATATATGAAAGGATTATTTTTGTAACATTCAAATTTACATACTAATGATTATGTCACTAAAACATCATTTCATTAGGTGCACTTTAGGTTATTTTATGTATGTGCTTCAACTATTTATATTGAGCAAGTACACTTGATATGTGCATGTTTAAGTGAATAGGTACCAAACATCGACTCCACTTGGTTCTACAGGTTTGAACATATCTTATCCTCAATAGTGACACAAGAGGTAGTTACATTGGTCATTCATGATTTTAGCCAATATCGTCCTTGTATGGGTGATGTATCTGTATTTTATATATTACACCTCTGGTGCTATGTGGGTAAAATTCAGACTTAGTTCAATTTTGTTATACCAGTATTTGTCTATGCATTATAGATTATCCACAGTTGTCATGATGAGTTAGGAGTTAACTGTTGGTTTTAATGTTATTGATTATTTTATTATTTTTGGCAATTTTTCCATGGTGCATTCCAATATAGAGAATTGACTTAATTCAATTGAGGCTAGTTGGATTATTTTAATTTAATTGGTTTAAGTAGATTTTATTATCTTTATCTCTTTTAAGCCAAAAGTGACTTATAATGAAGAATTAGATTTAATTTTCTCAACTTTTCCTTTTGGAGGGAAAAACTACTAAAACCCTCTTGTGAGCATCTTAGATTTTTGTTCAATGGGAGTGATTGGCCCAATAGATTTTTGCAAGAATCATGGTGGAATTTCTTCTCTTTGTCAAGGTTTTTGATTGTTTTCATGGAATTTATTATTTCTCCTCCTCCTTTTGGTGTTTTCATAAGTTGGTGAGGTAGGGTTACTTAAATCTCTCATTTTAATTCTTTCCTTAGTTTTATGTTTATAGAATTTAGCTTTTGGGTTGAGAATTAGTATTCTCCCATGTTTCTTTATTGTTTTATTTCTCGATTGAACATATATGATTGTAATTAATTCAATTGCAAAATGTAATGTTATACTACTCAAATATTTTTGGATGATTGAAATGTGAAATTGATTAAACAATTTAGCATTGTTGGACATTTTTGAAGCCAAAGGGAATCTTCAGAATTTTGATTTTTGAAGTTAATTTTTTTTAGTTTTTTATGGCCTCTAATGACAATTTTGACTTTGGGACTCGTTTTGGTCCCAAATGTTTTTTTTGTGAAATTTGGAATTTTCTTTTTTTGGAATTTGATTATTTTGTGGAGTTATGGTTTTAGTATATAAAATTTCAATTGTGTAAGGATTTTTTACTTCCTCCTCAATTTTTGAGCCATGTGAGCATATTTCATACATATGCTCCTATTCCCATTTTATGATTCATTTGGCCATTGTATTTTGGCTTTTGTGATTTATTGGGAGTTAGTATTTAGACTACGTTCTCGACATCATGACTAATGCCTATGTTAACAAGATCATGAGAGATCCCTACTCTTAGTGAGTCCAATTGAGCTTACTTGTCTTTTTCCATTGTGTCTTAGAATCTTTAATTACAATTTTTTTAATTTCTTGGACATTACATTATTCCTTCTTGTAATGAGATGATTAGTTGGTGGAGTATTGGAATGGAGTGGCTCTCCAAGGCATGTTGGGATACAAAGAGGTCCCATGATAACTATTGAGGTTCCACAACCACGCTCCTCATTGACCATTTGGCTAGGGGGGCCTTTTTCTCTACTCTTTTTCCTTCATTTTTTTGTGCCCCTCAGGCATCCTTTTCCTTTTCTTTGTCTACTTGTTTGTCTACTCCCTACCAAAACCTTTCTTCAAGAAGGGAAGTCCCAATTTTTGCATTTTCACACTTTTACACTTTCATTGTTCTTTGACCCCCAAAGGTGTGAAAACCCGAAGCTTCATATAACAAAAATTTCTTTCATATTTGGTATTTCAAACTCATCGTACTTTTGCACCTTTGAAAGTCTGAAGCCCAGGTCAAAAGGGGGTCATACTTTCACACTTTCAGAGTTTTAGAGGTATGATGTCTTTCGGACCTCTGAAACCCTGAAAGTCTAAAATACTGAAGCTCTTGTGGTGCGAAGGGTGGCTAACATCACCTTCATCAGAGGCCTATATATTTTGTTTCGATCAGGTTTTTTAGTCATTCATCTTTTCAGTCTTCAAGTGATTTCAGAGCATTTTTGAGCGAGTTGTCTTCCAGCTTACCTCGTGCTTTGTGTTTATTGTTTCGGCTGTTGTTCGAGCTTCCCTCCCTTTCTCTTCCCTTGAGGTAGGGATTTTTGTGGTCTTATTTTTGGTTTAGGTCTAGGTTTTTGTAGGTTTTCCTTTTTTTACACTAGTTTTAGGTAGGTTTTCATTTTTTATCATCCTAGGGTTTGTCTTGTCTTTTTTAGGGTTTCTTCCTTTGTGCCTCACCCTTGTCCAGGGTGTTGTTCTATACTTTAAGGTTATAGGGAGGGCTCATGCATGAGCTCACCTCAAACTCTATCATTTCAGAGCACTGGAGGCTTTCACCCTCTCAATTTTTCACTCTAAGGGTTTTTAGCATTTTTTAGCTTCAGCCTCTAAAGTCTCTAAAATCTTCCCAAAACCTATGCCTTTTTCAAACTTCATCATCTCACGATTTCAAGGTTTCAGACCCTGACAAAACCAATAAAATCCATACCCCACTTTTGAAAAGGTGCCTGAATTGTAATAGGCTTAAGGGGTAGATTTCCATTAAACTTCAACTTACCAACAAATCTTTGGCAAGCATCACATTTCTTCACATACTGATGAGCATCCTTAAAAAGTGTAGGCCACCAAAATCCAGAACTGAGAATTTTATGGGCTGTAGTTTTGGCCATATAATGACCACCACAAACACCCTTATGAATTTCTTCTAACAAGTTCATAGATCTATCTTGGTTTACACACTTGAAAAATAATCCTTCATTGCTCCTCCACCATAATCTACCACCTACAATAGCATACCTCACAACATGCAACTTGACAGTTCTCTTTTTATTGTCACCCATCTCAGGGGGTAGGATCATTTTTGCAAATAATTAATGATATCCATGTACCAGTCACAACAATCCATATCATAGATATAAGGCCTTTGTTCTTCTTCTAACATATTTATGTGATTGGAAACCAAATTACCTTGGGCCATCAACTTTGCAAGACCTAGGCCTCTTACCAATTTTGGAATTTGAATATCAATATTAAATTCTTGGATCCTGTTGATCCACCTACATCTCCTCCCCGAGGCTTCTTGTTGAACTAGTATATCTTTGACCACAACATTAGGGGCATATGCAACCACTGTCACTCCCACCAAATAACATCTGAAATCTTTAACAACCCTAACTAGAACATATGCTTTTTTTTTCAATAATATCATATTTTAATTCAACTGCCTATATGGCTATGCTAAAAATTGCTATAGGATGTTCATATCCTTCAAATTTTTTTTGTAATAATACTGCAGCAACAATATGATAAGAGGAAAAAGAAAAACTTTTCATGGGCTTGTTGTAATCAGGTGTCCTTAAAATAGGAACATCCTTGATGGCTTGTTTAATATTCTAAAAAGCCTCAACTGCCTCTTCATTCCACTCAACTTTTTCTTCTTTCTTCAACATCCTTGATATGGGGATACTAATTTCTACAAAATTTGTAATGAACCTCCTTAAAAAATTCACTTTCCCCAAAAAGGATTGTACTCCTTTAACATTTTTGGGTTGGGAAAGCCTATTAATAGCTACAACCCTTTCAGGTTCAATTCTCACTCCATCCTTGGAGACAATGTGTCCTAAAAGATTTCCTTCCACAAAACCAAAAGCACATTTCCTTGTATTCAAAGAAACCCCATACTCCAAGGCTCAGATAAATATTTTCTCAAGGTACCCATAATGTTGATCCTCCTTAGGTGAATATGTTGTGAGGTCATCCTGATATACAACCAAAAAGTGGTTTATAAAGTCTGCAAAGGCCACATCCATGGCTCTCTGGAAAGTGGCACCAGCATTTGTCAAACCAAAGGGCATTCTAACATATACATATGTTCCCCATGGGGTGGTAAATGCAGTTTTAAATTGCCCAAATTCTTTGACCATCACCTAATTGTAACCTGAGAAACCATCCATCATGGACATCATTTATGACCCAGTGACTCTTTGCAGCATATTTTCCATGTTAGGTAACCCATAATTATCTTTTAACGAATTTATATTTAGGTTCCTAAAGTCAACACAAAATCTAATGTCACCATTCTTTTTTCTTATTGGAACAAGATTTGACACCCAAGTAGAATGTCTGATGGGTTTGATTATTCCAGCATCTTTCATTTTCTTTAATTCCCCTTGCATCTTGGGTGCAAGAGTAGGGTTCATGGGCCTCAAATTTTGTCTGAAAGGTTTAGTGCCTTCTTTTAAAGGAATCTCATGTTGGAACAGATCCTCTCTATAAGACTTCAAGTCATCATAAGACCATGCAAAAACATGTCTAAATTTCCCGAGGAGATCAATCAATGTCTTTTGCACCCTAGAAGACAATTTTATGCCAATGTAAAATTTTTTTGGTACCATATTAGTTCCCAAATAGATTTCTTCCAAATCATCTGACTTACTTACAACCTTTGGCAGAAGAAACCATGTCTTTATTATCAAATGCTCTTTCAAGAGAAACCAATCCCTTGGGAACTCTATTGGATTTCAACTGCAAGACCTCTTTTCCAAAAATAGTCTCCTTTCCATTTGTGGTGTCTACATAAGTAGTGAAATCCATTTATTTATCACCAAAATGGGATTCACATAGTAAAAATATCAATATGTCTTTGTCATCAGAGAAAACCTACCAATTTTCAATATTGTTTGGGATAGAGGGCCTAGAATGAACTTTTATTTTGGATATCCCTGCAAAAGTGATGTCCTCTAGTCTTAAAGCTATATTTTCCAACCAGTCAACTATTTTGTTTTGGCTCCTATCCATCCAACCAATACCAAATGCATTGAAATTATCAATCTCATCCCAAACTGCATTTCTATATTGTTTTAGTCTTTGATTTTTTGATGCATACCTTGATCTAATCTAAGAGATTACTAACTTAGAGTCACCAATTACCTTCAGGCACTTTATGCCATGTCTTGATGCTAATCTTAATCCAATTAACAGAGCTTCATATTCTACAACATTATTTGTGCAAGAAAACAATAAAGTGAAGGAAAACTTGGAGGTTTTACCATTTGGAGATATCAACAACACTCCTGCTACAACTTCTTTTGAACTTTCTCCATCAAAATATAGAGTCCACAAATCATCATGGTCAATCAAATTATCTTTTTCCTTAGCTAGAAGGACAGGACTTGCATTTACTTCCATTTCCTTTTCTTGGACTTGGAAAGAACCCATGTTAGTATCAAGGAAACAGTTCATAGTATCCTCATCTTCCTCAATCATATGAGGATTTCTACTTTCCCTAGACATCTTAACACTTTCCCCTTCAATATTAAATGTGACAAATGAAAAATCACACTAGATACTTCCTCCCATAGAATCACTCCACTTCCTAGATAATAACATCCCATATTGAGGAGGGGTGTCTACCACTAAAACACTCATAGTCGGCTGCTTACTTGGATATGTTGCCAACCTATAAGGTAGAGCCTTGTTGGTGCCAATAACTAGTACTTCCCTTGATTCCATATCCTAACACTGCCCATGAGATGTATCAACATTCAATCCCATTGACTTCATGACTTCTTTAGGCATGACAGTATTTGATGCCCTAGAATCAATCATACAATTTTTTAACATATTTCCATTTATTATCAAAGTCAAAAAGAAAGGATCAATTTTTCCTGATGTAGTACTAACAACATTTGTATCTAAACAAATTTGTGGAATTTCAAAAATAATTTCCTCATTTCTACTATCAGGTGTGTCATCCAAGGAAGCTACATGTTTATCATTTTCATCTGACCTTTGGATATCTATGGAAATAACAACATTTACCCAATTTAGGGCCTTTTATTTATGTTCCTCTATTCTCATCATTTCCAACAATGGAACCTTGACAGTGATTTGTGAAAGTAATTTACTCATGTCAATTGGGATGTATTTTTTATTAACTATGTCCTGCTTTACAACAATAACATCTTTGTTTTGCTTGTGAACAATCAGGCTAGGTTGTTCCTTGTGTTGGATCTTATTATCCCTTTGGGGAGGGGGAACAGTCACCTTTGGAGATTTAGTCTTTAAATTATATACAACATTTGGACCAGCTGGCCTAATGTTCTTCTTTATCTTAACCTTTTTGACAAGATCAGCAGCCCCCTCCTTATCTTGAGATTTCCTGGTGTATTTTTTTTATAAATATGGCAGCAGTCTTACCATTAGCATCACCCACTGTCATATTTCTCAGATTGTAGTTACTCTTGGCTTGGGTAACCATGTCTGTAGTTATTTGAGAAATTTCTTCATCAGAGGGTGCCTTAAATAACTGTCTCTTTACCCTTCATTGCATTGCATTGAACATCATCAAGTTCATCATCCTCTTCATCAAATCAAACTTGCTGATGGTAAACTTCATTTCTAACCTGTGAATAAGAAACAGCTTGATTTTCTATTTCATCAGCAGAATCAACCTCATCCTAGAGATGTGTAGTAGTCATAGCACAACCTCTATTATCATAAGATTCTTCCTCCTCATCCTCTTATTCCTCACTTGCAAACACATTCTATGAAACTGCACAATAGTTAGGATAATGTGGTGATTGGCAAGCTACACACCATGGAACATCATCAACTATGTTGAATGAATTTATTTGCAAGGGATCAAGGGTTTTATCATTTGGTTTATACTTCCTTTCTGGGACTATTGGCTTCCCATCCTTCCATTGGGTATTGTAAGGGTAATTTTGCATTCTTGGCAGTCTATTAAAATTATTAAAAACTAGCTTGTCATTTCCTATAGTCCTATTATTCTTGTTCTCACCAAGCTTTAGGTCCTTCAAATCTTTCAAGATTTTTTTTAGGCTATCATCTTCCTTTGGTTTTACATTTTTAGACCTTTCTGGCTCTTTTCTATTCAGCACTTGGGGTTCCCAATCCTCTGTTCTTGCCAATTGTCCTGATATCCTTTTGTTGCTTTCTATATTGATAGCTAACTTGTAAGCTTCTCCAAGGCTCCTAGTATTCTTATCTCTCAAAAGGTACCCCATTTTAGCATCAAATGAATTCAAATATGTCACAAGACATATCATGTCATCAAGTCTAATAACCTGCAAGAGCTTGTGCATAGCCTTTTGGAATCTTACATTGAATTCAACAACATCCTCATTTTGATTTTTCTTAATATTATTGAACACATTTAGCATAAAAACCTCATTTATTTTATCACCATATTGATCTTTAAAAAAATGTTTAAATTGATCCCATGATCCTATACTAGCATGTGATAATCCTCTGAACCAATCCCTAGAGTCCTCAGTTAAGGATTGCACAAACAATTTCATTATCACATCATCAGGTTCAACATTCTAATCATCCATCATATCAGTGAATTTCTTTAAATGTTCTTCACATGTAATAACATTATTTCCAGTAAATTTAGGGAGCTTTTCCCTAAATTCATCAAGGATTACATTAGGATAACTAGGAATGCTACAAAAAGTAAGTTTTTGGTACCTTTCATGAACATTTCCTCCTATGATAGGCCAACAACCTGAGATGTATATGCCTTTGTGTTTGAAGTAGCAGAAACTTTAGGAGCGGCTGGTGGTGGGATATTTGTTTCTTGTTTTGTAGTGTTTCCAAAATTTCCACCTTGTGCCAAAAAATAAGCGGCAATATTTTAAGGTCTTGAAGATTTCCTGAGAAACTCAATCTTCTTTTTTATTTCTATAGCAGTAGCTTGTAATTCTACTTTCTCCAGTTCCTTAGCCAATATCTCCTTTTCTATTTTGTCTTTCTTAAGATCAGCATCCAACTTTAACACTTGATCTAAGGGATCCTTACCACACATAGGTTTACTAATTGTAATTCCCACAACCCTTTGCTTACCTTTATCCCTAGGGTTTCTTACCTCACATACTTCTTGGATAACAAGTTGTTCTTTTATTTTTTCAGGTATGGAAACATATTTTATTACTTCCAGGTCTAACAACTGCCTCTTTAACTATTCAGTTCTTATCGTAGCTTGTCTTATTTTGTCTTACTTTTATTTTTCTCTTTGTTGTCTAATGGAAGCTTTCTCTCGGATCTTCCTCTCCAACTCATAAACTTTTTCAAATATTTCTTCAGATTCTAGGAGAGTTGTTTCAGATTATGATTCTTGGACATGAAGTTTCTCTTGATTACTTTCTGAGACATGAAGGCCTTGGGGTACTGAATTTCCACAGGTAAAAGGAGGATAAAAATCCTAACTAATTCTACTCTTGCTCCTAGACCTCCTCTCATTTTCAAGATACTTACTAGGAACTATTCTTCTATTATATGGTGATCTTTCTCCACCTCTCTCTGAGGGAGAATAATAGTCCTCATATTAGTTCAATCCCAAATCAACAACCTCTTCATATTTTGATGCATTACCTTCCTAAATGGGCTGGATAGGATTCTCTTGTCTTGTATTTTCCTTTTGTTTCCATGTATGAGACATATCCTTAGAATTTCTTTCCTTCCTTGTCTGACTACATTTAGATGTAGTTGGAAGCTCCCCTTCCAATGTATCCTCTGGGTGTTCTTTCCTCTAGGACCTAGTATTTTTGAAACTCATTATGAAAGAGTGTAAGTAAATTGATTTTCTAACTAGCACCACTACAGAGATTCTTTGAGTCACCACCCAACTAGGTTGGGAATTCTAAAACATTATTTCTTCAATAATATATAAATTACAATGAGCTTTGTTAAGACAAAAGGTAGACAAATGGAGGGAATAAATTTGTGTTATCAATGGTAACTTACTGGCTTGAAATAAGCAGGCCAGGAGTCTAGCTCAACTTGGAACCTACATTATTTATGCATGATTATAATATCTCCCCAGCAGATTCACCATCTTGTTGGTGTTTCAAAATGACTTACGCTCTAAGGCTACCAATATACCTTCAGACTGATTTTAGGGATGGTTAGTTCCAAAATGTATAAGGATCTTAAGGTAACTGGACCAACTATAGGGACAAGACTTCCCTCTGCACTTCTGGCTCTACAAAACCAAGGTGGGTGTACCTAATCTAGTGAATACAATTCCTCTTCAACACCAAGACTAGATTCAAATAACAAATAATAGCAAGAATGTACTAAATAACAACCAATCATTCATTGACTCTTTATTACTATGATAGAACATTAAACCATCCAACCATAAACTAAAATATACTTAAATTGCTTACAAATAATCCTTATGTAAACCAAGATGAACCTATACCTCACTCAGAGAAATATTTAATCTAATCTTTGATCAGAATTCAGAAATAAAAATACATACATAAAAAATATGTAATAAACAAGAAATTTCAAAATTCATAAGATTTGACACAAAGGAGAGATAATAACTAGATATTTTATTAAGTATAATGAGCCTTATCCTTGTATACAATTCACTTTAGAGTACAAGCTTGCAAACAATAGCAAGAACCTGGAACTTTTTATCTATTATTGACAAAATTGATACAAAATCTTACAATCTCGACTAAGACTAGGGTTTCAAAAATAAACTTTCTTAACACCTAACTCCCAATACCTCTAAATGATCATGAAAAATCATTTTATATGACAATGATTGCATCAAGCATTTGATCATTTAGGGCTTACAAAAACTTAACCTAAAAGACTCAACAACCACGCAGGGTTTTCAATAAATGATCAAATCAAATATTATGTAGATATCTAGGTAGACAAGCCACCTTCCTTTGAGTCTTCAATGATTTACTCAAGCCACTCAAACAATTTGATTTTCTTCTTCTTCAAAAAGTGTCCTGCAATAAATACACGTTAAGTCTTACCAACCAGAAATTTAGAATCACCTGCTTCTACTTGCTTCAAGAGGCAAGTGGAGTACTTTCTTTCTCTACATGAGGCATGTATTGGTACCAAAAATCATTGAATATTTCCTCACTTGTGAATGTGTAACCAATAATTTCAAATTTTTTTCTCGACAATTGCTGCCATCTATTTTCCATCTATTTTATTTCTTCCTTTATAAAATCAAATCTAGATTTAGCCGCTACTAGTACTTCAATTGTCTGAGCGAAGAAAAGAGTATTTTCTAAAGTTAGGATGTTTTTCATCCTAATTAAAATCTCATAATCAAACTCTTCTCTCCCTTTGATCAACTCTTTCAACTTGCTACTGTGTTTGAAAACCCCCAGAATTAACTCACAACTAGTAACAGTCAACTCCTTCTTCAGAAGATTTGGTTTTCTTTCAAAATCATCCATGACTATCTTAAATTGTACCAAACCCTTTACAAATCTATGTACTAGCTTTATTGTTGGGTCATGATTAACTTTCCCTTTAGAGAACCAATAAAATAACTTCATATTTGGGCTCCTTTTCCACCCACTTGTCCAAAATTGGCTTCAATTCAGCCTTCTCTTCTAATAAAGAATTTAAAAGAGTGTCCAACCTTTTTCCATAATCATACAAAATTATAGTTTCAAGGTTGGTAGAAAATTGCATCACTATTTCCCTGACCTTCTCCTCATATTTCTGGTCAATAGTGCACTTGGCCTTCATGTGATCATCCATTTCCTTGGTCAGGCTTTCCCTGATCTCTTTCAATATCTCCTTCTCTATCAACTACTACTTCTCCCAACTAATTCTGGCCTCTATATATGGTTCTAGGAAAGGAGGAGGGAATTAAATAATAAGACTAGAGGAGGAAGAAACTACAGGTTGGTTGGCAAGCAAAAATTAAGGGGACCTATGACCTTGTGGTCCAGTCAATTGTGAAATTAACTTGTCCTTTTCAATTACCGCTACCTTTAATTCACTATAAGCTTTGAGAATAGTCTCAAAATTTATTCTCTGCTCCTCTTTCTCCTAGGCTTCCCTTTCTACAACCTTGAGGTTAAACTTTGTTGTTTCCAAAACTATATTGGAAGTCTCAACAATAGAAGCACCCCCTACTCTCTACAATAACAAGTTTCCTAAATATCCTGAGGGGTGTACTTCATTATTTTTTCTATTATCTTCTCTTTTTAGAGACCACATCACAAGGGCAGCATGGTCATCAGAAAAGACCACTCTCTTGGTAGCTTGTTGTGCCTCCTCAATAGTAGAATGCACAATGGTTGTACTCTTCCTCACAACATCAAAAAATACTACATCTGCAACATCCCATTCGGGGAGAATCAACACACTTGTAGTATGGACCAAGGCCCTACCTTCCTCTCGAGTCATCTTCTCAAAAAAATTCATCAGCTCCCCCTTGGTCTCATTTTATAAATCATTAATATCCCTATCAGGGAATTCTTCCTTTTTATTCTCACAAATTTCTTTAAATTTACTAATGTGCATCCTCCACAAAAATTGAAGAAATGTCCTAGCCTTGACAAAATTATCATCAGACATGAAATTTTCATTGGCCTACTTTATTATTGGGTCTAGGTCCTTATTTGCAAACTCAGACACAGTGAGGTCCATCTCATCTCTTTTGGATGCCTCCAACATTCCCTCCTGTATTTCTTCATTAGTCACAAAAATTTGTCCCTCATTACTCATCTGTACTAGTTTCTAAGCAACTCCCTGTTCATCTAGATGCAATGGGGACTGAGATGGAGAGTATATTTCCTCCTATGGCTGAGCCACTTCTTCTTGTCTTTGCCTCTTTGGAGATGGTTTCACATCAAGGGTATCATCCATAGGTCTATTCCCTTTAGAAGTGGATGGGATATCCTTACTTTTTTGTTGGACAAGCAATACAACATTGTACCCTTGCCTCTGCTGAATGGTATAAGTTCCTCTAGGAACCAATTTGGCATACCCAGACTGGCTTAGAATCTTTTTTTCCCTTTCTGGATCAGCCCAAATCATGGTATGTTTCTTCTCATTTATGGCCTACATGATTCCCTCTAAATGCTGCATCAGAGTTTCAATCTTTCTTGCCCAAGGCTGAAAAGCCTTTAATGGGTCATACATCTTATCAAAAACTTGGACAAAGCCCAAGGTTTTCTTGTAAATCAACCACTTCTCCTTTTTAAATTCTTGCTCCTGAAACTTGAAGTCATTTCTAACTATATCTTCTAGGAAATTGAATTGGTATTCCATGGAGACACACTTTTTTCTCTCTTTAAACATCCCACTTAGAAAACCCTCATTATCAACACACCTAAACACAATAGTAGCCATCATGTAAGGTTGCAAGACCTTATTTAGGTGTACCCAACCACCCTTAGTGATAATGAATTGATGGGCTATTGTAATACTGGGAAAGAGAGTTTCACTTCCTTTTCCAATCAAGGCTACCTCTTGCAACCCACTGATCTATCGTAAGATTTTTGCAAACCCCACCTTCAAGGGGACTTGATATGGAAACACATAGGGTGTTCTCCTGAATCCATACACTCTGAAGACTGTAGAAATAGGATACAAAATTATATCACCAAAATTATGGACTATAGTAATGTCCTTTGCATATTCCTTTGACCTAATTAATCTCAATAACCCCTTAGGAATTTTAGGGTTTTCCAAAAATAACAATGACCTCAGCCTAGAAGCAAAGTTTCTGTCAAACATAACAAAACTAGCATCAGCCCGGTCCCAAGACAACTACGTACTCCAAAATTGGACCGGTAATGACTCACCATTTCTTTCATGCACGATCTCCATTGTTTGACTAAATAAATCCACACCCTTGTACAGAAACATATGCATTAGTATAGAATACCACCCAAATGGCCTGTCAACATTCATATTCTGAATTCCCTACAAATCCTAGTGAATAAGATCAGCAACAAAAGGGGCAAAGTCAAAAATTACTACCAAATGAGGGTGTAAGATATGAACCATCATGAACATGTAATGAATTGGCATGTGTGTCATCTCATCCTCACCAAAGATGCAAGCTAGAGACTTGTACATGTCTTGTGCTCTTAAGTTAAAAAGATCAAGTCTGATTGGCTCTAGAGTGCTTGCACTAACCACACACAAAGTACCATTTTTTATCAAAAAATTCCCTCAAAGGCCCTGACCTAAAATAATCTCTTTGGGCTATCAAAATCAATTTCTTCTAGACCAACAAAAGGATCATTCAACGAGAATAATTCTCATATTTCATCTTTTGTTATGCTTATCAGAATGTTTCCATCTATATCTCTTACCACCTTTGCTACTGGATCATAACATTTAGCTACCTGCAAGAGAATATATGTGTCCATGAAGACACTTGGCACAACTAACTTGCCAACATCAAATTGTCAACTGTTGTTGAATGGTGCAAATGCATTCCTTTGGAAATATGCATCTTTAAACAAGATCAACCCAGTGTACTTATCTCCAACATTAGGATCTCTCATCCACATACCCCTATCATACAATCCTTCCCCTACCAGATTTCTAGGGTTCTTTGGTACCAACTCCTTCATCTTTGAGGTATTGTTCTCAAAAGGAGGTAACTGTTAGGAATAGTCCCAAGAGATAACTGAGAGGGGGGGGTTAATCAGTTATCTACAAGCTTTAATTCTTTATCCAATTAAGTATACTTAAACATTAAGCATAAACACAATGAAAGAACACTTGAACACAACACCAATATTTTGGTTATGGGGAAACCCAAATAGGTAAAAACTCTGGTGGGAATTGACACCCACTAATAAAATGCACTAGTGTATAATGATCCCTGTTAGAATATCTTACAACCCTGTTAGGAGTTGATCTTTACAATGTAATAAGTACAATGACCTAGTCAAAGGTCAGACCTTGTTAGGAGTCTTTTATGATTGACCCTGTTAGGGGTGAGGATGCACTGTTTGAGAGCTCACTGCTCAAAGGGGCGAAGGTTGCAACCTTCTAAATAATAGATACACACTATATCTGGATCTTGGTGAATTGCTCTTTGACCTGTTGTTTGGATCATTTCCAATGTATAGTATATATTCTTTACTTGGTCACATAGACCTTCTATTGATGGTTCAAAGCTTCGCACTCTCTATTCTGCTCTTCACAATCAACTCTAAACCATCTCTTAGCAAGCACAAATGACTGCTTATAAATATCTTTCCTCTAAATGATATAATCAAGTTGGCCTATTATAACCACCTTGAAATCATATTAGAGAAACAATAACACTCTCCAATAATATCGTAGTCGGCTCTACTAAGCACGCAACACAAACTAGGACCTGTCCAAATCAATAATTGTAGATGCACGCCACACACTGTCGGCTCTACCAAATTATCTGATACTTTTTAATCAAGCTGAATTACATCATGCACTCTTATAAAAACATTCTTAACTCTTATCTAATTACCAATCCAAGTGCGCATACCGAAATGATAGGCACAACTCCTATACCAATATAATATTTGTCGGCTCTTCTGGAAAAACACAGGAAACTACAACTGGTGAATAGTGAATTCATAACTACACTTCTACTGCACATTAGACTCTACATCCATGAATGTAACATCAATAATATGTCTCCATCACATATCCAAATGCGCAAGGCTCCATGATGACTGTACGGATGATCACTCATAGAACAGTGCCTATAACTCTGTCAGGAACATTGTTGGCACAAGCTGCTATATAAGTGTCTGTACTAATGATTAACCTATGTGTCCATGATATCATGCTGATAACATGTCCATGCCACATATAATTAAATCTCATTGCATAAGACTTCCACGCATGCTATTTATCATATGTTGTCATCAATGACAAACATACAATCAGCACTGGCTTGCTGGCAAATCTCCAACAATCTCCCCCTTTGGCATTGATGGCAACATATGGAATGAAAAACACCACCAATCCAAATGAACAATTATTTTATAAAATTCTCCATTTTCTCATAAAAAACTCCCCCAAAGATGAATCCTTCATTTGCTGCATTAATTTTTAATATTCTCCATTTCCTCAATTGAACTCCTTCCATGACTGAATACTACTCCCCCTTGCTACTGTATAATACTCCTTCTTTGTTCTATATGTACTCCCCCTTTACTATTATTTTTCATGACTATATAGTACTCTCCCTTTGACATCAATGGAAAAGGGCACCAAACATTTAAGCTCCAGTACTACTCCTGAAGTAGAGTAATCAACCATCCATCAATCACTGAGGACTGATGCTCTTTTCCACTTTCTCTAAGCAAAATCAGGGAAGGGAATTACTCCCAGCTTCTCCCTAAGATGTACTCAAAAGTATCCTTTGGCAAGGGATTTGTGAATATATCTACTAGTTGTTCCTTTGTACTTACATAATCCAATTTGACTTCTTTCTCTTCCACTTTCTCTCTAAGGAAATGATACTTAATCTCTATGTGTTTTATCTTTGCATGCATCACAGGGTTCTTTGACATGTTGATAGTGCTAGTGTTATCACAATGAATATCAATAGGATAATCAATCTGAATTCCAAAGTCCTTTATCATCTGCTTGATCAAAACAATTGTAGAACATCGGATCCATTAGATTTCCACAATCCATATTACTATAAGTGTTAGTTTCTAGATTCAATTGTGTAGCATTTTTTAATCCAGAAACTGACACTTACAATTGTAGAACAATTCAACACTATTGCAACATACTCTGCTTCTGCTATTGATTGAGAAATACAATTATGCTTCTTGCTTGTCCAATTGACAAGTCTATCACCAAGAAACACTGCTCCTCCTGATGTGCTCTTTCTATCATCAACACATCCTGCCCAATCTGCATCTATATATACATGAAACTCAACATTCTCTAAGTTAGGATACCATATACCATAATCTATAGTGCCCTACAGATATCTGAATATTCTCTTTACTGCCATCAATGAATTTGTTTAGGCTCTACTGCAAATCTTCCAACTATGCCAACTGCATTAAAAATGTTAGGTCTAGTTTGAGTAAGATATATGATTTTACCAATCATATAGACTTGTACAATGTTGTATCTACTACCAAAGAATCATCTTATTTTGTAAGCTTGCATATTATTATCATAGGTATACCCACTGGTTTGCAATCATCCATCTTGAACTTCTTCAATATTTCTTTCACATACTTGGACTGATTAATGAAAATACCTTTCTCTGTCTGTTGCACATTTAATCCCAAAAAGTATTTGATAGGTCCAATCATGCTCATCTCAAACTCACTCTGCATATCCTTAGCAAAATCTGCACTAAGTTTGTCATTACCTCCAAACATAATGTCATTAACAAATATAGCTACAAGCAGTAAACCTTCAGATGTCTCTCTTATGAATAGATTACAATATACTGCTCCTTTCTTGAATCCAATTTTTGTTAGATATCCATCAAGTCTCTCATACCATGCTCTAGGGGCTTGTTTAAGTCCATAAAGAGCTTTCTTTAATCAACATACCATATCAGGTTTTTCTGATAAGGTGAATCCTTCTAGTTGCTCAATGTATACTTCTTCCTTTAGCTCTCCATTCAAGAATGTTGACTTAACATCTATCTGATAAACTTTGAAGTTTTTGAATGTTGCATAAGCTAGAAACAGCTTAATGGCTTCTAATCTGCTCACTGGTGCAAATGTGTCTGAATAATCAATACATTCTCTTTTCACATATCCCTTACATACTAACCTTTCCTTATTCCTTACTATTGTACTATCTTCATTCATCTTGTTTCTGAATATCCACTTTGTTCCAATTACATTCTTATCAATAGGTCTTGGGACCAATCCCCAAGTGTCATTCTTAATAATATGATCTAGTTCTTCTTTCATAGCATCTTGCCACTCTGAATCATTACATGCATCTTCAACACTTAAAGGTTCAATCTAAGATAGTAAACATACCTCCTCATTGCTTGTTGAGCTCTTTGATTTTGATCTTGTTGTGACTTTGCTGCTCTGATCTCTAATGATTTCATCCTTAGAGTGATATCTAGATGTAAACTTTGGAACTTTAGGTGATGTTGTCTCATCTGCCTTCCGAGTTTCTTCTTCACTTGTTTCAGGGTCATTGAATAATACATCAATACTATCAAACATCTCTTCAACAATTGTCTCACTAGTGGAAGGGCTAGGTTCTTCTTCAATCATAGGTGAATAATCATGATATCTTTCTTGAACCATAAAATTTTCATCAATCTTAACATGAGTAATTTCAATGATCTTCTTCAGTCCCAAATTAAAATATCTATAAGCTTTTCTTTTAGTAGAGTAACCAAGGAAAATACCTTCATCACTTCTTGCATCAAACTTGCCAATTGCTTCATCACTCTTGATGTATCACTTGCTTTCAAATATTCTAAAGCATTTCACTGTGGGAACATTACCAAACCATAGCTCATAAGGTGTCTTATCTGTGCCAGGCCTTAATTGTATTCTATTGATGGTATAGACTATTATGTTAACCGCATCTCTCCAATAGGTGTGTGCAACTTTTCCTTCGATCATTACGGCGCACGTTGTATCAAGGATGATCCTATTCCTTCTTTCTGCAATCCCATTCTATTGAGGGGTTCTAGGTGCACTTAATTGTCTCTTTATGCCATGTTCTTCGTAGTACTCATAGAATCTGTCAAAGGTGAATTATCCTACTCTATCTGATCTTAGACACTTTATCTTTAGTCAAGATTCATTCTCAACCTTGGCTTTGAATAATTTGAACTTCTTAAATGATTTTGACTTATCTTTTAAGAATGCAACCCACATCATTCTAGAATAATCATCAACAAACAAAATGAAATACCTTTCACCATAGTATGATCTTGTTTGAGTTGGTCCACATAGGTCTATGTGAATCGGATCCAACTTGTTCTCTATTGAATTATGCTTTCTCTCGAATGAGTTTCTTACATACTTTCCCATTACACATTCCCTGCAAATAGTATCAATTGTCTTTGCTATGCTAAGTAGATCTCTTACTGCCTTTACATTGCTTATCTTTACTATGTTATCAAAATTGATATGACATAGTCTTTTATGCCATAGCCAACTATCATCAACTTTAACAACAAAACAACTTCTGAATTAAGGTGAAAAACATTACCTTTAGTCTTTGAACCTGATGCAATCATCACATCTTAGTTGTTAATGATGCACTTGTTTTCTTTGAACTCTAACTGATAACCTTTCTCAAGCAACTTCCCAACACTAAGAAGGTTATGCTACAAACCAGCTACATAAAGAACATCATCAGTGTTGTTCTTTCCATCCAATGTGATAGCTCCTCTACCAATGATAGGTTTAGGAGTGTTATCTCCAAATCTAACCATGCCACCTTTGTACCTATCCAAATGAACAAATTTATCTTTGTCTCTTGTCATGTGATGTGAACAACCATTGTCAATAATCCAATCTATCTTGATGTCAGCATGTGAAATCAGTGCTAACTCTTGTGTTTTCTTTTCATCTTCAAGAGCAATGAATCCAATTTCCTCTTCTGCTAATTCTTCATCTGATACTCCATCACCAGCATAGTAACATTCCTTTGTATACTTAGGCTTGTAGTTATTTTTGAACTTCTTAACTCTTGTAGGACACTTGGATGTAAAGTGACCAATCTTATTACATGAAAAGCATTTGAATGGTAATTGACCTTCATATTTTCCTTTTCCTTTATTTTCTCTTTTAGAATTCATAGCAATGAAATCATCTAGTGCCTTTTCTTCATCATCATCATCAAAATTACCAGAGGTGTGCAAGGATTTCTTACCATGGACTAAGGCTTTAAAGTCAGTTTCACTTTTAGGCTCTGTCTTCAAACTTGATATTTCAAATGCAACAATTTTGCTGATTAAGGTCTCTCTTTTGAATTTTTTTGAGAATTGCATAGTCTCATCAAGGAATTAGGATGTTTATCTTGCTCTCATATTATGGTGTCAAGGTAGTCATCAGCTTATCCATGATGTCTTCTTCTGAGATTTCTCCACCATTGTTTCTGATTCCAGCAACTCCTTCATTAATCCTTTGATTGTAGGCTCTTATGTTTTCTTCTAGTAGCATCTCCAATGTATTGTATTTTTTATTCCATTTCTTTTTGCACACATTCTTTTCTTGTGTGTCTCCTTCAAACATGTCTTCTAGGTGCTTCCATATCTTGTAAGCTATGTCTACTTTCTATATCTCTAAAAACTCACTATCAGATAAGGCGTTGATAAGGGCTTCTTTGGCTATTGCATTCTGATGGAACAAATTCTTATGCTTTTCTGTAGCATCTTCCTTTGCAAGATCTTCTAGGGATGGGACTTTAACTTCTTTGACAACTACTTAAAAAACTTCAAAAGCAATGCATTGTAAATGTGTCATCATCTTGTTTTTCTAGTCAAGATAATTCTCTCCATCAAACTTAGGACTTTCTTTTCTGAAGTATGCCATTTGATCAACCTCAAGCTATTTTCTCTGAGGCACTTGGCTTTGATACCAATTGTTAGGAATAGTCCCAAGAGATAACCGAGTGGGGGGGGGGGGGGGGGGGGGGGGGTGAATCAGTTATCTACAAGTTTCAATTCTTTATCCAATTAAGTATACTTAAACATCAAGCATAAACACAATGAAAGAACACTTGAACACAACACCAATATTTTAGTTACTGGGAAACCCAAATAGGTAAAAATCTCGGCAAGAATTGACACCCACTAATAAACTGCACTAGTGTATAATGATCCTTGTTAGAAGATCTTACAACCCTATTAGGAGTTGATCTTTACAATTCAATAAGTACAGTGACCTGGTCAAAGGTCAGACCCTGTTAGGAGTCTTTTATGATTGACCCTGTTAGGGGTGAGGATGCACTCTCCAAGAGCTCACTGCTCAAAGGGGTGAAGGTTGTAACCTTCTGAATAATAGATACACACTATATCTGGATCTTGGTGAACTACACTTTGACCTACTATCTGGATCAGTTCCAATGTATAGTATATATTCTTTACTTGGTCACATAGACCTTTTATTAATGGCTCAATACTTCACACTCTCTGTTCTACTCTTCACAATCAACTCTGAACCATCTCTTAGCAATCACAAATGACTGCCTATAAATATCTTTCCTCTAAATGATATAATCAAGATGGCCTGTTAGAACCACCTTGAAATCATATTAGATAAACAATAACACTCTCCAATAATATCTTAGTCATCTCTACTAAGCACGCAACATAAAATGGGACCTGTCCAAATCAATAATTGTAGACACATGCCACACACTGTCGGCTCTACAAAATTTTCTAATACTTTCTACTCAAGCTAAATTACATCATGTGCTCTTAGACAAACATTCTTAACTCTTCTCTAATCATTGATCCAAGCATGCATACCGAAGTGATAGGCGCAACTCTTATACCAATATAATCTTTGTCGGCTCTTGTGGATAAACACAGGAAACTGCAACTGGTGAATAGCGACTTCATAACTTCACTTCTACTACACATTAGACTCTATGTCCATGAATGTAACATCAATAATATGTCTCCATCACATATCCAAACATGCAAGGCTTTGTGATGAATGTACAGACGATCACTCACAGAACACTGCCTGTAACTCTGTCAAGAACAATGCTGGCACAAGCTACTATATAACTATCTGTACTAATGATTAACCTCTATGTCCATGATATCATGTTGATAACATGTCCATGCTGCATATACTGAAAGCTCACTGCATAAGACTTCCATGCATGCTACTTATCATATGTTGTCATCAATGACAAACATACAATCAACATTGGCTTGCTGGAAAATCTCCAACAGTAACAACTAAAGTAAGTCATCATAGACTACTCTCTTCCGGTAATCAATTTATTCTTTAAACTCTCTACGCGGTGCCATCTTTAACAACTAGGGTTTAATGAACAAATTTATGTAGAATCAATAATATAAACAACACTCTAACCCTTCACAAATTACAATTTACTAGTACTAGAATCACAAATGCAAATAGTTAAGGAATCACAGTAAAAAGAACCTACCACTTCTTGGAAATATTTACAGACTGAATACATAGAGAAAAAATCTTTCACTCTTGAGCTCCAAAGAAAATGTACCATTTGAAAAGATTGTGATTTTCCTTATACCCTTGCCAACATTCTGTACTTAATTCACATGAAACACCATTAAGCCATTACCATTGAAAACTGGCACCTACAACGTTCACAGGGCACATCATAGCTTGGATTTTGAAATTTAAAACTGGGTCGTCGATTTTGTTTTCCTTAGCACATCGGATGACCATCGTGAAGTTGACTAGCAAAGACTTATCATTTTCCTAAGTGAACTTACTAGCCAATGAAATTATTTCATTTTAGATTTTGCATGAAATTCATGCCAACTTTTAAAATTTCACTAAGCAAGACATGTGTTAGCCTGTCCCTATCCCTTGAAGGCTAACCAATGAGCATCTTCCTTTCAAGGCTTAACTCATGTTGTCGATAATCCCTTAGACATGTCAGAACTTTATCCTTAATAAAACTGTGATCCCACTCTAAAAATGGGACACACGTCAACATGTCATGATCCCACGATGAAAAAGGTGCCTACATGTTCAGATCAAGGCATAACGCCTATCGTTGATATTTCTCAAGTTTTAACCAAACTTCAAATCATAGATAAACTAGGCCCGCCTAGCATTAACCGTCAGAGAATACTTAAGCACACAATCATAATAAAAGGCTTCATTATTTTTGTGGACCTGCCGATAACCAAGGACAGGTGTCAAATAGTCGCAATCCCTTGGAGATATAAAGTTGGAAGCTTGGGGTTTGCAGGATAACGACCACCGCAAGATCAAAAAGGATCTAACAGCTAGGTTAAAATAGGGTAAAGCTAACGTAAAAATATACATGCGGATGGGGAATTTTAATTTTTCTAACCATTAGACCCACAATCAACAACTTAAAACCTTCTAATAAGAACATGCAAAAATTAAGATTTAAGTGGCCGAAAAAGGTAACATGAAAATAGAAAGACGACTAGGGAATTAGGGCTTTTTCAATGTGAAGACCTAGGGAAAATGAAAAACAATGATTTTTCAAGATTTTTAAAGGTTAATGGCCAAAATTTAAAATCAAGATTAACACGCCTCTTATGCCTACTCTTCCACCAAATTTTCCAAGTCCTCCACCATCTCATTCCATACCTTCTTCTGAGTCAACCCAACAAGACGCGCAGGAGCAGGAAAAGGAGATAGAGAAAGAAGAAAGCACCCTTCCTCATGAGAGTGAGGTAGATAAGTAGTCAAAAGGAGAGTAAGAGGAGGAGGTAAGAGAAGAAAATAGAGAATAAAGGGAGGCTTTCAGAGAAGGAACACTGGTAGAAGAGGGTAATAAAAAACAAGAGCGGCTAACTTCTATGTTGATAGTGCCATACCAGCCAATAACTGCTTTCACCAAGCCTACCTAGTTTGTTGAAGAGATACAACCAAGGGTAAGGGTGTACTCGGATGAAGAAGATATTGATATGGTGGTGCTAGTTCAGGATTTACACCAAGGAGAATCGAGTGTCCAGGCTAGAGCACTCTCATCCATTACTCAAGATCACAGGGGCCAGTGGAAAGCACAAGTGGTGGTGCCAACGATTGATACAAGTGTGGAAAAAATAACTCTTGATGATTATGTCTTTGAAGAAGTGGACCTAGGTGAACCCAAAAGGGAGGGAAGAAAAACATTGGCCACACTAGGATTAAAGCATGCCTTGGGGTTTATGGATAAGGAAGAAGAGAAAATCAAAGTTTTGATGGAGAAAAACAAGGCCATGAAAAGATTTATTCTTAAGACAACGGGTCCCATTGACCTTAACAACCCAGAGGTCCCATTATAGGTTGTCTTAGAGAAGAGGGTTGTCCCTAAAATTCCACTAGATGTGCACATTCTTTTATTCATGCTTGTTCATAATGGAAGGCCGACTTTGAGGAGTTCGTCAGGGCTACCTTAAGAACAATTTTAAGGCCTTTCAGAGGAATTCTTTGGGAGATCACCAAATTGGTGGATATGATCAATGTTGAGGAAGGATTAGGGGCACAAATAGAGAAATGGTAGAAGGTTCTTGATGACCTTAAAATAATAAGGAAGCAATGCTTCCAAATTTTGGTAAATATTTATGAAGGTTCTTAGCTGGACAATTTTGAAATATGGATTAAGGATATAACTGAAGCTTTGAATATTTATAAAAAAATGCTCAAGCAGAATAAATAAAAAGTGGGATGAAGGAATGATATGGGTGGACAAATTGCAAAAGTTCTTCAAAGGAATGGGTTTGGATTTGTATGATGATGATAATACTCAAACCGTGTATCCAATCAAAGACATCATGCATCAATTCATGGAAATTTTGAATGGTGTGACAATGAAGGACAACCTCCAATAGATGTTCTACCAAAGGGAGGATATGCAGAGAATGATGGAACAGGAGGAAGAGATCCCATATTTTCTATTGAATTGGTTTCCTTCAGATAGAAGCAACAACAATGCCTTGGGAGTGTCCAAATGGTGGATTTTGAAGAAGTGCAAGAGATGGTAGAGAGGGGGTGCAAAAGGCTCATCTAGAAATTCATCCCGATGACTAAGTGTTCAGTTTTGGACTTAGTTGATTTTTGCATGAAGGAAGTTTTTGACACATCCAATTTTTTAGTTCAAGATTTTTGGCCTTTCAGCCTCTGAAAGTTTGAAATTGTGCCTGACATAAAGTTTTTGACTTAGTCATTTCTTCAAAAGTCATTTTTCAAAGTAGGGTTCGGGGTCCAAAATTTCTGGGTCATTTCCGTCAAGAAATTCCAGTCTTCATGAGTTGATTTTCAATTTGATTGACCGCATATTTTGGGTCATTTTTACATGCTTTGGGGATATCTATTAGTTCAATTCTCGAAGAGGATCCATGATGAAGATTTGTGGGAAGAACTCCAAGTTTTGAAGAATGATTTGATGAAAAAGGGTGGAACTCCATAATAGATCTTGGGTTTTCCAATGTAGTTTAGGCTTTGAAATTGTAATGCACATGGATTAGATTTGTGTTGGAGTATTTTAGGGTTTCTTTAGGAGTAGTTTCATTTCAGTAAGCTTTATTTTTAATTTTATTTCAAGTTTTATGTGTAGCTGAAACCTTGGCAATGAATTTAATGTTTTCCCTAAAGGGTGAATCTCTATAAATTGTATAAAGACAATGTAATTATGCTCAGTTATTATTGCAATACAATTATATGCAATTGGTGTTGCAATTGTGGTGTGATATTTTTCTACTATCTGTGCGAATTTTATGGATGTGTGTCTGCTCATTCTTTTACTTCAAAGAGTCAATTGATTGTATGGTGATTTTAATCTGTGAATTTATTAATCCGGTGTTTATCATTGTTGTGTTATCTTGTTGTGATGAATTATTGGGAAGATTTTTCTTCGGTGCTTCAAGATAAATTTGTCTCATGTGTACCTACATTCGTGGTGGCTTCATGATCTGATGAATTTTGACAAATCTTACATCTGCGTTTATTTCCATTGATGATTGCATCTACAAAATTGGGGTTGTGAGTTATTCAAATCTATATTTTGTGAGTTTCTTCCATCTTTGTGGTAATTTAATTCACAAATGCAATGATGGTTTATGTCCATTAGGTTTACTTTTTGTAATTTTCATTCAATTCTCATTATCTTACTATTTCCATTTTCTGAAGAAACCAATCATAATAGATTAAATTTAAATTTGCATGTTTAAGAATTGCTTTCATTTAAAGATTCTAAAAATAAAGAAAAGATCATTTTTTTAAGATTGTTTTTGTAGCCTCTCCAAGATTGAACCAACAAAGGCTTCAAAGTGAACAGTTTCACATTTATCTTCGATTGAGCTATCCAAACAGTTGAGACCCAACCTAAAAGGAACCTTGAGATTGAGTTCATAATTCTTCCAAGAGGGGAATTTGTTCATCCAAATTCCTAGTTGTTGTCTTGTGTAAAAATGATGCTCAACAGTAACCCTTGGTAGAGTAGTTCATATGAATTGATAACCTTAATAATAAATGGGGGAACACTTAATAACAAGACAAACTTGTGTGATGATGATAATCACCTTCATGAAATTAAGATCAAATTAGCAACAATTCTAAAGTAAATACAATGCAAATCTATTTAAAAATGAAACTAAGATCTATAGCATCTCATGGCTCTCTAGAAAGAGGTGGTAAGTGAAGGTCTCAGCTCAAATCTCCACTAGTGACACTTCTAAAATGAGAATGTATGTTGTTCTATGCTTCTACAATGCTTCTATGATGATGATTCTAGCTCAAATTTGACAAAAGTATAATGCTCTAAATGCTCTTAATTGCTCTTAGAAGGCTCTTCAATTGCCTATAGTAACAATTCTTTGCAAATGAATTTCTAAGATATCAATTTCTCTCAAAATGCTTCATATTTATAGTAAATTCCCAAGGGTAGGGGGTGGAGTGAAGTAATCATGATTTACCTTAGGTTGAGTCAAATACTTTGCTTTGTTCATAAATGGGGGGACAATTTAAAAGTTTGTCTCAAAGCTTTGGATAAAAGGACAAGATTGAGTGGTTGCAATTGAAACTTTAGAATGAGTGATTGAGATTCATCATTTTTGAGTGATTTGTGTCTTTTTGTCCTCAATTTTCATTGGTTGCTCAACTTTGTTGAAAGATATTAGGAATTATTAATTCAATTAATTAATTAAATGTAGCCATGTAAGGGTAATAGGTTCATTTTGATTTTTGATTAAACAACTATACAATTAATTGATTAAAATCAATTATATAGTGTTTTTCACCCCTTTAAGCTTTGATTTAATTATTAACATCCTTATTTGATTTTTCCTTTTCTTTAATTGATTTTGTCCAACTTTATTTAATTATGTCCATTTTAATTGATTTGATCCCTTTTTTATTGAATTAATGCATTTTGATGATTTTGAGCCATTTTATTGATTTTTGCAATTTAAAAGCACTTTGTCCATTTTTACATGTCTACAAATGCCCCTCTTTGAATTGATGTGTGAAGAACATTGATTCAAAGATTCTTTTGAGTCCTAATTGCTTTTAGGTCCTGATTGGTGATTCACTGATACTGATTGATTGCTGCCTCTGATATGATATTGATTGCTACCTCTGATACAAATTTTTTTTGATGCCCCAATGATTCCAATGATGTTTGATTTCAATTTCAATTTGATACCTTGATGCCCCCTCAGAAATTAAAACATATTGATTACTTGATATTAAAAATTTGATGATGTTTGATTTCTTGAATATGTTTTCATTTCTGAAAAACTTTGATGATGTGCCATGATTCAAGGATGCCCCGGTTGACTGATAGGTTGATATATGGTCCAAGATAGCTAGGTCTGTTGTAGTTAAACAAAAAAGTGATTAGGATATTAGGATAATAGTACCAATGAATGTGATTTGTCAATCTGATAAGATAGTAAAACTGATATGGGATAACTGATAGGTAGGTCACTAATAATTCATTCTCAAGACATAGAGACATGAACAAATGGTACTAGGTTTGATTGCTTGATACTTTGATTCTGATAGAACTGATTGACTTAAAATGATTCACTAATATAGAATACTGATATGATTCTCTTGATTTGCAAAATAGGCACATTTTCGTAAGTTATAGGTACAGTCCCTAGCTTCTTGGATATTAGATTTATGGATCTTTCTTGTTGTTGATTTTGTATCATGTTGATGTTTATTGATTAGAACATTTGATGTATCATTTTGTTATTGATATTGTATCTTGATATACAGATTGATTAGATCTTTGATGTTATGGACATTGATACAATGATATGGACTTTTCTTTGATTCCCCCTTTTTGATTGAGCAAGATAATTAACTGAAACCCCTTTTCCCTTGGAAAAATAACTACAAACCAATGCACTTAATCTAACATGAAAATGCAATGCAATGCAACTAAGTGTCACTAGCTTTTTAGCAAAGAAATGCCTTGGAGATAAATTTTCATCATTGAGCATTGTGGGACTGGAAAGCAAGTACAACCATCACTGACCACATCATGATGATATGAATATCGCTTTATTTCACTTTTTGATAACCTCCTTGGGCAAACTAGTACAACCCTCACTAGTTGAATGACCAACTATGGGAGTATGAATACCAGTTTCAATAGATTCAATGTTGCAAACACACAAAGGTTAACCCTCCACCCTATATGAAAGTCCTCGATGGTTCTTTGACGACCATGTCATTAGATGAATTCACATAAGTTGATGAGTCTTCCTTAAAATAGTCACTCAAAGGCAAGAAAATATCATGTCTCTATCATCACCAATCTAGTCGAAACATCATCGATTTAGCTAAAAAGATGTGATAAAAGTCAATTCCAAAAATATTATCAAAAAGAAAGCTTCAAGTACTTTTCCATGTTTCATGATTTTCAAAAATTATTTCCAAACATTATGATCTTTAAGGTGTTGTCAATTTTTAATCCCGAATAGTAAAGTTAATGAAGGCTCAAGGATCATGTTGTAGGATCAAAATACTTGGTTGTGAACAATGATATCCATCAAAGGTTCAACAAAAATCTCTCTTCTTCTTAAGCTCTGATAAGTCCTCTGATGTGACTAAATGTAGCACTATTGAATCCTCTTGAGTTTTATGCATTGAGTCATGTGAATTGATGCCTCTTTATTGAAATCCGCTGATTAAGATCAAATGCCCCTAGTTGGATAGGAAAAATGTTGGACTTGGGCAAACTTCCAAAATATTACCAAAGCTCAGTTTATGCAAGATGTAGCTCAAAGCACTTTATACTTTCCTTTTTACCAGCTCTCAAACAAGATCACATTGGTTTTCCCCCAATGTCTAGCAAGATATAGGACATGAATGATGGATTGGCAAGATAATGGATTCGAGATAGAAAAGCTCATGATGGATGAAGCACGAGAATGTGACATGTAGGACCATCTCCTCAATATTACCCAAGCTAAGGAAAAAGGATATAACAATGTGAAGCATGTTTTTGGATAAGCCATGGAAGCCAATGATGCAGTGCTAGATAGCCTATAGGATAAAGATTTGCTGTCATAAAAATAAGGGATCCAAAAGAAGTGGACATGTCAAGAAGTTCTTGATAACAATTTTTGTACTTTAAGTTCTTCATTTTGATCAAGACCAAGGGGTCAATTTGGGTAAGATGTGTATAAGATAACACAATCCAGGTAAAGGGGTGATGTAGGCTATGAAGGGATGTTTTGGGATTATGGAAAGACTATCAATGAATAATGAAGGTGAATTTGGGATAAGCAAGATCATGATAGGGTAACATGGATGAAACAAGTGCATAAGCTGATGTAAAGGATAACGGATGTCAAGATACTTAATGCTCATGGATGTGTTCAACCTTGTCAAGATGAAGGTGAGAGAGGAAATATGAATGAAACTTGCCCCCAAGTGTGGAATGCAAGAAGGAGGAATTACACATGGCATCTATTTACCAGGTTTTTATCATGGTACATAGATTTATTTCTCTTTACTTTTGCTACCGAAGTGCCTATTGCTAGGTTTTCACCAAGACACTTTTTTTTTCTTTTTCTTTTTCTCTTTTTTTTTGTATTTTTCAATATTTTCCCAACATTTGAATCTTTGGACAATGCTCCTCTAAAAGATATGCTATAATAAACCATGGGTATGGCTAGGGTGCTCAAAGATATTGATAAGAGGGATGGAAATATGGAAAGTAGGTATTGGAAAATGAATGTGAGGATAAAAAGAAGGTATGTTGTAGATGGGAATGTTGGAAAGATCAACTTCGACACACACTTTGAAGAGTGGTGGAATGATGGAGGAACAATAGATGAAGGAGGTAAGGATCTTCTTGGGGTAGTGGATTTTGGGATATAGGAAGATGAAGGATGTTTGGAAGGAGATGAAATGGAAGCCTTTGGAAGCTTGAATGTCAATTTTGATTTTTCTTTTGTGTGCAAGTCTTTCAAAAGTGACTTGGGAATCCACATAGTCTTTGATTTTCCTTTCTTTTGTGATGCTTTTGAATGCATTTCTTCAATGAGGGATTTAGGAACCCACATTTTATTTTTTTCATTTTGCTTGGTGGACCTTTGCGGCCTTTTGGATATTTCATTTTTCTTTTCATTCACATGTCAATTAGATAGGACATTGTGATTTTTATACCCATATGGATTCTTGGATTTATGATTTTTATGTTGCACATCAACATTGCTTCCAAAAGACTTAGGAATTGTGGATGAATAAGAATAATATGGAGGGTTCATATGGATTGGTGTTTGGACATTCTTCAAGTATGTGTGTCTTCGTTGATCTTGATACATGGTAGGGTAAGTGAATGGAGAGCTAGAGATGATATGAATGGAGAATGGAGGAGTATATGGACCTAATATGGATGGAAGGGATGAAGACTTTTGTTTTGGGACATAGGAACCCAAAATGTATTTGGAGGATAATGAAGGCATATGGTTATTTTTTAATGGAGGGATATAAGGTGTGAAAGGGATATCAATATCTTTGGAAAGAGCTGCATTTCCCAAGTTCTCATCTTTAAGATTTATCTTTATACCAATAGGCTCATGAATAGCTTTGATAGGAACAAATTTGATAGGATCCACTAAAGCTTGAAGGGATTTATTATCATGCAAGGGACGGGGAGAATGATGGTTTCTTGAGGTGAACATGGAGGAATATGACAAGGAAATGAAGGGATACTTTGATCTTGACAAGGATCTTCAAAGGGTATAGATAGGGTATTTTTCTCTTGATTTTCAATATGCTCATTATAAATTGTGGTTCAGGGATATCTTCATCTTTCTTGGGAAGTGGAGAAAATATGGAACTTGGAAGGGTAATTTGTTCTTGGAATGGAAGGATATCATCTTGGAAGACATGAAAGGATGCAAGGGGATCATCACAGGGTTCTATGGATATGGGACCTTCATCAAATATGGGAGGGGATTGTATATAATCTTGATCTTGATCTTTATCAACATTTGTTTCTTTTCTCTTTGGATTATCCTCTTGACATGGAGCCACTTCTAAGGAAAAGGTAGAAATTTGGATATGTGTGGGGGATGTTTGGAGGAAGGATGTAGGATCCTTTTGAATGGGTACAATAGGCATTGAAGCACATGAAGCTTTGGGGTGTAAGATCTTTGAATCATGGAAACAATCTGTAGCAAGATGTAAGTTAGCTTGGGTTTCTTTTAGAGGTAGCCCTTGAGGGTAGATATAGTCATCTTGAAAAGTGTCATCATTAGGCTCATTCTTTGATGGAGGAATTTTGGATAATTGTGGAGGTTTGGGAGATGAATGAAAGATGAAAGGAGTACATGCTATGGGAGAAGATGATTGAAGGATGAAAGGATTACTCTTTCTATATAGAGGTTTGTGCATTAGATCTTTCTTGAGAGTGATATCTTTCTCTTCATACTCTTTATTACCTTGATCAAAAATAGATTCATCATGAAATTTCCCTTGATCCAAGATAGGTTTGTTGCTCTTAAATGTTTCTTTTTGTGAGGAAGATGAAGATACAAATGGTCCATTATCATAAAGAAACGGCCAAATTGATCTTAATGATGGCTCTTTAGATAAAGTATCTTTTTGTTTTTCCTCATCCTTCCTTAAAGTTGACATGTCATCATTATAAGGAAGCTTAGCTTCTGATTGAGCTAAATACATGGAATATGCTTCATTATACCTCTTCAAAATTAATTCCATTGTTTCCATAAATATGGGATCTTTGGATGCTTCTAAAATTTGATCTTCAGAAAATCCATCATTTTGATAATTATGGAGATCTTGGTCTTGATTTTGGTAATTATGCTCTATAATAGGGTTGATTTGTTTCCCAAATAGACTCATCATTAAAAAAATTTCTCAAGAGTATGATCTATTTGTTGCACTGATAAAGAATATTTCCACAAAGGGTATCAAAAAAATGATTTCAAAATTTTTCCAAACCCTTGGGAAATGCCCACTGTTTGCCCTTCTTTGTTCCTAGGCATCACTGACCTGAGTGTAGGCATGACTAAAATATTTAAATGCATGAACTGGTATTGAATTAGGTGGCACTCTGCAGGTATACAGGCAGCACTTTGCTATTGATAAGCAATTTTTTAGTTTTAATAGGCGTGATTCAATAGATGATAGGTGCGACTTCACTGTTGATACGCGTTTTTATAAAAGTAACAAGCATGACTTTGCCTCTAATAGACGGTATTGTTTTGTGCACAGATGACACTTCTCTAACTAGGTTGTAAGATTTTGAAATTTTTAAACTTTTAAGATCACGTCCTTTGAAATTTTCTTGTTTGAAAATAAAAAACAATCTCAACACACACATCAATTTTTCATCATGTCCCTAAAACAATCTAATGTGTATATTCTCGATCATTTCCACAAGTATAACACAAGAAAGAATTCCAAGAAGCTTACCTAAAGTCAAATTTGGCTCTTAACATGGCTCTAAAGGTAGTCTTGCTACTTTATCTAGGATTTATTGTGGATTCCGTTCAAATAGATCTTAAATTTTCATCCCCCAAGTATGTTAAGAGGTTTCCCACATGCACCAAGGTACGATTTTGCATAATCCATGAAGACTACTAGAGGAAATTCAAAAAATTTAAAATCTATTTGTCACACACCCCATTAAGGATGCATGTGTTTCATTTTATAGTGGGTTGGATTCTCGCTGTAAAAGAAAGCGTATCCCACTTTGGGTTGTCCCTCTCATTGGCCTCGTTAAGGCACAACTTAGGAGGCGAGCCCACTAATTCTCTATTTTAACTAGCATGTTCATATAAAGCAAGGAAAATGTAATTAAGGTTAAGCTTTTGGGAATTTGGTTCACCTAAAAGGTGAAGAGCATATCCCTAACTTTCCCTTTAGTTCCTCAAACACTCAAGCAACAAAGTTCTTTTTCAATCTCGTAACAAAGAGATTCTTAAAATTGAGGTGTTTGGTCAAATTCCTTATTTTAATTAAGCTAGATTTCAATGAATGCCACAATTTAAGCAAGTGCAAGCTTTATTCGATGAATACCTTTTCCTTTGTAGCTAGCAATAGCTAGGCGCTTTTTTGTAATTTTTGCTTTTTTTTTCTTGCTTTTTACTCACCTAGTGGTGATCGTTCCCGCTCCCTCCTCCAACAAGTTAGTCCAACACAACCATTCAACATGAGGGGAAACCAAAATCAAAAATTAATGGAGCAACCATTGTGTATGAATCTTTAGAGAACTTATTTGCAAACTTTCAAAAGAAAACTTGATTTAAGGACTAAAAATCCAATTTAAAGAGACAAATTTCATTTTATATGCTTGAACAATTACAAGGTAATTCTGAAATACCTGATTGTCCTCCTCTTGTGTAGTCTCAAGAACAACCTTAATGTGCTCAAAGTTCTCCTTCTCAATCTTCTTCGCTAAAGCCTTTCATTCTTGATTAAGTCTTCTTTGTGGCTTTTGTACTTTCCTGTGATTTCTCATTTACTGTTAAATCATGTAAACAGGGAGTTAGACAAATGATTTAATCAATTTAATAGTAAACAAAGAGAACAGGTAGCAGGCAACATTGTCCAGCTAATAGGTGTAAAAAAATTGTTAGCAGGTGTAACTTTACTGATAGCAAGCGACACTTTGCAGTGACACAGGTGATACTAAAAATTACACAGGCATGAACAATTTATCACAAAGCATGAACATAACTTAAACTTGCGGAAAATGATTTATGCTAAGTGACAATTTAATAACAGTAAGCATGAATTGAAAGATTATAAGCATGATTGTTATTTAAAATGGTGAAGCAAAGTGTAAAGATAGGCGATAATAGATTGCATTGTAGAAACAAAAGCATTAAGTGTTCAGATGACTTAGGAGAACCTAAGAAGATTATTGGGGTGCAACTACCCATCTCTCTCTGCATGATTTTCGCGATGCAGCTCAAGAAGTGCATGCGTAAAGGATGCCAATTATTTGCAGTCTCAGTAGAGGACTTGGAACAAGGAGAAAGTAGGGAGGTATCACTAGATCATCCCCTATTACAGGAGTACCTGGATGTTTTTTCCAAAGGAATTCCAAGAATGCCACCCAAAAGGGACATAGACTTTCGAATTGAGTTGGTTCCAGGAGCAGAACCAATCTCCAAAGCTCCATACCGTATGACCACACAGGAACTTGAGGAACTCAAGCTTCAACTAGAAGGGCTCTTGGAAAAAGGATTTATCAGACCTAGTGTATCACCATGGGGTGCACCAATAATATTTGTAAAGAAGAAAGATGGCTCTCTTCGATTGTGCATTGACTATCATCAACTCAACAAAGTCACGATCAAGAATCAGTATCCTTTACCCTGCATTGACGATCTATTTAATCAAATGAAAGGGGAAAAAATATTTTCAAAAATTGACCTCAAGTCAGGATATCATTAACTTAGAATTCAGGAAGCCGATATTCATCGAACAGCTTTCCATACTAGATATGGTCACTATGAGTTCACTGTGGTACCATTTGGGTTAACGAACACTCCTATATTCATGAGCTTAACGAATGGAGTTTTCAAAACCTACTTGGATAAATTTTTGATAGTATTCTTAGATGATATCTTAGTGTTCTCTAAAACTCTTGAAGAACATGAGGTTCATCTTCGCCAAGTATTGTAGTGCCTTAGGGAAAATCAACTTTATGCCAATGCAGAAAAGTGTGAATTATTTAAGACAAAGGTCAAGTATCTTGGACACATCATATCATGAAATGGCATCACTATTGATCCAGCCAAAATTCAAGCCATAGTGGAGTGGCCAACTCCGACTAACGTCCCTGAAGTTCACAGTTTTATGGGACTAGCTGGGTATTATAGATGGTTTGTCAGAGAGTTCTCTCAAATAGCTCATCCCATTAATTCCTTGCAAAGGAAAGGTAAGAAGTTTGTTTGGTCAGAAAAATGTGAGGCCACTTTCCAATGTTTGAAGGAAAGGTTAACCAGTGCTCCAATCTTGGTGGTTCCTAAACCATCAAGAAACTTTGTAGTTTGCACAAATGCCTCACTAGAAGGGATTGGGGAAATTCTTATGCAAGAAGGAAAGGTTGTAGCTTATGAGTCTAGGAAGCTTAAAGATCATGAGCTCAACTATCCCACCCACGATCTAGAACTTGCAATAGTAGTTCACGCCTTAGTAAAATGGAGACACTTTCTATTAGGTCACAAGTTTGAACTCCAAACATATCATCGAAGCCTTCAGTACATCTTCTCTCAACCTAACCTCAATGCTAGACAATGCAGGTGGATGGAATTCTTATGTGAATATGAGTTTGAGGTTAAGTACATCCAAGGGAAGATGAATGTGGTGGAAAATGCTTTGAGCAGGCGCAGACATGTTTTATCAGCACTATCCTTAAACACAGATTTAGAGAAAAGAATCAGTGAGGTTCTCACTTCTGACTCTTGGTTTCAGGAGGCTAAGGCAGAAATAGAGTCAGGAAGACCCTTGGAAGGCCGCTTCTTAGGATATTCCTTAGATACCCTTGGGTTGTTGCGACAACAAAATAGAATCTATGTTCCCATGGCAGGAGATCTTCGTGCACTTATCCTTTCAAAAAGCCACAAGGCTCCCTATTCGGCCCATCCCAGGGTGAAGAAAATGTATGCTAACCTATGCCAGTTGTACTATTGGTTAGGAATGAAGAGGGATATTGTAGACTACGTGGCTAGATGTTTGGAATGTCAAACAGTGAAAGTAGAACATCAACACCCTGCTAGTCTATTGCAACCTCACCTAGTGTCGAAATGGAAATGGGACATTATTTCCATGGATTTTATTGTGGGACTTCCAATGACTCCTAGGAGACATGACACTATCATGGTAACAGTTGATAGACTTACCAAGGTAGCCCATTTTTCTCCTATGCAGTCCTCCTACTCAGCAACTTCTATAGCCAGAGTATTCATGAAGGACATTGTGAGACTCCACGGTATTCCCAGGAAAATCATATCTGATCCTGATCCTATATTCACATCGGCTCTTTGGACTTCACTCCAGCACACTTTAGGGACTCAACTCAACTTCAGTTTAGCCTATCACCTTGAGACAGATGGGCAGATAGAGTGAGTCAATCAAGTTCTTGAGGACATGCTCAGAATGTATATTATGGACAGACAGACCCATTGGGAAGAGTATCTATATTTGGTGGAGTTTTCTTATAATAATGGTTATCACAGTTCCATAGGTATGTCCCCTTTTCAGGCTTTGTATGGTCGTCCATGCTGCACTCCCTTAAGTTGGGACCGATTGGAGTACAGGGTACTTCTAGGCCCTAAGATGTTACAGGATATGGAATAGTAGGTCAAGTGCATCAAAGAGCATATTTTGATAGCTCAGGATAGGTAGAAGAAGTATGCCGATGCTCACAGGACTGATGTACACTTCTCTCTTGGTGATAGTGTCTTTTTGAGGGTGCGTCCATGAAAGAGTCCAATCTGTTACGAAAAAGGCTCCAAGTTGGCACCTCAATTTGTTGGCCTGTTTGAGGTCCTAGAGAGTATAGGACCAATAGCTTATCTACTTTCCTTGCTACCCAACCTTGCTCGCATTCATGATGTATTTCATGTTTCAGTTCTTAGAAAGTATATTCCTAATGTGACTCATGTTTTGGATTGGAATGCATTACAGGTAGCGAACGGGCAGCTGGCTTTACAGTCAGTACACATTTTGCAGCAGCGGACACTGACCCTCAGGGGTCACACCATAGAGCAAGCAATGGTCCAATGGGACCCCAATGATGATTCTTCCACCACATGGGAAGATGCTTCTAGGCTTAGAGACGCTTATCCATATCTATTTGTAGGATTCTAGGAGTAAGCCTAACTCTAGGGGGGGAGGATGTAATACCCTCTCCTATGGTGATACTTGGATTTTCTGATTTGGACATCCTATTATGACAGTTAGAACTACATATTTACATTTATGTTTTGTGGATGATGATATGTTTATTAGATGATTGATATGCTCATTTATGGTTATCATTTATATGTTTATGAAATGAGAAAACCATCTATCTTTATATGTTTTATGGAGCTAACCCAAGGATTTGAATCTAACCATTATCATGATGTTTTATGTTCATGTATATGTATCTAATGTGTTTTCATGACTCAGGACGAAGTCGTAGTTACTCACTTAGTTGAGGTCCACATGATGTATCGATCTTGGTCATCTGTTTGCATATATTTGATTTGTATGTATATGTATCTCTTCTTGGTGATGCAGGATTGCAAGTACCGGGTATCATCTCCACCTGGCTTCACAGGTCTGAGCGATCCCTCAAAATCCTCGATCATTGTTGTTGTTGTTATGGAGATATCACCAGGTTCCACAGGAAGAAACTCTACCTCTAATCCTTTTACCTTTAGGTGGGGAGTTCCTGAGTCAGTCCCTTGTGTGGATAATGTATTTCTGTGTTCTCTCATTTTGTTGGTTTTGTGGATCTTGTAGCTAGTTTCTTGTCTGTTGCATTCTTTGAGAATGAGGTTTTGAGTATGGTAGCTCTAATTGTCTTCATGGTATGTTCAATTTTGTTAGTGGATTATTGATGTGAACTATTGTTTATTTGAGGGTATGATTTAGTAATTTATCTTTATTAGTAGCTACTTATGTACTAGCGTATCTTGTTAGGAACAAGTTAGTATGTGATTAAATCATGTGATTTTAATATAAATAATAAAGAATTTTATGGTATTAATAATATTTTATAATACTCATAATAACAAAATGTATGTAGCAATAAATGTTTTAATAATAGTGGTATGTTTCATCTTATATATCACTATTATATTTTGTAAAGAATATGGATTAGTGTATGAATAAATAATATGTTTATAATAATAATATTATGTTTTCAATCATATTTATAATAATAATAATATATGTACACATAGGCATATGGGTGCACACATATGCATATGCATACATATATTTATATAATTATTGGTGAGTAAGTAATTATTGTGTTATATTTATAAATAATTAAATAAGTTAATGGTATGGTAAATGTGTTATAAATAATAATTACTATTACCTTCCTTGAATAAAGGAAACATAAATTAGATTATGGTAATAGATAAATATAGCTATATTTCTTCCGGGAAAGGCTTTAATAATATTATTTAAGCCTAACTATTAACTGATGGATAGTTGGGGATGGTTGCATGGTTGGATTTCCCGTGCAACCACCTCCTCCAATCTATATACAGGAAAGATTTCTTGTGTGAAAAAAAAAGTTAGAGAGAGGAGTTGATTCGAAAAAAAATAAAAATGATGATAACAAGATTAGTATTATGCTTGTAGGAAAAATTATTATTGTGAGGAGAGAATTTATTATTCTCTGAGTTTGGCATTTGGTGGTTATGGGTAGAGGTTGAAGATTGCATCCGGAAGGTTTGAAGGAGTGCTGGAAAATTTTGAGAGGATCAGATTCATCTTCATCAACCGAATCCACGCAGGACTCCAAGTTGGAATTCACCTTGAGAGTTAACTCTGCTTTGTAATATGAAATGATGAAAATACCATTGGATGTTTCTCTGTATGCTCGTTGCTTATATAGCTTTAGAATGTTTATGTTACATATATCATTGTGTCTTTATTGTTGGAAAAGAGAATATGATCATATATATCAAATACGGATTACTTCCTATGCATTATGAATATGAATACTACTTGCACTGTAAGAGTTTGGAGAATCCATAGTATTTTCATTTTATCTACCTTTATAATCAGATTTTGATCTCTCGTGTTTGGATTAGGAATTGTAATCATCCATTTGTAAATTGTCATTGTAATCCGTCATTGTAATCAGCCATTTGTAATCTATCATTTGTCAACTGTCATTGTAATCCGTCATTGTAATCAGCCATTTGTAATCTATCATTGTTTATTTAATCCTGAGTAGTATTATTATGATCTCGTGTGTGGATTAGGGTTTGTATATAATCCCGAGTTAGTAGTTTGTTTATACAAATATAGCATCAAGCGTTCATACAATATTGTATTTTTGTCAGACGTTGCTATTGTGTCAGCCGTTTGTAGAAATATAGGTTGGTATTGCATCAACCGTTTGTAGGAATATAGATTGGTATTCTATCAATCATTAGCCTATTATTGTATTATGCCATCCGGTTGTAGAAGTATAACACAAATTTATTTGTCTGTCATCAAACAGTATGCATGGGATTTATGCCATAAAACAATACACGTGGGTTAGGGTTAGGCAGAAATTGGAGGATTTAATATTTGTACAAGTATAACATAGTAGAACATTTAATATGTATAGCATTTAAGTATAAGTTACGATACTTATTAATATGTATAGCATTTAAGTATAAGTTACGGTACTTTAATTTCTTATACTTTAAGTTATACTTGTATAAAGAAATTAGGTACCTTCTGAGAAGTTTGAGATAGGTTTCAGCTTCCTAGGAGTTAAGATGCAACTTCTAATTTTTTTGAGATTTCTAAAAAATCAGACTTAGTTAAATTTCAGGCAAATTGAATTTTGTATAAACTATATAGAATTTTGTATAAACTACATGAAATTTGTGTATAAACTTTATGTGTTCATTACTTGTTGGGTAGAGGTTATATGGTGCATTTAGATGCTTAAATAGGGTTAGGATGTGTGTAGGAAGCACGATTAGGGTTTAATATTGTCTAGGAGGATCAAGACCATTCTAGGCCTCCCTAAACATTCCTAATTTTCCTAAACATCCCTAGACTATCTTATTATTTTTTATTCTTTGATGCAGTTATCAAATGTGTTTATGATGTGCTTTTACGACATGTATGATGTATTTGTGATGTGTGGGTTAAGGGTAGAAAACCTAACAACACCAAATGAGTGGCTCTCAGTGCGAGGCTGGGGCCCTAAGTGGCTAGAACCAGGATAACCAAATGAAGAGTTATTTAACAAGTGATAATTTAATTAAAACTTATGGGAATGGGTTCAAACACTAAAAATATTAGTATGTGCCTCACCCATGCCATTAGTGCTAGTAAAGGCTATGGATGGGAGTGGGAGAAGGTGCCTATGCATAGGTACGATCGAATGGTGCTTGTCTATATGAAAGGCATTTGATTCCACATGTGCCTACTTGGGGGCCAAGGCCTGGAGTGGCTAGTACCAGGAAACCCAAGGGGTGAGGGCTATGTGATGACACTCACTTAGGTTGTTGCTTAGAGTTTCTACCAAGCCTTAGAACCTTTGGGAAAAGATTTATACTTTGATCTTCTTTTCATTTGCTTTTTGGGAAAGGTTACCCAACCCTAGGTATGGCCTATCTATTCCTTCTTTGTGGACCTTGGTGTTTATCTCCTAGCATAGGGGAGTGGGCCTTTTAGGTATCCATGTGGTTGGGTGGTAAATATTTTTAACAAGGTACCTTTTGTGGATGCAGTGCTTATGGATTCATGCTTGCATAGTGTTCCAGTTTTGAAGACTTGTACTTATCTTTCATGATGTAAAATTATTGTTACCTCCCAAGAGGAGATGAATGTAATGTAATTATTAATGTATTTAAAAATGATGTAATTGGAATGGGTAGACTTAGGAGAAAGGAAAAACAGATATCACAAACTTTATGTATATGATGTGTGATGAAAAGAAAAAGATTTTGTAACATTCCAAGTTAAGCAGTATGTTTTCCATTATTGTTGATTAAGTGAAAAGCTATTGAAAATCAAATGTAATAATTGTAATGTATCAAATGATTTAGACGATTCTATTTTCTTTAAAAGTTATATTGTTCATAAAGGGTACTTAGGAAAATAGATGGATTTAAATGGAAAATTGAAATGAAAGTACTTTGAATTTCTTTGTAAAGAATCTTCAAATGATATGATGTAGTTTTATTTAAGAAGTAAATCTTGTTGTTAGTATGCTTAAAGGACTTAAATGAATTGTTCATACAATAGTAGGGAACCTTGGGAGGAATCTAAGTTTAACTACATTTAAGTTTTGTTCACATAATTCTTTTCAAAATTCAAAATATTTCATAAATCATTGCTTAGGTTTTTCTTTTACAAAGAGAATCTTTGTTCTCTTCCCCGGTTCCCTTGCAGGGCATGACAACAGACGTGACTTTAAGCATCAAAGGCTAAATGCATTAATCTCACAGGCGTGAGTGAATGATCTGTAGGCGAGTGCAGAGTTCTCAAAACCATGTAGAAGTTGTATGCCAGGCGTGAATCTTCAAATAACAGGTGTCAGGATAGAGATTGTAAGCGGCAGTAAAATGACTGTAGGCATGAACAAATCTCCTATAAGCGTGACTTCACCAATTTCCTACAAAATATTCATGAAAAATAGACAATACAAACATGCAAATTATGATGAAAATGATAAAATGAGGCCTAGGGCCCCATGATGGGTGCCATTTGTGTGATGATGATAATCACCTTCATGAAATTAAGATCAAATTAGCAACAATTCTAAAGTAAATACAATGCAAATCTATTTAAAAATGAAACTAAGATCTATAGCATCTCATGGCTCTCTAGAAAGAGGTGGTAAGTGAAGCTCTCAACTCAAATCTCCACTAGTGACACTTCTAAAATGAGAATGTATGTTGTTCTATGCTTCTACAATGCTTCTATGATGATGATTCTAGCTCAAATTTGACAAAAGTATAATGCTCTAAATGCTCTTAATTTCTCTTAGAAGGCTCTTCAATTGCCTATAGTAACAATGCTTTGCAAATGAATTTCTAAGATATCAATTGCTCTCAAAATGCTTCATATTTATAGTAAATTCCCAAGGGTAGGGGGTGGAGTGAAGTAATCATGATTTACCTTAGGTTGAGTCAAATACTTTGCTTTGTTCATAAATGGGGGGACAATTTAAAGGTTTGTCTCAAAGCTTTGGACAAAAGGACAAGATTGAGTGGTTGAGATTGAAACTTTAGAATGAGTGATTGAGATTCATCATTTTTGAGTGATTTGTGTCTTTTTGTCCTCAATTTTCATTGGTTTCTCAACTTTGTTGAAAGATATTAGGAATTATTAATTCAATTAATTAATTAAATGTAGCCATGTAAGGGTAATAGGTTCATTTTGATTTTTGATTAAACAACTATACAATTAATTGATTAAAATCAATTATATAGTGTTTTTCACCCCTTTAAGCTTTGATTTAATTATTTAACATCCTTATTTGATTTTTCCTTTTCTTTAATTGATTTTGTCCAACTTTATTTAATTATGTCCATTTTAATTGATTTGATCCCTTTTTTAATTGAATTAATGCATTTTGATGATTTTGAGCCATTTTATTGATTTTTGCAATTTAAAAGCACTTTGTCCATTTTTGAATGTCTACAAAACTAACATTAGTATTGTAGTCATCTGAATGATATTGATTTGATACAATCATGGTCATCTAAGTGACATTGAGTTGGTATAGTCATGGCCATCTATGGGTATTGATATTTCATAGTCATATATGTATGAGTGGAAATAAGCTAACACAGTAGAGCCTAATTAATGAGTAAAGGGTTTCTAAAAAATTCATGAGCCTCCATGTGTCATGTGATGATGACACTCAATTCTTGAGTCTTGTCACCATACCTTAACTAGGTCCGAGTAGTGACTTTGGTACACTTACATTTTAACATCTTCTATCTTAGTGATCCCTCTTATTGTTGCACTTGTATGGAGTGTGTGTTATCCTACTCTCTTGATCCTAATTATGTGTGTTTGGTCGATGTGACTGTCTTCGCGAGCATGGTGGGGTGGGCATGAGGGTACCACACGGTTGGGTGGCATGACACATCACCATTGGGGACTGGTGTACAAGTGGTGGACTACTTTTGTTGGCATGGTGCCAAGCATGATGTGCTCTTTCTCATCTCTTTGTATTTGCTTTTAGTAATTTCGTATTATGATGCTTTTCTTAGGAGATTAGCTCCTTTTTATTTATTGTGATCATATGAAGTGAGTTTGACCTCGATTTCGTGTATTTAGTACTCCCTAATGTGGAGGTGTTCATTATTAGGCAATAAGTTGGAGTCAATGTAAGAATTTTCTATTTTTTGTATTTATGAGTATTCTAGCGCATATGTCCATTATTTCTGTGCTTTTAATCTATGCTTATATGCGTACATTCATTGTTCCTATGCATTTTCTTAATTAGTTATGTGCATTTATGGTAATTTATTGTTCACTTGGGTCTAGGTGTAAATGAGCATTAGATTTGGTTTCCCTTGGTTCTTGTGAGCATTTAGATATATTGATTTTTATTTTTAGTCATGGATTGGTCTAGTTTTGCTCATATTTAAATTGGGTTTTAAAATGAACCTAGTGTTGTCTATGTCGAGGATGGACAAGTAGTCTCCTTAATTGCTAAATGTGGATGATTATTTGGTCCCATCTCATGAGGTTCATAGGACATTGTCTGAGCTCTCAAGAGGTGTCTTGTAGAATGTGATCATTCAGTCTATGTTAGTTTTGGGGTTGTCATGGAACCCTTAGAAGTGCTTGTAATACTTTCTTTTGGGCATGATCGCATGATAATCGTTGTGTATCTCCTTATTTGCTTATAATTTGCAATGTTCTTTTGTCGATGCAGTTGTGTTAATAATGTTTATATTATGTCAAAAAGAATTTATTAGTGCATGTATTACCCTATGTTCCAAGGGTTCTTTGGTGGGGCTTTACAAGCTAGCACAACTATCTAACTTCGAACTAAAGCTAACACTACCAATTCTCTAACAAGTTGTTGATTAAATAATCATTAGTTCTAAAACTCCACCTTGATGAAGAAATAATTTATTTATGATAGCTATCATAATTCTACATGGTAAACTATTATATTTATTTATATTGGAATGTATGCTACTCTAATACTAACGATTTAAAACTTGATTGATATAGAAAATATAACATAAATATGTCTTTAATGCATGTTTTTTCTTCTTGACAATTCTAAAATTATGAATGTATTGAAACAAAACAAAATTCATATGTTCCATCTTATTGAATTCCTATGTTTCAAGTTCCACCTTCTAAAAGTCTTAAAATTTTAAAAATTTGAATTAATGAACAACAATCTATATCTTTCCCTTTAATTGTAGATAAATTTATCTTCTTTCAACACTAATATCTATATAACACTAGAACAAAATATAGAACAACCTTTCTACCCATGGATGATTTAGGTGAGACATTGAACCTCGAAGATAATGTTCTTAAAGAGCATATTCAATTAAAAATCTTTAAATTCAAAAAAAAAAGATTACAATAAAAAATTGTAAATTAAGTAAAAATCTTACACGTTCTTACAATTCTAATAGTAAAAAATTAAATTTAAGAGTGAAATTCCGTTACAATCAATAAAAACCTAGTGTGTATCAAACTGGAACAAAAGAACTCAAAAAAATTTATTGTGAACAATTTTGTTTATAATCGAACTCCATTGTTTCCCTGAGCATTATTTTAACGAACTGCTTGCAAGTTTGATTTCTTATTGATTGCTTGTTCAAGTGTGACTTATTTTATTGCAAAACTGCTCAGTTTGGAAAGATTCAGTGGGATTGACTTGCACCATGTTAATGGAAGAGGGGACATGATTTGTGGGTTTGACACTAGAGATAATAATACGAAAAGATAAATGTCAATGGAAGAGAATAGATGGATAGCTAATAGAAAGAGATGTACCATGCGGAGGATTAGAAAAAGCCATCTGTGAAGAGAGTGTGTGCATCAAAGGGAACTCTTAAATTGTGGAGGGATGGCATATGCAACATAAGTAGGCTCTTTATTGATTAAATTTGTCTTATGAAAGAAAAAATGTGCTTTTTTATATTTATATTGTGATCAAATTTATAAGATATGATTGGATTTCTAAATATTATATAAGCTTTTGGTTGAACAATTGTCTTTTGAAAGAAAGAATGTGATTGTGTACATGTATATTATGATTAAATTTATATTTTCCTAGTTATGATTGAATTTCTAAACATTAACTATAATTAGCTCTTAATTGCTTCTTATACTTCAGTAATCTATTTTTATTTTTTTGGCCATGTCTCTTTCTATAATTATTTGTTGCAATCTATATTTGTAATCTACATTTATTTAATAAATAAATAGACTATTAAGATGGCATGTAAAGTACTTTATGCCTCATATCAATATATAGAATGTACTACAAAGGATTAGATTAGCTCTAAATATACATTTGAAATCTAAAATTTAAAGCTCATTTTCACATATCATAAAATCAATTCAAATTATTTGCTACAAATTAAATATCTAATTCATAGTTAAAAAAATGAAAAGTAAAAATCAGAACTAAAATAAATGAAAATAAAATAAAGCAAAGATTCAAATAAGAAACTGAACTCTTAATAAAAATAAAATAAAAATTATTTATACTATTATGACAAAAGAAAAATCACCTACCACGATGAAAAAAAATAACATTGCTTTTATGATGGTGGTTGGAAATATTTGAGATCAAAATAGAATAGAGAAATTTGTTAGGTCCTTAATTTCTGGTCTTTTTCTTGACCATTTGGTCTGACCTTTTCAAACTTAAATTAATTTTATGAAAGAGATTTTTTTTTCTTCAAAATTCTTTAATAGAAACATATTTTCACAGTAAATATGAAAAGACAGTTTTTATGTTTTTTTCCATGGAAATTCTAGTTTTGTATATTAGTTTTTTGGTTTTGAAATTTTGTGAAGTCATTTGTACACTAGGTAATTTCTCAGCTTTAACAATTTTGTTTGATAAGAAAAAGCAATAAATGTGAATTGATATTCAATTACGTATATAGTAAAGTTTCATTACAAATTTTTTGTTTGATGAGTCTAGTGTAAAAAAAACTAATAAATATAAATTAATGTTCAACTACATATACATATCTGGTAAAGTTTCATTTGATAATTTTCTATTGCAAATATTATTTTAGAAAAGTAATAAAAAGATGATATATGGATTTCTAAGAGTTAATTATGTCAAAATATTTGAAGAAGTCAATGGACTCTTGCTCTATTAATAAAGTTGAATGATTCCAAATGAACTCTGGAATAGTTAGAACCTTCATAAAAAATAAAAATTGAAGAAAATATTTTAATAAAAAGATTCTTAGATTTGTTACTGACAAAATAAATTATTTAAAATTATTTCAATAAATTATAATGAAGTTACACTTTAATTATATTTTAATATTAAAAAACCTTTGAATGTCGCGCAAAAGGAACACTGAATAAAGATTAAATGCTCTGACAGATAAAATGTTCCCTCGGAATATATGTAATTGACAGGACTGGGAGTGAATCCTGAAGGCTTGAAACAGGTGAAGTATCTTCTATAGTTTGTATAGTCCTAACTAGCTCAATCTGTGGTGGATAAGCTATGCTTTACATGCTGCAAAGTTGTATTTGGTAGGCCTATTGATGCATTACAATGTGTATAGCTTGATCTGGTCCATATCAGAAATGGCAGTTATGCAGAGGTGCCATACCTGAGACCTGTCCCGTAATTTAGACTAACAATGTAAGGTGAATTTTATGATGCATTATGGGATCTGCAGATAGCAAATAGTCTGCAAGGAAGGCTGAAGGCAGTACTATAGGGTTCCCTCAAATCAATCAACAAACTACTTCAAAGTTAAACAACCTGATTTTTAAAGCACTGTTATATGGAGAAATGGTATTTCTTATGATGACGCTTTTGTGATTAAGGATGTTATCATTGTTAGTTTTTTTTATGTAAGCAATGTGTATGAATGCTACATCATAGACATTGGTCAATATAGGTGGTGACATGTCAAAGAATAACATTAATATGTGCTAACAGATGCATTCAGTGATCTACTGCAAGCCAGTTCTCTCCACATTATGACTAGGATCAAGGGGGACGAAGGGCATACATTGCTAGAGATCTAGATCTTGATTAATCCTGCATGGTGTAATGATAAACAGATTTCATGACAGGAATCACTCTAATGATGATCCCTGCAAGTTATTAGGAAAGCCACTATTCAATTAAGAATAACTAATAGCTACAAAGGAGGTTCGATATCTTTCGTCGGAACACAAAAATGGGGTTTCTGATCATCTTCTTTCAATTTGAAATATATTGGTGGTTGCCCACTCAACAAGAAAAACATACTATAGGGAAAAAATAGTTTCCCTGTAGAACTCATGTATGGATTATAGGACCAAAATGTGATGATTTGTTGTAGGAACCATTCCCTTAAAAATTCTCTGTGCGTTGCCTAAATTATGGTATATCAGTGGGGGATACCATTGCCATTGCAATTCATCTTACCAACATATCTTCTAAGGACAATAAATATCTGACCAACCGAAGGTCTTAAACTCGACAGAGCATGCACACATCAGAGTGTAGATTGAATAAAAATAATCTCCTCAAAGCATTTTATCACCCTCTATCACCGTATGGCCTCAATTTGCTGTGCATTTTGGGAAATTTACAACTTCATGCTAACCAAATGATTTTGTGCTCTGCAAGGGTTCTCTTTACCAGTCTCAATGCATTGATCCTTCAAAAACATTTATAGCAGACTGGTTTGTTGTTGTGGTGTCGTCCACCATTTTAGCCTGACGCATTGCTACATGCCTGCTATCCCTATTAGTTGAAGAATGACACTATTACTCTATGGCTCAACGTATCCCATGTTGTTGCTGAAACAAACCTTTTACCGTGCGAGGCTAAGCTGGAAGTTGCCGCATCACCATAGCAATCTTCAGCTAGAGCCTAGGACATTAGGGATAGAGCAAGAAGCAAGGTTATAAATCTGACTAAACAAAAAACAATGCAAATGCCAAAAAGAAAAAAAGAAGTAATGAAATAAGAAGAAGATGGTTAAATTCACACGCAATACAATTAATACTATGGGCTCCAGTACTGTTGCTGCCAAGATTGTTGCTCACTGTCAAGATCTTACTCAGACTTAGGGAGAAAGTGACAAAAAAAAGAAGTAAAAGCAAAAACGAAAAAGCATAAAGCAAATCATACCAGAAATAAGAGGACCCAGATCTATATAATCTCTACTTTACCTTTTTACTCCTCTATAAATTAGGGTTTGAAGGATCTCGGCCCTTAGGGCGCCTGAAGCCATATCCAAAACTAGACGAGGCAAAAAATCTGCAAGCTTATTTGGGTTTGAATAGGCTTCGCCCTCACAACGCTGGAATCGAACCCAAAACCAGGCGCAGCAGAAAATCTAGAATAACCAGAGGGGTTGAATCAAGAACGTCGCGACCGAGTTTCTACGGAGCACGAGAAAAATCTGGAGGTTTAGGGTTATTTTCTAGGCCGCCATAAACTTGCATCTAACCGATGCATAAGTATACCTACTAATATCACCTAATATCACCTACTACAGTGGAAAATAAAAATAACATTGTTTTTACCATGGTGGCAGGATAGAGAAATTTGTTAGGTCCTTAATTTCTGGTCTTTTTCTTGACCGTTTGGTCTGACCTTTTTAAACTTCAATTAATTTTATGAAAGAGATTTTTTTTTCAAAATCCTTTAATATAAATATATTTTCACAGTAAATATGAAAAGACATAACATTTATGTTTTATTCGATGGAAATCTTAGTTTTGTATATTAATTTTTTGGTTTTGAAATCTTGTGAAGTCATTTGTACATTAGGTAATTTCTCAGCTTCAACAATCTTGTTCCATAAGTCTAGTGTTGAAAAGGCAATAAATGTGAATTGATATTCAATTACATATATAGTAAAGTTTTATTACAAATTTTCTGTTTCATGAATCTAGTGTAAAAAAACTAATAAATATGAATTAATGTTCAACTATATATACATAGCTGGTAAAGTTTCATTTGATAATTTTCTATTGCAAATTTTACTTTAGAATAGTAATAAAAAGATGAGATGTTGATTTCTAAGAGTTAATTATGTCAAAATATTTGAAGAAGTCAATAGACTCTTGTTCTATTGATCTCTTGTTCTATTGATGAAGTTAAAATTTGAATGATTGAAAATGAACCCTGAAATAATTAGAACCTCAATAAAAAACAAAAATTGAAAAAAATATTTTAATATTAAAAAAGCTGTGAATGTCGTGCTTGACAAATATGTTTTCCTACCCACAGCGAGCCAAACATTACTCTCCGAGACAATCGGATCTTCTCACCGACCTCATACCATTCTTCCTCTCTCACGTGGTTTTTCTCCATCCAATTTAACAAATTTAGTCTTGTGGAGAAGTCATTACAATGTTTCATTTCATTTTGTACAGAGTCTGTAATCGTTGTGTTGTAGTCTGCAATAGACGTTGCAGCCATTTTCATAGAAGAGAGGGGAGAGAAAATGGCAACTAGACACGTAGTACGCATCCAAAGGAGAGATCTATTTGCAAGGCCCTTCCTCAACAAGGCTTCAAACGTTGACGCTTTCATGGAACTCATCAAGAGGGCTATTCCTGCCTTTCTTGGAGGCTCTCCCTCTCTCATATCTCTGGCTCAGTTCAAACAATTTAAATGGCAGCATTCCATCTACTCTAGGTAATCTCTCAGATCTATATCTACTCTAGCTAATCTCTCAGATGTATATTATCTTGGTATGCAGAATAACTCTTTGAACCGTGCAATCAGAATAACTCTTTGAACCGTGCAAAAAATCTGCAAGCTTATTTGGGTTTGAATAGGCTTCGCCCTCACAACGCTGGAATCGAACCCAAAACCAGGCGCAGCAGAAAATCCAGAATAACCAGAGGGGTTGAATCAAGAACGTCGCGACCGAGTTTCTACGGAGCACGAGAAAAACCTAGAGGATTAGGGTTATTTTCCAGGCCGCCATAATGTCTACATTAGATATTAATAATTTGTAATATTCAGGGAAAAATTGATTTTTCTGCTTGTATTAACCAATAAGAAATAAGAAAAAATATGTTTTTAAATTATAAAAAATAAAAATTAATAATCAACTATAATCTTCTTGTCCAAAAAAATTTAATACTTTCATCTGTTTGGTTATTTGAATAGTCAAATAAAAAAACTTGCATCTAACGGATGCATAAGTATACCTGCGGCAGGAACTAGTATCACCTACCACAGTGGAAAAAAAAAATAACATTGTTTTTACCATGGTGGCAGGAAATATTTTGAGATCAAAATAGAATAGAGAAATTTGTTAGGTCCTTAATTTCTGGTCTTTTTCTTGACTGTTTGGTCGGACCTTTTTAAACTTAAATTAATTTTATGAAAGAGATTTTTTGTTTCAAAATCTTTTAATATAAATATATTTTCACAGTAAATATGAAAAGACATAACTTTTATGTTTTTTTCGATGGAAATTCTAGTTTTGTATATTAATTTTTTGGTTTTGAAATTTTGTGAAGTCATTTGTACATTAGGTAATTTCTCAGCTTCAACAATCTTGTTCCATAAGTCTAGTGTTGAAAAGGCAATAAATGTGAATTGATATTCAATTACATATATAGTAAAGTTTTATTACAAATTTTCTGTTTCATGAATCTAATGTAAAAAAACTAATAAATATAAATTAATGTTCAACTATGTATACATAGCTGGTAAAGTTTCATTTGATAATTTTCTATTGCAAATATTACTTTAGAATAGTAAAAAAGATGAGATGTCTATTTCTAAGAGTTAATTATGTCAAAATATTTGAAGAAGTCAATAGACTCTTGTTCTATTGATGAAGTTGAATGATTACAAATAAACCCTAAAATAATTAGAACCTCCATAAAAAACAAAAATTGAAAAAAATATTTTAATATTAAAAAACCCTTGAATGCCGCGCTTGACAAGTATGTTTTCCTATCCACAGCGAGCCAAACATTACTCTCGGAGACAATCGGATCTTCTCACCGACCCTTCATACCATTCTTCCTCTCTCACGTGATTTTTCTCCATCCAATTCAACAAATTTAGTCTTCTGGAGAAGTCATTACAATGTTTCATTTCATTTTGTACAGAGTCTGTAATCGTTGTGTTGTAGTCTGCAATAGACGTTGCAGCCATTTTCATAGAAGAGAGGGGAGAGAAAATGGCAATTAGACATGGAGTATGCATCCAAACGAAAGATGTATTTGCAAGGCCCTTAACAAGGCTTCAAACGTTGACGCTTTCATGGAACTCATTCAGACGTAACATTCCTGCCTTTCTTGGAGCTCTCCCTCTCTCATATCTCTGGATCAGTTCAAATAATTTAAGTGGCACCATTCCATCTGCTCTAGGTAATCTCTCAGATCTATATCTACTCTAGCTAATCTCTCAGATCTATATTATCTTGGTATGCAGAATAACTCTTTGAACCGTGCAATCCCAATTTCCATTTCCTTTGCTAAGTCATCCAACCTAAAGATTTTTTATTTTTTTTCAAACAAGAGCTTAGATGGATAATTAGCTCTTATTTAATTAAATGGTGAAATATTTTATGATTAAATGGGTAAATGAGTTAAATTAATAGATAATAATAAATGATGATAATCGTAAAGCATATATATTTGAAGATCTAAATTGAGTTTGGGTTTGGATCTAAAATAGGCCAAAATCTATTAAGGTGAAAATTAGATAGGAAAACAAATAAATGAAGTTAAAACTTATTTCAGGTTTGAAGGAATGTGCCAAGCCAAAAACAAGGGAATTCTAAATGCAAAAGATAGTAACTAGGCATATAAAGATTTTGTGCCTAGATGTTGTAGGAAGCAAAAGACCAAACTTAATCAGATTTTTGTTCTATAGTGGATACAAATATGAAATAGATACATTTGGGTTTTTCTATTTGGCACTTGAGGGCAGCCTTTAAACATCACACACTAAAGAACAAATTAAGCTTGCAAAAAAATTAGTCAACTTTGACCATTTAACACTTTTAGCCTAGGAATTAGATGTTAGTGTGCGATATTTAAGCCAATTGGCACTTGAGGGCAAAAGCCAAAGGTAAAATTAAGTGTGAGATAATGAACTTTAAAATAAAACCATTTCGGGTTTGAAAGAGTCTTCAAGATAAAACTAATAAACAAACAATGATTAACCCTTCAAGATGTGACTAGATGTAAAACAAAGATCAAACATGGCATAAATTATGATAAATCCAAAATCAAAAGTAACCAAGCAACACAACTAAAATGGATCCAAAGGTGATACTCGATTAGTGAATGAGTGTTTGTGTTTGGGTTCCTATTTGCACCAAAAAATTACCAACATCAACAAAATGGGTATGATGAAGAATCATATTCAAAAGGGAATACAATAAAGTTTAATGAAATCTACATTTAAGTCTAAATTAAAATGGTTTTTTAAAAAAAGGCCAAGAGGCTACAACACACATGGAATAAAAAAGGAGAAGACCTAGTAAATTTAAACCATTACCTAGGAAACTTGTATTAAGAATGGTCTCATTAGAAATTCTACAAAGCTAGGTGTAATTCTCATTGGTGGCGTTGCTCTACAACTCTAAATAGGCTAGGGTTGGAAGAGAAAATAGAAAATTTCTAGTGAGTCCCCGAGTTTTGGGGACATGGTAAATGGAAGTGAAAATTTAATAAAGTCATTTTCCTTCTATGTTACCCTGAGTTTCCTGGATAGGGGATGGAGAGATGAGAAAGGGGTTTCTTGGAAATATAAAATGTTAGTGTTAAATAATTTAAATAGAGAGTTCATAGTGGAAGTCAAACAAATTGTCCAAGCTCAAACATAATTAGTTAAATTAATTTTAGGGGACAACCAAGGGATGGGTTTTTAAGAGGTTTGGAGTTTCAAGGACATCCCCATTTTTACGCGTCCCTGGGTAATACTATTTTCCTTTCTTCAATCTTTTTATTTCCCCCCTTTTAATTTGATTTGAACTTAGGAATAATAATAGTAAAGTGACTTTATTAAATTTTCACTTAACGCTCTATTAAAGTCACTTTAATATTTTATTAAATAAAATAAATTATATTACTCCTATAATTTATTTTGAGGGATAATATTAAATAATTAAACTAATTACTTCATGACCTCATTCAATATTCATATTACAAGGTAACATTAGAAAGGAACATTGTAAGAAAGCTCCCAATCCATAATCCTGAGTGGAGGAAAGTATTATTTTCTCTCGCCAACCATCCTTCAGTTGTCTCATTTATGTTAAATGATTCACTTTCACCGAAAGTCCTCATTGGTCTATTCAGTTTAAGACATTAAGTCCATGTTTTGGGGTGTAAATATTTTTGCTGTTTCCAAGCTCATTTGTAACTAGATTCTACGCTTCTTAACAAATTCATCTTTTTCCTTTTTCCTTGTTTAAATGTCAAATACTGAATTTTATCAGTTTGCACTTGAGAGTGCATGTTGGCATGTTGCTAGTACTTGTGAGTATAGCCAAGTTTTTTGTTCTTTATAGAAGTATGGGTGCATTTTTTTTGTATAAAGTTTTTTGTCAATTTAGAAACCAATCTTTCAGTCCTTGGCTCTTAGTCAAAGAGGTTTCATCCTATAGGCCCATGCACTTGTATTGAGTAAAAAAATTACTTCGTGGTGGCCCTCAATGGGTTGGTTTTCTTGTAGGCTTCATGCCTTTGCTGAGCAATCATGCTCACAGGCCATAAACTCCATCAAAAATAAATAAACATAAGAGACAAATATTGTTCTTAAACACTTTGTTTGTACTATCATTGACATGCACTAACATTTCTTTCTCATAATTGTGAAGCTTTGTAGAATAGCTAATTCCAATTGGTATCTTAGTAATTATTATATTTCTCTTTTGATTTTAGAATTTTTGCCTATGTAATGGAGGTACAAAACTCACATGTAGAAACATCAATAACACACAACCTATGTTGAAAGATATTTGAAACCCTCATGAGGAAGCTCCTTCCTAAAGGATAGTGAAGGAAAGGTCAAAAACTTTATGCTATGGTTCTAGGAAGAACTAAAAATGTAACTAGAGGTCCATGTTGAAAAGTTTGTAGAAAATTTTGAAATTGAATCCTAGAAATCTTATTTACGATGATTGTCAATTGATTGTAATGTACTAATTCTAATTCATATGCATTCATTAAACAAAATCATCTATAAAGATATATCCTTCACATGGGACTAGAATATTGACCTTCCCTTTTACTTTTTAACTCTTTATTTGGAAGGTTTTTATACTAAACCCATAGAATCATTTTTCTACCCAACATGGGAGTATGAGTCTTAGGCTAAAAAATCTTCACTAAGAGCCAAGGATTGAGGACTATATGTTTCATCATGGTTGTTTGGGGCAATATCTCAACTTGATCCAATACACTATTGAGGTTGTGCACTCAATGAGATTTGATCCCTAGTGGGCTCCTTCAATACCATTCAACTTTACCAGCAAGCGATGGGCCCATTGACACCTTTACTTAATGTTTGATTTCATCCTAATCTTGTATTTTATTTTAATGCATTTCTATACATTCAAGCATTAAATATATATATATTATATGTTAATCTTCATAAGGGAATAAAGTCTATATAAACCTCAACTTATTAAATAAATGTAATCAATAAGCACATAATTAGCCTAGTTTAATTAGTAGGTTCTAATCATTGCCACAAGTGAATAAATATATGATAATTAAATTAAATTATGGACAATACCTAGTTGAATTCTTTTGATGAAGAAATGGTGTGACAAATGTCAAGAGATAATTCATCAATAGTGTATGTTTTTTTGGATGAATTAGATAAAGATATTTGACTAGGAAAATACATTGTTTATTGTTATGTTGAGCTTTGTATTTATAGAACTAGACTATGTGAGTGCATGAGTGGTTTGTGTGGAAATGACCATGTAGTTCATAGATCTTATCTTTACTAATTTTTCTAGTTTGCAACTCATTATTCCCACTTCTCTAATAGGAACTTATATTTGAAAAATGGATAATTAGGTCTTATTTAATTAAATAGTAAAATATTTTTTGATTAAATGCATAAATGGTTGGTGGAAGTTTATATGCTTTCTATTTTTTATTTTCTCTTTTACTTATGCCATGCATGTTGTGAAACTCCTTTGCACATTCCAATTCTCTTATAAATTTCATTTTTCACTTTGTATTTTGATTATGCCATGTTTGTTGTCATCGTCCTCTTATTGTCTTTTTTCACATTAGCCCTTCTATATTATGTCTAATGTATTATACCATTTTCCTTAAAAGTCGTGTTTCCCCTATTGAGGGGAACCTTCCTTGTAGTTATTTTATGTAATGTTCATTTTTAATTAATCAGCTTATGTGGGACCTATCTTTATTTTCATGGTGGAGATTGAATTTTTAATAAAGTGGTCATTGTTTAATAGGGATAAATAAACTAATAAATTATATGAAAATATGGGTTTACAAGTTGGTATTCATGACAAAGTGGGAGGTATTGTAGGGAAATAATCTCGTTAATATCTTAATTTCTATCTTTGAGAGAGAAACTGTGGCGCTAAAAATTTGTGCCTTGTTGGTGTTATATGATTTCAATGGAGTCGTTGATTTTGTACTTTGGTAAATAGGGATACAGCATCAAAGTTACCAAGGAACTATCTTGTAACTTTTAAACTTTGATAAACTCAACAAAATGGCATAATCCTTAATGGAGTTAGATTGTTCCATCGAGAGTTGTTTATCTTTAAATATCCATATATTTTCTTAAAGAAATAATTTGAGACTAATAAAATGATTTTTTAAAGAAAAAAAATAAGAAGAATTAGCAATTCAATTTGAAAAAATTAGAAATAATATTCCTCATAAATCAAATTTATAAATTCCTCCATTTTCCTCCTTAAAACAATGTCCCCCTTTAAAATAGCACCATTCCAATGCTTATTAGAAATAACTAGCAATCAATGCTCATTAATTGTTTAAGTGCACACCATGTTATAGTCTACCTTTAGACTATAATTTAATATGCACAATTTTTTAAATATATTGTTTTAATATGTAATATTTTGTGTCTAGTAGCATTGTTGTTGTTCTTTTTAACCAAGAAGGAAACATTTCATCTAGATTTTTCATGCATAAGCGATTGGTACCTTGAACAATCATAATGTTTTTTCTTTGGTAAAATTGAGAACAAGAAGCATATTTGTATGAATAAAATAGTATTATAATGGAGGAGACTTTTCTAAAATATTTCAATAATTATTGTTGAAATTTTGTAGGAACATTTCATAAATAGGTGGTTTTATTTTTTATAATAATACCGAGCTTAAATTTTTAAATAAAAAAAATTTAAAAGTTGGTCTTATAATTTATTAATTAAGAATGAAAAAATTGTCAAAATTGTTCTTACTTAAGTGATTGATATCTTCAATAATCACATTGATAAAATTTAGAACAACAACCATATTTGTAAAAATAAGATAACATTCTAATAGAGGAGACTTTCCTTGAATAAGATACTATTTTTAACAACCATTTATATTAAAAAATATAGATAGATGATTTAAGGAAAAAATAAATTTTAAATTTTAAAAACTAAAGTCAGTGACTAAGATTTTATAATAGCACTAAGTTTAAAATTTCAAATTAAGAAAAATTAAAATTTTGATGATCATATTATTTTTTAATAATACTTAATACTTAAAAAATTAAAACAAATATTAAAATTTTAAAAACTAAAAGATTAGGTCTACTAAAATAAAATATTTTAAGTTATTCTTCACATTGAAACCTATTCAATAAAATAAGTTTATATAGAGATCCAGATGTACAATTGACTTAAAAAAATTAATTGATTAAAAATACAAATAAAACTATTATCATTTTCTTATTCAATAAGGTAAATTTATAAGAGAGATGTATAGTTAACTAAGATTTTTAATTGATTAAAAATTAAAAAATAACACTATTTTTATTTTCCTATTTTTTTAAATTAATCAATAATTCTAAATTATACATAAACAAAAATATTAAAAATTAAAATAATCTTATTTTTTATTTTTAATTAATTGAAAAATTATTCAACAGTGCATGCTAAATTTGCACCTAATCATCCCTGTATAGACATCGCAATTCAATAAAACATGTTCCTCGGAAACTATGATAGGTAGTCGTGAAATTTCAGCTTCCTACAAGATTCTTACAAAATTGAGCTACAAATTCATTCTAATTATCAAAAATCAAAATCCAAAATGTACAAAAAAGTGAAAGAAAATCTGAGATTAGGAAGAAAAATTGAGCGATCGAAGAGGGGAGAGATACATAGATTGACAATCGCAAAACAATTTGAAGTGTAGGCACAAGTTCTTTGTAGTGGGATAGAGGAATTAGACTAAGAAATAAATAAAAGAGCTTGAACTCTATTCACATGATGGAAACAACTTCTTTAGACACATTCAATGGCTTCTTTAAGTTGTAGATGGCTTCTTTAAGTTGTAGTGGTAATTTCCCTTTGAAATAAACAAAGATGAGCTTCAACTTTATTCACAAGTTGAAAACTTCTTTGAGCACAATACATTCTACTACTCTGATTTTCCACTTGCAATGAAATTATATGTATAGTATTGAATTGGCATGTGCCCAATTTATCATAAGAAAATTGTAGAAACCAAATATTTACAATGACCTAATATTGTCAAAATGTATAAAATGAAAAAATATAATTAACAATAAGATGTAAACAAATTCCAAGGAAGGCTACTCTAAAATGAGGTAAAGTGAAAGTGATCAATTAGTGACAAGGGGAACACAAAATTGGGCAAGACATGAGGTAGATGTCCACATTGAAATTGCTTAGTGAGAAAGAGTAAACCTTGATGAGAACCAAACCTATAGCCTAATCAAAGAATGAGAACATTGTAACAATAAGCCCAAGAGGGCAATGGTGGAACATATAGGGATCATTCTTACCATGCTTGGTAGGTTATTCAAGCATGAGTTTCCTACTACCTCTTTACCATATAAATTGAGAAATCCATACAATGACTTGAATTCATTGGATAACCAATTATAAATCAATAAAAGGAAAAACAAGAAAGCATTGTAAAGTACACGTGGTTGAAGAGTGAAAAATAACAAACTATGGACTATATATATTTGTTGTAGTTTCTAGTAAGTGATAAAAGAAGTCTTGGAACTATGTTTGAATTTGAAGTAGCTACAATGAACAATCTTAAAAGATGTTACAAGTAAGGACTCTAATGTCATTGTTTTACATATTTACTATTTTTAAGAAATAAAAATATATAATAATAATTTTTTTGTGTTTCCTATAGTGACTTGACCTATATCTATATTAGATGGTAAAAGAAGAATCATATGGTTAGATGACAAAACAAAGGTATTAGAAGAAGAAATCATGACTCGTGAAAAAACAAAAATTCAAACAAGAATAAATGTATTTTATGTTGTATTTAAGTGAATAGGAGGTTGGAGACACATAGTCAAAACATACATCTTTGTATCTTATTATACTTTTTCTTCACTTATAACACTTAGTCACTTTCTTCCTAGTAAAACTATTCAATTTACAATAACCATAGATCATAATAGCATAAACCTTTCACTTGACGAAACTCATAAAAGTGGCCTAGGTTGCAAAAAAATAATAATCTATCAATAAAGTACAATAGTGCAAGGTCGATCATTTTGTTCCATGCTTCATCCTCATAAAATAAAATTCCACTAATCCAAATCATGTAATAGCTAGTTTGAAGCAATAGTATCATTTGTATAAGCCAATTTGTTTACAAAAAAAGGTAACCCAAGTTTATCATGGGACAACTAGTTTATTTGATATTGCATGTGAAGCTAAAGAGAAGATATTCAAGGTACAAATATCTTACAAATAATCATATGCTCATTTATAATTGAACAATGAGTAGCCACAACAATTACTATGCTTTGTTGCTCATTATAGAAGGGCATGTCATAGTTGATCAACTAAGTTTATAGGTTTTAAGGCTCGCTCTAATGAAGATCTTAGACTTTGAAAAATGACTATTCTTCATATAGATTCACTAATTTAAGTGCAAAATTGATCTAATATTTATGAATTTCAACTTAAAATTTTTTGGTGTGATGAAATCTAGAAAACCTAATTTACAATGTCTAAATTTGTGTAAAGATGACTAATATTTAGAAAAACTTTCAAGAAATTTGAAGGTAGGTAACTCAAAAGATTAACAAATCATGGCATACATGCTTAGGCTGTCATCTCCACATTCTATGGCTAGAATAGGGCCATTGATCAAATGATGTTTCTTTGTGCCCAAATTCAAAAGAGAAATTAATGTTTGAAACCATGTTTCCAAAAATCTACTGACCTTACAATTTACACATGCTTTGATAGAGAATCTTATCAAATTTAATTTGATGAGCTAAGATGATTATATTTTATCAATAATTTTTAGTCATTATTATTATGTTTTACATGTTCTGGGTTGTCTACTAAATATGAAAGTAATGTAGTTTATTATTTATGTCTTATCAATTCGAAGAAGCCATTTGACATGCTTGAATAAAAGTTGTTTAAATGTATTAATTAAGGTTGCATTCACTTTTACTTCTAAAAAAATTATAGATTGTGTTTTTTCACTTCATAAATTTCCTTATGGTAAGAGAAATCAATAGCCAATTATATTATTGGTTCAAGATAATATATGTTGCTATATTGTTCACTCTATTTAAAAATAAACATAGGGTTATTAGATATACTTCTACATATTCCTTCTATGTAGAAATACCACACTTGAATATTAATAGGAGCATAGGAGAAAATCTATGAATAACAACACCATGACTAGCTAAGCATGCATAAACTAAAGACAAAAAATCTTGCTATTATGGATAATCAACGATTTTCGTAAATTAACACACCCTAGGATTCTATTGTATATATACATTTTATTATATTAAAAGCAAGAGGGTCCCCTTGGATTTGGATGAGTTTGAAACCTCTAACAATTGAACAATATCTCATGAGGAGTTCAATATGGTTGAGCATCACAATGATCACAATTAGAATTGTATAAACCAATTATCAAAGATTTTATGATTATCTAATATAAACAATGAAATTTTTTTTTTTTCAACTTCTCTCAAATCCCATAAGAAAAAGAGAAAATGATAAATATAACATATAACTACTTAGATTAAAAATGCTACATACTTTATTAATCATATTATTTATAAATAGTATATCAAATAATTTACTAGATAATCTTTTTGTTTGTAATATAACGATATTCTTAATACATCTATTTGCCCATTTATTAGACCTTATAATATAATTACTAACAATAAAAAATTCAATATAAATTTAATTTATAATACCAATTTCCATTGACATGCACAAGATTTTATATTTATAACATTTTACTTACATATTTAATGAAATAAAATTATTTTCTACAATAAACAATTTAATTTTATATGTTACAATACAAAAATTACAAGGTTAAAGCAAACCCTAAGACCTAAAGTTAATTACTACAACAATGTCAATGGAACTGGAGGTAAGCACAAAACCAGTGCATCCGAAAAGTTCGACTCAAACAATATCTCAGGACAAGAAGCAAAATATAATGTATATTTATATTATATATTGATAACTCAAGTCAATGTAAATAGAATTGGAGCTAAACACAAATCTAGTGAATCCTAAACCCTAGACTAAAATAAAATCGGAGGAAAAGAAGCAAAATATAATATATTATACATTGATATCCCAGGCTTAGTAAATAGGTCAATATGACAAATTGGCTTATAGTAGACATATGAACATTCAACAAACTCCCAATGATCAATAAAAATAAATGTTCATAAAAAATGGTGCTAAAGTTCATAATAAAAATCACAACACCTTACATCAAGAAAGAGAGAAGTATCAGGGAAAGAGTACAATTTAGCAATTGGGCACCAGGATTCATCCCCTTGTTAACTCTAGTCCAGTTATGGAGAATTGTCCAAACACTTTTGTCTCTACTAATGTCGTTGTCTCCAATTTTTCAAATTTCTTGAGTTTTGAGCAACCAAAATCCCAATCCTAATGCAAAGGATGGTCTGGTGGTAGGATTGAAGATAGATTGAAAGGATAAACCTTAGAATGGTTTAGGCACTAGCCAGTAACCCTTAAGGCCTAAATGCACCAAAGTGAACACAAGTGGATACACCCTTACCAAATGAAAATGTGAATGTGTTTGACCAATATTAGTTGGATTCAACAAGTTTTAACAAGTTCTAAGGTTTAGAATGTAACCCAACACCCCAAACACTCAAATAGACAAAGAGGCCTAATAGCCCCTCCTTGTAGGTCAACAACGACACAAAAACACAGTTTACTCCAGATTCTTCCAAGACACTTGACAAACAAATTTGCTTTTTAGATACCCTTTTGGATGAACAATAACATACTAGGATTTAGACATATGTTGTTTTGGACAATATCACAGTTCTTCAAAGTGATCCTTAACAACAACCACTAAAAGAGACCAAATAACAAAGCAACTATTAGATATCCTTCTCCCTTGACTCCAAGATTCTCAGAAATCTTATAATTTGCTCTCAAACCATCAAATATGCAATCAATTTAGGTCTTGGATGCCTCCAAGTGGTAAAGCCCTAAATTGCCTCCAAGAAACCCTTTAAACTAGGGTTTTTTTATTCAACACTCTCCAATCACTTCTAGGAAAAACCAAGGGTGGATCCACCATTCATAGGGTGCATCTAGACATCACAAATCCTAAAAAGTATACCTCCTTCAAGCAAATCTCTCACTGTTGCTCCATACCAACAACTTATTAACCCTTCAAACTTTGTTTCTTGGTGATCACCATTCAATCAGACTTCATCTGCACATTAATTGGTTAGATTTGTATTGTACATGTCAAAGATGAATTATTCCATGAGAATCAGTAAGAAAATCATCCATGGAATGATCATCTATACATTAGATCTATCAAAACTTCAAGAAACCATTGTTTTATTATGACAGTCAACCCTGTTCCAAGCAATCAGCGAATTAAAGGAACTTCAACACATCAAATGTGGATTGAAAATAATGTAAACAATGTTCCTTATGAAGTCAAAACATTCAATGATCAAATGGAATACAAGAACCACATCAAAACTTGTAGAAAATGTATGTGTCTATTGATTCTTAGGCACAATCTCATACACCAGTCAAATCCCTGATATTCATATGTTGTACAATGCCCAAAGTCTATTTAAATAACTCCCTTATAACTCCCTCAACCATTTCCAATTGGTTGCATTACTTGTTTAATCACTAAACTCTCAAAAACTAATTTCCCTCCTAAATGCTCCTAGCCATTGGGATTCAAATATTTGAATCTACCAACTTACAAATTATTAAATAAAACACCTAATTAGCCTCCCAAACTTGAAGAGAAGATCCTTAAGACTATTTTAAACATTTCTAAATCCCTATAAGAATCCTACGGATCTATTTAACCACATTTAAACATTTTGCTCATTTCCCACCATTTAAGATCCTAAGGTCCTTAATAGACCCTTTAGGATTTAATACATTTTCATTGTTTTTGTAGTTTCTATAGCCTTCAAAGGCCATTATTGGCTTCAACAAATGCCAATTGACTTGTTCAAACATCTTCATGTCTTCTTTTTGTCATTTGTCTTCTTTAGGCATCTTTGCATGCCCTAATACTCATGCATCATACTCCCCTTCTCCAAAGAAACTCTTGTCCCAAGAGTTGTTCCAAGTCTTCCTTGCATCATGTCTTTGTCCAGGATTCATGAAATCCCCAAGGGTAACTTGCCTTCTCTTTCTCCAACCTGTATTTACATGCCAAGCAATATTAGAAACAAAACTTTTATTCATGTGTCTCTGCCTAGGACAGTATTGTTGTTGTTGTTGCTTCCTTGATTGTTGCTTATGTTTTGACTGCATTTCTAATTCCATCTTCTTGATGGGTTGCCTCTGCAACTTCTCCTTGCATTCTTCCCTTCTCTGATCCACTATAGGGCAACTAATAGTCCCTATTTGCACACTTCTCACATCCCAAAGTCTCTTATCCTTAGGACTGTCCCCATTTTCAGATTTCTCAACAAACTTTTGTCATATTCCATGACTTCCTCCACTTTGCGCCTTGAGCGCATGTTGGCATGGGTAGAGGATTTTTATTTTTCAAAACTCTAGGATTGCCTCCACATTGCGCCATGAGCACATTTTAGCGTGAGTGGAGGATTTTACTAGTTTGGACTATCCTTTATCAGGTCTATTTTGCACCTTATGCTGATATTGTGTTGAGTGAAGGATTTTGTTTCTTGGATGTTTCCGTGATTGCCTTCAGAATGCGCTCTAGGCACACATTGCATGGGGTTTAGGATTTTGTCTTTTCCATCCTCCGCAACTGCCTCCACATTGCACTCTGAGCACATTTTGTGTTGAGTGAAGGATTTTGTTTCTAGACCATTCCTTTACTATCGTGAGTTTGCGCTGGAGACATGATAGGAGCGGGAAACATGAGTCATGGATTCTTTCTTTTTTCTCATCCCATGACCAAGAGGGATATGCGTTCTTCCTATCTTCTTTTCCAACCTTCTCTCGCATATATTCAGCTGCACAAAATTCCTTTCATTACTCCAGATTCTCTTAGACATAACAATGACCATGCATGCGACAAAGATCTCTTTGCAATTCTCAGTGGTGAAAAGCAAGGACTGAATCCTTTGTGCCTTGATAAACATATGTTTGTTTTGGGTAAACTCAACATCACATCGTGAATCCTCAATTGAATCAACCTCTACGCCCCAGGGGAAAAGGGGAAAAAAATAAGGGAGACTGACCAACAAAGCTACTGGGACAGAACAGGGGGGAAGTGAGCAAAGAAAGGAAAGGGGCCCCATCACAGAAGGGTGAGGTGTGATAAACATCACAACATCTAGCGACTCCACGGGTGAAATATTGGAGACATTTCAAGGATAAAAATTTATTTGGAACCCAAATTCCTTAGTCAACAAACTTATGCTATCACGAAGATAGAAAACATAACTCAAAAGGGGAGAAGAATCATATATTGGATCAAGACACCTTCATCCTTCAATTACTTATGTATGTGCAAATGTACTAATTCCTGCTCAACAAGACCACTCAGAAACCCTAAGATCGGCCATGCCAAGCTATATATTCTTCCTAGCTCCAAAAGCATCCTTGACATTGCCCTGCTGCCAGTTAGGTGTCCATAGCCCTGACGGAGTTGTCGTTGTAAAACCAACGGAGATTGCTCCACTTCCGGCGAATTTATACTTTTGAACACCTATGGAGATTTCCGTGTACCCCCAAAAGCCAATTACTTCATCTCTTTTTTAGTTTCTCTTTTATCGTTTTCAACTAATATTGCATTTTCTTTTTTTTTTTTGGCTCGTGAGCAATGAAGCTCGCTATGGGTTTAGGAATTACAATAGCGCTGAAGCAAGATTTTAAAATTTTCAAAAGCCATGACCTCTCCCAAAGAGACTAAGATGGACTCGGAGAAATAGTTGGGTGTGAAATATATATAGCAATCTCAGAGTTCGAGTGTCAAGACACAGTGCATGATTAACCTCCCAAGTCAAGTCTATGTTCCAACCCAATGATGAACATAAGAAAGACAACCTTAGTTTCTAAGGATCTTCATAAATAGTTATCCAGGAAATGAGATAAACAAGACTTGGTGGAATCTTCAAATGAAGTACGAAATCACACAAACCCTCACGCAAATGGGAACACCCAAACCTCCAGGCCATTGGCGAAAATCAAAACCAACCCAAACCAAAAGAAAACCAAATCCACCCGAACAAACCAAGCTCAGGGGAAACAAAACCCTAAAACCAAAATCCCACCAATGGGAAAGAAACGAAGGGAAAGGAAATAGGGGAAGAAAACCAAAATCCCCTCTAAACTAGAAGAAAACCAAGGAAAGCGCAAAAGGGAAACCAAAACGAAGGAACGGAAGGGAAACCTAGACTAACTATATACAGGGTAGGCTTCTAGAGGGAAACCTAAGAGTAGAAATAATGCCTGAGGAATTGCCCATTGATAGGCAACGGGACTTCCTTTCCTGTCAGAGTTCTCAGCTTGAATGCATTATCTCCTAGTATGTCAGAAATTTGAAAAGGCCCCATCCATAGATTATCAAACTTGTCATGATCGCCTTTCTTTGCCTTTCTTTTCACAGCCCTTATCCCAACAAAGTACCAAATCTGAAATTCGAAAATCCTTAATTCTCGCCATTCTGTCAAACCATCTTTTTACCACAGCTTGATGTTTTGCAAACTTTTCCAGTGCCTGATCTCTTTTCTCTTCCAGGAGAAGCAATTGTGTCAATCGTGTACGTGCTATGTCTTCACCTTCCATGTATTCCTGCATAAACTGCAATGTCAGGATTCTCAACTGAATGGGAAAAATTGGATCTTGTCCATAGACCAAATGATAGGGAGATGTCCCTATAGAGCTCTTGATTCTTATTCTGTCTGCCCAAAGTGCAAATCTCAGTTGCGTATGCCAGTCCCTAGGATTTTTGTCCAACAACTTCTTGATAGCACTTAACAAATTCTTATTTGTTGACTCAGCTAACCCATTTCCATGAGGATAGTAATTTGATGAGAACTTCAGGGTGATCCCATAATCAAATGCCCAATTTGAAAACTTCAAAGATTTAATGCGGTACCATTGTCGCATACAAGAGCATGTGGACATGTGAATCTCGTGACAATATTTTCGTCAAGGAACTTGATGACCTCTATCGTACAATTCTTTAGTGCTTGAGCTTCCGACCAGCGAGTGCAATAATCAGTGGCTGCTAGGATGTACCTATGTTGTCTTGAATAGGGTGGATTAATTGGACCAATAAAGTCTAAGCCCCACTTTGCAAAAGGTCTTACTTCAATAACAGGTTGCAAAGGCATTGCAGGATTTCTCTTGTGCATTGCGGCTACTTGACATGTATGACATGTTTTCACATGTTTGTAGGCATCTTTAAACAATGTGGGCCAGTAATATCCCGCCCTTGAAATCTGGTGGGCCATAGAGAGACTACTTTCGTGACTGGTCCCATACTTGCTATGAAAATGTTCAAGGATCTGTTTCGCTTCTTTTCCCGCACATCTCAAATAGAATCCATCATGATTCTTTTTGTATAGAACTGCTCCTTGAAGCATAAATTGTTGACTTTTCATTCTCAAGGCACGCTTTTGGATAGAATTTAGGTGCGTAGGAGACTTGTGATTCAGTGGGTGGTAAACAATGTCATCATACCATTCATCTGGAGATACTTCTTCCATCACATATACTTCTTGAACCAATCTGGGACAAGTTGTCACGATTGTTTGTGTTAGAGCTTGTCCTCGAGCTAGCTTCATAGGTTGTATCTCCATGTCGTATTCTTGAATGATACATCCATTTTCCTCTTCTTTCTCCCAATTCATTTTGCATCAATAGTGTCTTCACTGCCACATCTGGGACAATTGCATAAACCTTGCTTCTCAAAATATAATGTCGAAATTTCTTGATTGCCTTCACCAAAGCATAGGCTTGCTTCTCTATGTTTGGATATTTCAATTCTGCATCCTTCAACGGTGAGCTCATAAAGGCAATAGGATGCTCATCTTTCTCCTCCATCCTCTGAGTAAGGATAGCTGCACAGGTATGCTCTGATGCAAATGAATAGATGTCGAATGGCCTAGTGTAATCTGGACTAATCAAAACAGGAGCATCCACAATTGCTTGCTTTATTTCCTCAAAAGCCCTCTTCGCTGCAGTTGCCCAATCTATCTTTGCACCCTTCTTCAACATGTCATTTAGTGGCTTGACTATTTCTGCAAATCCTGATATGAACTTCCTTATGAAGTTAATTTTTCCAAAAAATGATTTTAACTCTTTCTGACTAGCTGGCAGCCCCAACTTTGAAATTGCTTCAATGCGCTCTGGATCGATTGAGATTCCACGCTCTGAAATCACATGTCCCAACAATTTTCCCTCGGTGATTGTGAACATGCACTTCTTTGGGTTCAATGAAATTCCATATCTTTTGCATCTCTGAAAGATTCTCTTTAAATCAATCATATGATCTTCTCTGCGCCAAGAAAACACAGTGAGATCATCCATGTATATAATAATGCATTTATCAACCAAATCCTTGAAAGCATAGTCCATGGCCCTCTGGAAAGTGGCTCCGGCATTAATCAAACCAAAGGGCATTCTTCTATATGCAAATGTGCCCCACTTAGTGGTGAATGCAGTTTTCAATCTATCTTCCTCTTCTACCATCACTTGGTTATACCCAGAATAACCATCTAAAAATGACATCATTTGGGATCCATTCACAACTTGTATAACTTCGTCTAGCGACGGCACTGGATAATTGTCCTTTTCTGAAGCTCTATTAAGATCACGGAAATCCACACACAATCTTATTTCTCCGCTCTTTTTTCTAACAGGAACCAAGTTGGCAACCCACGTCGAGTGTCTGATTGGAAAAATTATTCTGGCAGAAAGCAATTTCTTCACTTCTTAATGGATTAGTGGCTCTAACAAGGGATTTATCAGTCTCTGCCTTTGCCGAAATGGTTTACTATTTGGCTTTAGTGGAATTGTGTGTGTGATGAGGGAGGTATCATAAGTTTTCAAATCTTCATATCCCCATGCAATCACATCCGGGAATTCCCTCATAAGCTTCAAAATGTCTTCCTTTTCCCGAGGAGTACAAACTTTACCAATAAAAACATTCTTGACATTTTCTTCAGTTCCTAAGTTCACTTTTTCACACTCCCCTCCTTCAGTTGTCTGATACTTGAGGGCACTCAATCAGTTTGAATCAAAAATTCTTTCTAGTTCAATCATCCCCTTAGGAATAGTATTTGTCCTCAAATTCATTATCTCATCTATTTTGAACTGAGCTGCTTGTGGTTCTCCCTCATCTATGACTTGTGCTTCAAAGACTCTTGAACTTGTCAGGAAATCGAGGATATGCTTATCATCTTCAAAAACTTGGAAGTTTGTTATGTTGTCCAGAAAAGATGGCACCGAAGTCAATTCAACTGTGAGCTTCTTCACACAATCCATGGCTAACAGTTCCAAAGAACTTGCAGATTGAGCCAATGAATTTGCAACCGGATTGCACATTCGATTTATTCTTTTAATGTTGAAAGCATCAAAGCTTTCAATCAAATCCCAAACTCTGTTGCGATAACAACCCAATCTTTTATCATGACATGCGTACTGTTTTTGAACTTGTCCTACCACTATGTCTAAATCTCCACGCACGTACAAGATCTTGGCACCTTTTTGGATAGCAAGGAGCAAACCAATAACCAGTGATTCATACTCAGCCACATTATTCGTGCAAGGAAATTGCAATCTATGTGCTGCGAGATAGGCTTCCCCTGTTGGGCTAACAAGTTCGACACCGGCTCCGCTTCCTTTCTTTGATTTCGATCCATCGAATGATAAAGTCCAGACTTGATCATCGGCTTGAGTACTGGAAGGTTCACCCTTTGATTGCTTGACTTGTTTCTCATGTTCTTCAAAAAAATTCTTCTCATCTTTTTTAACTTTTTTGTACTGTGGTTCTGAGGTCGCTACTTGACTTGGATATTCCACATTGACAACTTCAAAATTTTGTGCCATTGATACTTGTGGTACCATCTTTGAAACTTGTGCAACTGCAACTCTGCACATCGTGCATGATATTTCAGAATGAAAAGCATTATGTATTCTACACCAATTAGGTAGCAACAGATTCTGAATGCGAGTGTCTTTCCCTAGCTCAACTTCTTGCTTAACACTTTTCAAGACAAAATTCCTAAAATTTTCAAACATTCCTTCAGTCATTGATGGTTTTGAATCATCATCAGTTTGTGCCTCTGCAAACTTGGGCATCATGTCTGGGCATCCTCCTTGGTTGTAACCTTGTAACATTAAAATTTCCCCAGTTTTAGGTGCATAAGAGCCCAAACTTGTTTCCATGAATAGGATCTCATTATCCTCTCCATATTCAGTTATCAATAATCAGAGCCTTGGCGTACTCTCTATCCTTATCTGATTTGGGATTCCTCTCCATGGAAACCACATGTGTGAGAAGTCAGTTGCTATGTATCCGTTCAATTTCCTTGCCCAACTCTACTTAAAAGCATTCCATATCCTTCAGGAATATCCACAACTGATATGTTGATACAACTCTGAACTCGTGGACCTAAAGCCAATAGCATATGAATATTATTTAGTCCTCCTAAAACTAGAACTTTTGTCTTATCTAGCTGAGTCACCTTCTTATTTGTTTGTAATGGGACTAATCCCAATTTTCTACATATATCAAGGGGCATTACATTACTTGATGCTCCTGAGTCAATCAAACAGTTGCGCAACATTTTTCCAAAAATTCGGACTGACACAAGGAAAGGGGCAGATTCTTCTTTTCCTTGGTAAAAAACCACAAGTTTTTGTGCTCTAGGGTTGAATTCCTCATTGTTCACATTCTGTCGGGTGTTGCTCCCACTTGTCATTTGTTCTACGAGAGCGGTGGGGTCTCTGATTGTTTCTCCTCTTTGACGTGAAGGGTCATTTTGCAAGATTCATTCATCAGAAACGTTGTGTACCATCCCGATGAAGCTTGAACTTTGTGCATTTTCAACAACATTCGTGTTTTGTGCAAAACTAGATTGATGATTGCTAGGGGGACCCCTGGGTGGGTATGAAGTATTCTGCGAGATGATCTTCGGAGGTGCATCATTCAAACTCCCCAACAATGCGTCCCTTATCTTAGGAATTTTTATTAGTTCATACAGCAGTAGACTTACTTTTATCTTCTTGAATTCCTCCAGTACACAAGAGCTCAACCTCTTGAATTCCTCCCTAGGAGGATTTTCTTTCTGCCCTTGTTCTTGATTTTTCTTTTGTCCTCCGTTTTGTATAGTAGAATGCGACACAAGTTGCCCTTTCTGATTTTGCGGGGTATTGGTCACAACAGACTGACCTCTTTCTCCTTGTGCACTACCAAGTTGTCGATACTCGGATGAATCCTTGAGAGGACTTGGAGTATTACAGGCATTGGGGTGTGGAGGAGTTGTAAAGTTGTTTGGAGGAGTTGACGTTGTCAATGGCTCTTGATTTCTATAATTTCTCTGATAAGTCCTCAATGGAGCATTTCCCGATGTTTGTTGAAAAGCTTGAACTTCACTTACTCCTTCCACTAGGACACTATTGTAAAGTGGAGGGAAAATAAATCCGTTATTCTGCAGTGGCTCATTTGGAGAAATGGGTGGAGGCTGATTCTCTGGTGGGACTCGATATTGTGGCACCTCCACAGGACCATTTGCTGATGCAAGCGGGAATTTGTGATTAGTTTGTATAGGCATGTAATCCTGAGAATCAGGAGGTGGAAACTTGAAATCATCAAAGACCAACGCCTGGTCATATCTGGGAGTAGGCACTAACTCATAGCCTGTAGGTGGAGGATTTTCAGGAGCAGTAGTGTTTCTTACTTCTCCTTTGAATATATCAGCTGCTCTTTGAAACTCTTGGCATTGTAACTCAAAATGTTGATTAGTTTCATGCAATCTACACCATCCAGATAATGTTGCTTCTGCTAGGAAAACTTTGTCAACAGGTCGGCTTTCAGAAGCTGGTGGATTGTCCAATGGTGAAGGAACTCCACCATTGTTTGGATTTGTATTCCATGATCTTTTATGGTACCCTTGATTGTTACTTTGATACCCATAACTATTTTCTTGATAACCTTGACTGTTGTTCCGGTATCCTTGATTGTTATCTTGGTGATTCTCATCGTGAGCTGGAGGATTTCCTTGATATCCTCGGTTATTTCCTTGATGCGACTGATAATTCCTTTGTGAGTTCTGCAATTGATTATTCTGATTTCTGAGGTAAGGAACCTCAGTAGACAACTTCTTGACTTGTTCTATTAAGTCTTTCATTTCATCTCATTCTTCCTAAGTCCTTGTGGAAGTGGTCGTATTCTGAAGATAGATCGGTTGTACAGGCGCTGCATGAGATATCGGAGCTCCTGGATGCAGCACTAGCTGATTAGGAGCAAGAACGGTATTAAAAGCACGAGCATAGCCCAACATCCCTTGATTCAATGTATTAGCATTCCCAAAGTAACCAAGTGCTCCAACAACGGTTGCTGGTGACTGTAAACTTATCTTCTCAGCTTCAGCATATGCTTGGATCAAATTGGCGGGGGCCGGATGGGTCTTCTGGACGAACATGGAAGTGAAACAATCCAGGGCTGCATAGTAAATAGGTCTTGCAGCATCATCATTTATGCGGAAAGGATCACGCAACCGTGAATAGGCCCTTTGAAATCTATTGTTGAAGGCACCAATAGGTTCACACTCTTGTCTTCTTATCTCAATGAATTGCCTATACAATTCAACAGGGGTGATGGGCAATCTAAACTTCCCCAAGAACGCATCCTTCAACTCTTGCCATGTTTGGATTGAATTCACAGGTAAATTAATATACCAATATGGGAACAATCAGCATGCCACATCTTCATCTTGAATATTTATGTTCTACAGAGCATCTTCAAAAATCTTTAGATGTTTATCAGCAGTGCGGTTGACGTCATTCACAAAGAACTTAGAGCAGAAGTGCTCAGGATTCTTTGGCATATGATTGTAAGCAGCAAATGTTGCAAGAGGTGATGCATTCTGTGGTCGCCATTGTTATGCCATTGTTGGAACTTGTTGTTGGGCAGCTGTAGGTACAATGGCTTGTATAGGTATTTGTACTATCAACTGTTGGATTTGTGTAGCTCCTTGTTGAAATCCTTGAGTGGTCCCTTGCATATGACGTTGTTGAGGTGGAGTTTGAATTTGTCTCGTAAGATCAGCTACACTTGGTGAGTTCTGACTTGTAGATGCTTCTTTTTTGCCTTGCCTAGGCATTGGATCAAAATTTAGTTCTTCTAGTTCTTTTGCTCCCAGAGTGGATCTCAAGATTCTTTGGTGTACCTCAGGCGAGAATGAATTAATATGCTCTAGTATGTGAAATCTACTTTAATTCCTCCTTACAAGTGCTGGAGGCTATTGATTCCTTTGAATGACCAATGCTCTTTGAACAGTTGCTTCAATCCTTTGAGCCTTCTCTTCTTCTTCTTCTAACACAAAGCTCACTCGCATATATTCAGCTGCACTTCTCTTAACTTTACAGTCGATTGAGTTCAATCCTGCGATGATGTCTTCTTGGTCATCTCCAAATCCAAGATTAGGCTGTAAAACCGGTACGACCTCTCTATGCAGAAGCACCATATTAATTCATGACATGCAAAATTATGTCTTGCAGTGTAGGCCCTCCTTCTAGCGCAAGTTTCTGTTGATGTGTGTTTTATGACTCACCAAACAGTAGAACAAAATACCGAGATATCTTATCCTCTCTTGAACAGAGTACCATGTATGCTAAGATTGCAAGAAGATCATACAGTAACTTCCAAGGTTCCTCGACTCGTGGATAAGCTCGGTGTTGATGTGATTTGTTGATGATCACAAGGGACCTTACGTTTTCAATCCTTTATGTCATGATGGATATGGGTACTATCAAAAGATTTTCAATTAAGTACTATTTTTTAGGTTTTCACCGAATATGCAAAAATGAAAGGGGTTTAGGGTTCAGAGATCCTAATCTAATCCTAAGGGTAATGATACCCAAGGAATTACTCTGATGGACAAATTCCTCAATTACCAAGTCACGCTTCGCCAAGTCAAGCTACAACTACACGTGGACTGGTGCAATCTTCAAAGGTTTGTGCGAATGATAAAATTTAGGCACATGGATAAGGGTTCAAGCTAACTTTGCACGACGATTTAGAGTCACCAGAACATCAAAAGTATGAACCACAGGAACTCATCAAAACATCATCATATTTTCCAAAACATTCATTACACTTTATCTACTAAACTTAATCTAATTGAGCGAATTATGAAACCAAGCAAGCATTAAGACACATCAAATGATCACCACACTTCAATGAAAATTTTATTGTCTCAATAGCTCATAAGCAACAATCTCAAAATTCGCTCCCTACAAATGAGAAGAGGCCTTTATATAGGTCCTCGAAAACAACGAAAGGCCCGGATCAAAACAATAACTGATGCCCCAGATTTTGCCACCTCAGCCCTAATTAGGGTTAGGGTACATAAAAGGAATCTACATCAATGCAAAAAAGAATCCACTACCATAGTGGGTAATAAATGCCCACTATGCATGCACACTCAGAAGGAAGGTGGGGTGAAATAAATGACCATTACGTGCTCCCACTATGCATTAAATACATCTATTGCCCTATCTTTGACCTATGTGCCTGAATGCCTGGAATTTATCTAGCACTGTTTCCAACTCTTCCATGCTAACACTAGGTGTCGATTCTTAATTGAATTCCAAGGTGACCATTGCTCACTCGGACTTCTTCAAACTATCATCCCAATTTGGCACCAAGTCCTAAGCGGAATGCATATCATTCGAGAATATAGAAAGGTTCTCATAATCATCCTTCATGAAAAAGATCAACTGAAAGGACTCCTCCAACTTTCTTTTCAGGTTGCCTAGAGTTATCTCTTCTTTAGTGAGCCTTTGCGATAAAAGAGAGGCAACATTGTCGTAAACTTCCTGTCGTATATTATCAGCCACTTCCTTCAATCAAGTGGATTCCTTAATGAAATACTCAAACATTTCCTTGGCCAACAGCACTGCTCCATACCATCTGGAAAAGTCATATGCTTCACCCTCTCTAACAACCCTGCCATCAATCAGTTTCACATTAGGTGTCTCCATCAGCTCGTGCAACTCTGTGATTACCTCATCTCTATAGATGTGTTCATCCTCCCAAGATCCCTCCATACACTGGATTCGGGAAAGGATAGCAAGTGATCTGTTATGTATCTTTACCAAATCCTTAGCGTCTTTGTAGGCCTCATTCTGGATGCTCTCCATCCAAACCTCTGCTCCTTGTGCAATCTGCCTGATTCTGTCTATTTCTTCAACAAACTCCATAGGGACAATTGGAGGAACGAACGATGGATCCTTCTCACTAATTGGATGCGACAGGCTGCTTATGTAGTCACATAGGGCTTTAATTTCACCTTTATGCCTCTGCTACTCCTCAAGCTTCTTCATTTTGTCCTTCACTACCTACGTGGAGTCATCGAAATCCTCCATGACCTGTGCCCTAGATGCATGACCTAAGTCAACTTCAGTTACATTATATTCTTCAGGAGCTATTTGATCCTTTGCTTTATCTACCATTGGTGTTGTAACCTGCAGGATCCTGGCTCCAAATTCTCCTCGAATAATCTTTGTGAACTTCTTTGCCTTTCCCTTGTCATCTGATCGGTTGACTCAATCTAGGATTTCCTTCAATTCAGCTGCTGGGTCAATCTCCTTTTCCTGGCTCCTTTGAATCCTCTGTCTCAGCCATTATGGAACATCTGTGTCCTTATCTTTCTGCACTGCCAACTATTCTTGTCCTTGGACTGTCCTAATATCAATTTCTTCCTCAAGCCTTGGACTTTCTGTAGTTTCCATAGGCGCTACAACTTCCATTGTAGGAAATCCCTCTTTTGTTGCAGTGACCTCTGTCACTATTTTTGGAACTTCCTCTTCCATCATTTCTCTTTCTAGAAGTGTATTGAGACTCTCCTCGGTGGTGATATCCTACTCTCTGCCCCTTCTTTGTGGCAACCTATCATTAGCGTTGATACTCAGCCTATCCTGAACTGACCTATTTATGTGGTCCTGCTCCATCACTCTCTTGGTGATATCAATTTCCTCCCTGGTGAAAGTTCCTATCTCTTGCACACTAGGAGACGGACTAGGCGAGGATGGCACATCTATAGACCTCTACCTTTTCTGCTGGGGTTCTTCATTGTGGAGATCCAACTTCCTTTTTGCATGTATTTCCTAAGAAACACCCTTATCTTTTATGAGTTCTTTACTAGCTGATGGAATTTGTCCCTCTTCCATTGCTCTTCCTTGTGGTTGCCTCGGTCTTTCATCCCTCGGTGCTTGATGACCCATCAACTAGTACGTCCATTGTTCCTTTGGTACGGCCACTGGCTCAATTGCCTCCCAATCCAGTACCTCGTGAAATCCAAGACCGGTCTAGACAAAGTGTCAAGGTCTAGAACTTCTTTTCTTGACCAATCATAGGCACTAATTTCTCTCTTTTCGGGACAATATCCTTTCTGGACCACATTTAATCCTTCCTCCATCTGGTCAAGAATATGAAAAGTCTTGCACGCTTTGATCAGGTTCAGAGGTAATTTGGAGTGCATCCTTTTCTTCACTTTGTGCTCATCTGCAGCATTTGCCCAAAAATCCTCAAGGTGCACCATATGCTAATATCTGATCCCTGCCACTGACCGTATCTTGTTGTAAAGATCGAAGTTTAGCATTTCTGTATATAGAGGAAGATGAAAGAATGATAATTCCTCATGAGACTTCTCACCTGCCTTCAGACATGGACACAATTCAACTTCATCCTTGCCTATGAAAATTGGAAAATCAAGTCCCAATTTCTTCTTTCCTTTCTAAATCTTGTCGTAGAAGGTCAATTGTCGGATGATCTCTAGCAGGACCATTTTATCTATCGGATACCTAGGAAGTTTGTATGGTTGCCCTGAGAATCCTTGAAGCCTGGTGTAGGAAAAAGTAGGAAACTGAATAAACCATGCCCCGTATTCTTCGACCAATTTTATGGCTTCCTCCAACAGTCTCACATGTAGCTTCTTTTCTAAAGTTCGCACAATACACATTGCAAATGCGTCGTTGACACGAACATAATCATCAATTGCATGCAGATGAAACTGAGGATAGCAATCATATACTTTCAACCGTTGAGTCAGTTCTTGATTGCTCCCTTGCATCTCAGTCCTTCATATCTTGTTGTCCGTGCCAGCATGTAGATGAGGTACGAACTCAGGTAGAATTTCTTTGTCTGCTCCAAGCTTTCTAACTACTCGCTCAGGTTGTCACTAATCAATCCTGCCCAGTCTACATGATTATGTTCTTCCACTACCTGCTCAATAAAGTACCACATTCAACTCTCGAAGAGATAAGACTGAGGTAGGCCAAATATCCTACTCAACATCATTATCATGTCGTATATTCTCAGTGGAAATCTAGCCATACTAGCTCTTTGGGTAGCTTGGAAAAATGGAATCTGTTCTTTCTCAGCCACTTGTTATTGATGATCTCTTCACAATACTGGACTCCAACAGTGAAGACTCTTTCTGCTTGGTCCTTAGTTTTCATCACCAATCTCCGAGAGGAAGGAATTCTAAAGGCCTCTAAAATAGCTGGTGGAGAAAGGTCTACAAGCAAGTTTCCATCAGCATCTCTGATTGTTCTGTCTCTCGCCTGGTAGTGCCTTGCACACTCCATGATCAATTCAGGATGCTGGAAGGGAGGAGGGAATCCTGCTATAGCCACCATGCCACTATTCACAATCTGGCTGGCTAGGTGTGTCGGATAATGTTCCTTATATCCAAACATCCTCCTGTGGAATTCATTCAGGTCTAGGCCTCTGAGGTTGGTATCACTGACTTCTGATAACTTTGACACGATCTTGGACTCCGGATAGAATCTACTCTGCTCATTCTTTATTAGCTGCCTCCTAGTCATGTTTGTTCCTCTAGGTTCTACCATCTCGTTCTCCTGCAAAATAGAAAATAAACAGACATAAGAGCATGTAGGAAAACAGAAACTAAAACAATTTCTCCAGAAAAGGGAGATTTCAGAATTTTTGGAAGTTTTGGATTTTCCTCTGGAATAGAAAATTTCTTTCTCCAAGAATTTTCACGATCCTTCCCGCTTACTGAAAAGAAATCTCCTTTATCTTGAAAATAACTTCCACGCTTCCCAAGAAAATTCACGCTTCTTTCTCTCTGCTTAGCTTGCTCTTCAAAATTTGCTTGTGCAAAATGAATTGGGAGAGGGTCTCTTTTATAGACTTGGGAACCCTGGAAAGCTGCTTTAAAACGAGGCACTAAATTTAGCAGATTCCAAATTTTCAAAGAGATTCCTTTCCATTTGTCATTATTTTTCCCAGCTTTTTGGCAATTTCTAATTTAAGTGCTTGACTTCATGGAGAAGTTCTCTTTTTGGGGGGGGGGTTTATTGCTTTAAAATATTAATTAAATATTAAATCGATATTTGATTAATTCAAGATTTTAAATCCAAAAGCAATTTTTTATTTTTTTTATTTCTCGAGGTTAATTAATTAAATATCAATAAAATCAATATTCAATTAATTTCAAATAAAATCAAAAAATATTTAAAGCAATTTCCATCTTGAAGAATTTTCATTTTTATTGCTTTTATCGATTTTTTGTGTTTTAATTAAATATTAATAAAAAATCAATATTCAATTAATGTCAAAATTTTGAATCCCAAAATCAATTTATTTCTTGTTTTATTCTCCAAATTTCAAAAAAAATATTTTTTCTCCATGCTATGGAAATTTCAAGGTTTTTTGGATTTTTTCCCAATTCCAATTTTCAAGATTTTGGAAAATTTTCTTTTTTTTATTTTACAAATTTTCAATTTCCATGAATTTCTCGAGCTCTTCAATGTTTTCCGAAATTTTTAATTTCCAAGAGTTTAAGAATTTTCAAGATTTTAAATTTTTAAAATCTTCCAAGATTTTCCATGCTCCGTAATTTCGCCCCGATGATTGATTTGTGACTTGATGTGTTTTGACGTCCAAGTGCATTTCGGCATGAGTTTAATGATTTCTTCTTTCACACATTCCGTGACTTCCTTGGGAATGCGCTTGGAGCACGTCATGTTGAGTCTGGGATTCTCAACTTTTGGACTTTCCTTGACCAAGTGTCTTTTGCGCTAGGAGCGCACTTTGGCTTCATACTTTAACTTTCTACCTTTCAATATTCCCTGGCTTATAAGAAACTGTGCTCCAGACGCATGTTGACATACGTTGGGGATTTTTCTTTTTGTCATATTCCGTGACTTCCTCCACTTTGCGCCTTGAGCGCATGTTGGCATGGGTAGAGGATTTTTATTTTTCAAAACTCCAGTACTCCCTCCACATTGCGCCATGAGCACATTTTAGCGTGAGTGGAGGATTTTACTATTTTGGACTATCCTTTACCAGGTCTATTTTGCGCCTTATGCTGATATTGTGTTGAGTGAAGGATTTTGTTTCTTGGATGTTTCCGTGATTGCCTTTGGAATGCGCTCTGGGCACACATTGCATGGGGTTTAGGATTTTGTCTATTCCATCCTCTGCGACTGCCTCCACATTGCGCTCTAAGCGCATTTTGTGTTGAGAGAAGGATTTTGTTTCTAGACCATTCCTTTACTATTGTGAGTTTGCACTGGACACATGATAGGAGCGGGAAACATGAGTCATAGATTCTTTCTTTTTTCTCATCCTGTGACCAAGAGAGATTGGTTACAGGAGAACCAGGATATCATGAGATCTCTCAAGGAGAACTTATAGCATGCTCAGAATCAGCAAAAGATGTATGTTGATCGACATAGGACTGAGAGGACATTTGAGGTGGGTGACATGGTTTTCCTTCGCTTACAACCATACAAGCAAAGTACCCTCAAAAGGGGGGGAGCTAAAAAGCTCAAGCCTCACTTTTACAGTCCATACAGAGTACTCGAGCGGGTTGGAGAGGTTGCCTACGAGATTGAGTTACCACCTGACAGTAGGATTCATAATGTGTTCCACGTGTCATGCCTAAAAAAGGCACTAGGACAACATATTTCAACATCACCCGATTTACCCCCTTTGGTTGAGGAAGGCAGGTTGACTTTGGTTCCAAATGAGATTCTTGAGGTAAGGGAACGACGGCTGAGGAGCAGGGTGATTCGAGAGTATTTGGTATGCTAGAGAGATCTTCCCATAGAAGATGCCACTTGGGAGGGTGAATCTATTTTATAACACCCAGCATTGCAGTTGCTTGATCATGGGAGTCTCATAGGCTAGCAATGTTGGACAAAGACACACAGGATTTTTAGTGGTCGGGCATGGCTTCTAAGGCAGTTTTGGGCCAGTTTGGAGCAGTTCCTTGATTTTAGGAGGCTTCACTAAAATTTTGGAGGATGTGGCAGTTTCCAAATACGAGGTTCCTCGGGGCTAGTCCATGGTTTCAGTTTCAGGACGACAAGATGAGTTCCCTAGTTTCTAGGAGCATCCTTAGATTTTAGGGAAGGGACTGCGAGTAGAACAACCTTGGCCGGTATCAGTCACAGACAGGTGACACGGCTAGTTTTGTGATTATTTGGTTGATTTGGGCTTTTGGAAGCATATAGTGAAATATTTTAATATTTTCTAAGTTGGTAATTAAATAATTTATAATAAGGCTATTTATATAGCCATTTTAGAGTAATAAGGGGATATTTGATGGATTTGGGCACATATACCTATGTATGGGGGCTCGTTGGAAAGGTCTTGAATTATTATAAACTATTTTCACTATCCAGAGGCTATTTGGTGCCATGAGTTATGACATTTTGATAAAGTAATGTTTTTCCTAGAGTTTGGATGACTTTAATTGCGAAAATGTTATTTTTTTATACTTTATTTAAAGTGCAAAGTATAATTTCCCTTTAGGGTTCAAATTGCACTTGGAAGGGGATATAAGGAGGTGGAGACCTAATTTCTTATTATCTTTTGACATTTGAAACTTGTGTAAAATTGAAGTTTCTTGGGTGGAGTGATTTAGAGGCTTGGGACGAAACCCCTAAGTCTGGATTGTTGGGACGCAAACCTCAACAAGGATTTGGTGATTCAGTATTGGAATTGGGAAGTGCTATTCTCTGTGGCAAGGATCGACAATCTTCATAACACCATTTATCAGAAGGAAATATCATATTCAGCTGGGCGGCCAGCCTATTCCAATTTGGGCATTCTTCCAGAGACAGCTCAGGCTTGTGCTTTGGGCGCTATTCCTTCTTAGCAGCCAACGTATTGCAGTTTGGAGATATTATAGGGGTTTGTGGCAGCAAGTTCTTCAGCATTGGTGATTGCCAAACACTTCTACAGCTGGCATCAAATTCTCTGTGGACAGCAACAAATCCATTTGATATATTTATTCCTTGAATGCAAAAATCTGAATATTATGCCTGGTATGATTTGAATCATTCTCATATTGTTAAGTAATTTAATATATGAATGCTACTTACCATTTCTAGTTCGAAGTTATTTGTTATTTGTCATTTACTTGCATATATCTTCAAAAACACCAAAAAACTTGAAAACAAGAAAAAAGCCAAAAAAAATCAGAATTCAACAAAGTGCATTCAGAGGTACAAATGCTGGTCAAAATCTCAAATTGTGAAACAAACAGTAATTTACAAGGCCACTGGGATTAGGGATCTTTCACAATTATTGGGTCTTTTGATATACCTGACGGTACGTGGAAACTGACGACCATATATACAAACTAGTTGAGATGGCATCATTTTGGAGGGTAATCCCTCCATCTTGCATTGGAATCTATACAGGGAATGTGGCTTAGCCTAGAATGACGATGCGCATGTGATATTTGAAAAACTTTAGTAAAGGATTTCTACCCTTTAAAAAACCCACAAGAAAGAAAAAAATTTGAGAAAAGAGCTTAGTACAGCTACTTCTATAGCTACTTATTGATTACCTAGATCTTGAGAAGGCACGGTGAGAGCATGAGGTGGATAGTTGTATAAAGCCCGAAATGAAATATGTTGTAATAGAAAACGGCCTTGGAAAGAACTTTGATACCAGATTATATGGTTCTTCTTGCAAGAGATTAGGCAAATAACAAAAATACAAGAAAATATGCCATGGATGGAAACATAAGACTAATATTGTGTTGAAATGATAGAGTCGTATTACAATATATTTCTAACCTCTTCGAGGGGGCAACTACTTGGAGCAGTGCTCAATACAATATAACTCATTGATGATCCATTCTACTCTCAAACGCATTATTTATACTAGTTCTACCCAAAGTAACTAATACTTTCCAAACATGAGTAGAGCGATCTAGCAAAATGGAGGACTTACAAAGAACATACATCCAATGCTTTTATTAATAAAGCTTGATTCAAAAATAATTAATTAGGAATAAACAGTTAGAACTGCTGGACCTATCATAATCAAGGCTAAAATTATACATTGACATACTCTTGATGAAATTATTCTTCTTGTTTATGGTTTTCAATGTTTCACACCTCAAATATTTGTGTCAAGTTTTAAATTCATTTATTCCATATCACAATATTTTTATTTAATATTTTGCCTGTTATTCTGTGAATAAATATTTCACATAGATTTTGTAGCAGATTCAATCAATGAAGAATTGCACCATGTATCCATGGCTGACATATAATATCTAAAATCAACATGAATATGTTGTTCAAGTCTCGAGAGAGCCTTTCCAAATTGCATGAGAACTGTGGTCAGGAAACAAGACAGTTTTGTCTATCAAACAAAAGATATTGCCTATCCACAACATCTATGCTTTAAGGACACGTGACCGATTAGTTGCATGCTACTAAACTATCCTGACATGGAAATAATTCTGATCATATCAAGCCTTCCAAAGCGTCTCCTCTCCTAAAGTTAAAGCTAGTCAAGTGCATTATCACTTCACGGTACACTAAGATTCACTAATGGTTCCATCACTATGTTCTGTGGGCCGGAGCCTCAGAGGTCCTCTCTGTTGATGTCAGTTTTGTACCACTACATAACATATAGCAATTGAAATACTTGATACGGCGTACCAAACACTCAACCCTCTCTTGAAAAGTATATAAGAATACTCCAAGGTTCCTTACACTTGTGGATACTAACTCAATTATATAAATGTGATTTTCTGGTTAATCACGTCAGCGGGCTTATGTTGTTCACTTGGAAATGTCTCAACTCTTACTATGATGATGATAAGACTTCTAGCTTTTTTTAACCTTTTCAAATGATCTCTCAAACTTCACTTTCCAACTTCTAATTCTCAACTTCAACTACTAAGTTATTGATTACTTCTACTCCTAAGAATGGAAAGATTGGGAAATGGATGAGGATTGACCTAATGAAGACGTGCCAGCGGCGTTACCTCCACAGGTGCGATGATTCTAAGGAATGGAGACTAGAGTACCACACAAGGCTCCTTAACAAGCTGCCAAGATGCTAGTGGCCTAGTACAGGATCCCTATCAAACATCTACCAATATGCAATTAACCATATATCACTACTCTTATTTTAACACTTGCTTGAAAATGAAATCTACTTTAACAACTCAATGAAATCTAACTTTAACTATTGGAAGTAGAAACCATGCAATAACACCAAGGGTTCTTAATCACCATGCAAAACACAACAATGATAAGAGAAGCAATTTTGGTGTTATATTAGCAACAATTTTCTTCAACCCTTTACAAATGAGAGTACTTGGCCTTATATAGAGGCTCAAAATTACAATGAATGGCCAAGATTAAGAGGCAAAATCAAGGGCCAAGATTTAATCCCAAAAACCCTAATTAGGGTTACCACCTCACCAGCCAATGAGAAGATGCCACCTCATCAATGGACCAATGAAAAAAAAGAAAAGTGGTAACCAATAAGAAGGCACCAAAATGGTAGCCAATCAAAATCAGACACCTATCCTACCCAAAGAGAAAGGAAAATTTTCCACATGGGCTTACATCAAATGATCTTCTAATACAATTCTATTCTTTTCTTTCATCTTTTTAGCATAAGCAATGAACTTAGCTAACATGTTGTTGATTTCCTCCATGGGAGGGCAAGGTGTATGCCTCATCCTACGCTCAGCTGTGCTCATCATGTTCTCTGCTGCTTGTAGTGTCTTCTTATTCTCTTCTTCATCATCCTTTGCAAACTCAATCAAGGCCTTGAGAGAGGCAAGGAGGTCCAACTGTTTTTCTCTAATGACCACCTTCCCAAGCTCATCCAATCTTGATCAAAATTCTGTCTCATTACAATCTTCTTCTTTGATGTCCTCAAAATCAAGTGCAATCCCCGCATCGCTCAACATGCTTGAAATGAGAGTGTCGATGCCTGGACTGTGTTGTGCAATTTCATCCTATATTTCCTCAAGTAACCTCAATCTGTTAGTCATGGTAACATACCAAGACTCCATAATACTCTTTCCTCCTTCGTTGATCAACTTGGCCTTCACCAAGGATCCCTCTAATAGCTCCAAGGCTGCATGTAATCGAGGAATGGCTAAGTCACGAATTGGAAGGAAATCCTTCCACATTCCTTCAAATGCTCTGAATTTGTCTTTGAGAGACACCAATGACCTGAAAGTAGAGATAAAGGCAGGCATGAACCTTCGCCCCTCTTGAATTGTACGACTGATCCAATTTCTAGTTCCTTGTTCTTGAACTGATATTACTTCTTGATTGTTCCCACTGCACTGTGGAAGAGCTGTCGGATGCACTTGCTGAATAGGCTGACTGTCTCTCCAATACTTGTTCTCAAACTCCAACTGTGCATTTCTTTCATTTGCTATTCTCAACCTCTCCCTTATCGAAGCAATGCCTTCCTGAACCTCCACACACTCCATATCATCCGTGACTCTACCCATGTTGTGTTCCACTATCTCATAATCCTGGGCCACAATTTCACCCATTGTCTTGTTAACCTTTGGAACTGCAATTTGAACCCTTCGGTGACCATCACTACCATCTTTGATTACCCTTGCCACTGTTCCTGCCATCTATCCCTGTCCAACATCATCTTCCTTTTCTGCTAACCCTTGAATATCCTCAATTGTTCGGATGGCCATAACCTCGCCCCTTGGCATCAGCATCTGTCTCAACCAACGTGGTGCAATGCACCTCCCCACATCTGGATTTGATTCAGGTAACAAACCTTCACCAACGGCCTTGGGCACCCGGTTGCCATCTTCATCTGATGGAGCCTCAATATCAATAGGCCTATCTCCCTCTTCACTAGTGGCTGCCATATCTTCATTAACTTGATTCTCTGAAAGAGGAGAGTACTCAGTACTGTAACTATAACCACTTGACTCTGAGCTAGAGCTCACCTCTACTGCCGCCCCTTGATTTCCTGTATCAACCTCTTGGCCTCGAGCCCCAGCTACACTCTCTCTTGATCGCACTGTACTCTATTTCTTTGTTTGAGGCTCAGGATGTTTCTTATTCTTTTCAACCTCCAAACTCCTTCTCTTATTCTTAACTGCTTGCTGCTATTTCTGACCACTATTACCACCTTGAGGTCCAACTTACCTTGTAGGAGTCCCTTCCTGTTGCTTCATCTTCTCATAGGTAAGGCGTACCTTCCGACTCTGCAATTGCCTAAGCTTCTTGTTATACCACCACTCAATATGTAGCTCAACTGTTCTGTTAATTGCCTCTATAGATGGATCTTGATGATCATTCCAATTAACCAAATCCAACTCTGCTCCTACTGTATTATAATCTTCTCTTAGCACCTCTTCATCCTCTTCCAACTGATCCGGAATATTGAAATTCTTCCATTTGCATGCCCTCATCATGTCCACTGATAACCTCGAGAAAGCTAGCTTCCTCACATGAAAGTCATCCTGCATTGGCCCAAAAATCCTCCAAAGTAGGGATATGCCTAAATGTTTCTCCTCGAGCCACCTTGATTAGACCATGAGGATCGAATCCTTGTCTTGCTTTATACCAAGCTAGGTGATATTGTTCTAATTCCTCTCCTGCAGCTGCAAAGGCGGTAGAATTGGGACAACTCTCATTACCTATCATGAGTGAGAAGGTAACTCCTGTCTCACCTCTCTGTTTCATCATTTTATCATACTGCTCAGGTTGTCTAGCCAACTCCAACAAAACTATCTTGTCAGGCAGGTACCTTGGAAGCCTCTTGGGACAAGTTGTACACCCAGCCACTCGAATATAAGTGAATTGAGGAAACTCCCAAACTTCTTGACTTTTGCTTCTGCTTCTGGTGAGAGCCTCCTGGCAGGTGTCCCTTGCAGTATCCTTACCATCCTCATGGCGAAGGCATCATAAAATAGCTTGTAATCCTTGGTGTTGTGCAAATGAAGCTGTGGGTAGCACTCATGCACCAAATACTGTTCGGGCTCATTGCCAACTATCCCCCTAGCCTTAAGTCCAGGATGCTCATACAATCTTGCAATCAAATAAAAGAGGTAGGACCCCATGTGGAATCGCTTCTGAATTTGCACCGTCCTGAGCTGCAACTCCAAATTTTCAATTATGATTTTTGCCCAATCAAACCTTTTCTTTCCATTATCAATGCCTTCGATGAAATAGTACATCCAAGTCTCAAAATGCACACCCTAGGCAGAGCCCATGATTCGGTTGAGAAGAACAATGAGATCTCCATATTCTGACTTAAAATCTGACCTGGTGAGTTTTGACGCCTTGGTAACTCCCTTCTTTCCTTCATGTAACCAATTTTGCTTGAGTAAAGCAAAGTAGGTATCTTGACTATCCTGAAAGAACCTGCTTGCTTGATCCATCAAAACTACTATCATTCCTTTCTGTTGGGGTATACCGAATGCCTCCTCAATCACTTGATTCCCATTGTTAGCCAACATTCTCTTACCCTCATCAAAGACGATGGACTTGGATGCAATATCAAACCGAGAAGCACATTCCATGATCAATTCCGGACAAGGCAAGGTAGGAGGGAAGGCAGCAGCTTGCACAATTCCATACTTGTATATCTTCTTTGCCATAGGGGATTGGCCTTCCTTCAACCTATCCCTCAATTGCATCATGTCAATGGTACCAATGTTAGTGTCTCGGACTCGTTTAAGTTTCGAGAAGAAGATGGTCTTGGGCATCATATCTTCCTTGTCAGCTATTTTGGTATTAGTTCCCATTGGTTTCTTGCTTGTACTAGCATCCACTATGGAGTGATTCATAGCAAGCAAGAAAAGGGAAAAATCCAATCACGACAATCGAGAAATCTACTTAATGAGCCAATCTTACAATCTCTCAACAAAACTTGTCTCCGCCACCCAAACAGTCGCGTGACCAAAAGACAAAACAACTAAGGAAAATAGATTAAAAGACAAAACTACACTCTTAACTTCTCAATCCCAATCTGAGATCTCTTAGGAATTATCCAAGCCAAAACACCTTGCTCCTAATCAAATCACCCCTAACAAATTTGGACTTCAAACCCTCGAGACAAATACAACTTCACCTCTCAAAAAATTTGATATCACTTCACCAATTCACTTTTTTCACTTCACAAATTTCACTCAAATCTGATACTTCCAAAGAAAACTGATGCCTCCACCAGATCAGGCCTGCTGTCCTCTAAGGCCTTCTCTTCTTAAATCAGGTCTCCTCCACAAATTTCGCATGGTCTTCACTTTGAAAATTCTGGACTGCTACTAACTCCAAATTTGGCCTCCTCTTTGACTGATATCGCACCTCTACAAGCCGCCTTGCTATGAATTCGGGAGCCTTCCACAAGGCTCAAAGTCACAGCCTGCCTTGCTTAGACTGCCTTCACCTATTTCGGCCCTGCTAACTAGGGCTTCCAAACTCGGGCCTGCTACTTCTTTACCAAATTCTGTGGCCTCTTGGTGTTCTGAAATTCGCTGCCTTCTCCAAATTCGGGAGCCCTGAGACTGCCTGCTGTCACAAATTCGCCTCTCAAATGACAAGGGCCTCCACACTGGAAATTTGGGCCTCTACACCAGTTCACTGCTTCTTCCACACACTGCCTAAACTCAGGACTGCCGTGGATGCCCTAGCTCGTACCTCTGCTCCCAAATTTAGGACTACTCCTTACTAACTGCGGAAGCTCTGCTCTGCTCCAGATTGGAAATCGCACTTGATTGTGTGGGGAGAGGGAGGAGACCCTTCTCTTTTATAGCCGCTAGAGACTGCCATTATGAGGGCCGACCCTCATACAAAGCTGCCGAAAACAAAAAAAAAACAATTAATTAATGCATTTTAAGGGACGACTTAGGATTAGGCAATTAAAATACACTAAAAACAATTAATACTCCCAATTAATATTTCGAAAATCATCAATATTAATTGATTTTTATTTAATTTTCCATGGCAAATGATTTATTTATTTTTTATTTAAGTCTAAGCCCAAAATATATATATTTAAATGCTTGAAATCGATTTTTAAATAACCAAGGTTATATTTTCTTTTTTCTTTTTTATTTTTTAAATAAAAATCGATATATCTAGGCTTAGAATTTAATTCCTTTTAATCTCCAAATTTTTATTTTTAATGCCAATTGATGAATTATCCAAATTTATCCTTTTGATGATCGAAATTGTAACAATTATAACCCAATTAATTGTTTTCAAAGCAACTTCCAAATTGACAAGCCTGGATTTTCGAAGATCAATAATAAAAATGTCAAGAATATGAAATTGAAATGCACAAAAATGACATCATTAGCCCAAAATCGAAATTGAGGGTTAGAGATAAGTTCAGATTAACATCAAATCATCGTTTAGCAAGTAAACTCCGTTTCAAGCAATTCAATCTATCGACAACCTTTATCAAAATCTCACAAAAATCACCAAGGCTCGGACAATCGAAAACAGGAAGAAGGTCAAGTTGAAACCGAAAATGGGGGTCCCCAAAATTTGGGGCGATGATGTGAAAACCTCACAACACTCTCCTCTTCCTTACCCACTGAGAAATGAAATTTCTACTTCACCAAGGGGTTAAATATCAGAAAAACATACAGGCTTAGCTCTCCCTTTAGAAAAGGTAATTGTTAGTCATGGAAACCTAATATTGTGACAAGTTAAATTTCAAAACTGCTGATATTCTCAAAAACTGGCAGCTGAAATTAGAAGAAATTGAAAGCTAAAATTGCAGAGGGAAAAAGTTACAAAAGCAGTGTTCCACAGTGATATGTCCCCAGTGGTCCTAGTGACATCTTTCAATGTCTTGGACATCCCAGGGACTTTGCAACTTGGAGTGGACGTCCCTTTTTGTTAGGAGTGGACAGTGTCCACAATTTCATACATACAAATAGAAAAGCAAACTTTGAGGAAAAGAGTACTAAAACCCCATAAAAGCTAAGAGGATCTCATATGGTTAGTCTATTTTTTAGGTTTTGGGAGCATGTAGATCTTAGTTTTTGGCATATCTAGTGAATAGTGGAGCTATTATGAGCTCATTATTGAATTCAGAACAATCAAATCAGTTACGATCCACTATCATTTTGTTGGTTTTGGAGTTTCAAAGGAGAAATTAGCTTTCAATGCATTTTAAGGTGAAACAGACAATATGCTTGGAAGGTGTTGAAATCCTAGGAACGGTTGCCTATTTGCTGATTTTTGTCATTGGTGAAAATATATATTTTTTGGCCCTAGACATTTAGCCTAAGGCCATACAGTTCATACTGTAATGTGCAATCTTTGCACTAGCATGTCCGTAAGTGGAGTCTTCATCAACTATGTATGAAGTTATTAAACTGTTTAAATGAGGTGCATTAATTTCCTTTGAATTGTTTGCTAATGTGTAAAAAGAAATCATGTGTCTATCGTTTCCACAGTTTGAAAAATACAAGGTTGCATTTTATTGTGTTTTTATTTCACAGTTCTATTGAATTCAGTGCAGGCACTGAGGGGTAGACTACCTCATTGAAGGTCAAATCTTTGGTGCAAATCAGGTTTGGGGTAATTGTTACCCATAATACTCTATACAAAATAATTACCGAAGTTCCCTATATCGGTCAGATATAAGTGGAGTACACTATGAATGAATAATATCAAGGTTCTTAAGGCATGCATGCCTGACTAAAATCTGTTCACCTTGGATATGTATCTGGGTGTGGGTGGGAAATGCACCCAAATCCACAACGAAGGCACACCCTATACAGCTTAGTACGTCTTGGTATATCCAATGAATCACTCCAAATTTCTCATTTGCATGACCAAAAATCCTAAAACATAGAAGGGAAAAGATGAAAATGATATAATTAATTTCAGCTACATATGAAGTTTCATGATGATGTTTTGTTTCAAGTTCAAGTTTAAAAGTTTCATGATTTAGTGTAATGTCCCCTTTCTGAAGTATTATTTAATAAGAAATAATAATAGTAAAATTAAAATATATAAATTAAAAAAAAATAAATAATAATAAGATATAATATATAATTTAATTACAACAAGATGATATGGACAGAAGTGTGATGCATAAAGAATCTGTGATTATAACATTAATATCATACATAAACAGACGAACCGTAGGAGTAAAAGTCAGCGATAAAGAGGGAGCCACATGTTGATGTCTAAGTCAGTGACTCTAGTGGCTAAGCATTGATTGAAAAAAGATATGTCAGAAGCTGTAAGATGTAGCACTTAAAGATTTGGACAACTATCACTCATAAACATGGCAATATTGAAGTACTGAATAGCGGCTATGTTCCTGAAGAAGGCGGCACTTAGAATTACACATACGACTAAATAAAAGAGCAAGTAATATGCCAAACACCAATTAACAAGCATAAGTCAGTGACCCTCACTAGAGGGCAGCAATTGACTTTCGATAAGCAAAGGATTTGTTGTGAGCGAATACATGAATAACTAAATCGATTTGCTATTGAGATAGAGAGTGATTAGGATAAAGGACTAATCGGCTATTATGAAGAGTGGCATTCTATCATTCATGAAAAGATGCAGCCCTTCTAATTGATAGGTATAAGAAGGCATTCCATCAAACACATTCAGGCATCAAAGGATCAAAATAGAATAAATTTGGATGATCAAAAGGATCAGGAAACTTATTATTTATTTCTGATACAAGGAATCAGAGATATGTAATTTGGGTACTCATCCCAAGGACAGGATGAAAAGGAAAATATACATGATCTAGTACATATATATGCTATAGTATTAATAACAGTAGAATCAGAATTATATAGACACACACACATATCAGTTATGTTATATTTTATATGTGTGTCTCTCTATATATAGATAGATAGATAGATAGATTCACCATGCATAAGATGATAATACATAGATAGTCTATTCCTTAATCACTCACTAATAATGTTAAGAGGATAGGTCGCTTTTGTTAGGGAGAGATGGAGTAATACCTCGCAATGTAGGAGGAAACTCCCAAGATGGGGTAAGGACATATATCATGAATCCTTGAAGGAGAAGTCCCAAGATAGGTATGCATATACGTTCTGGAAAATTTGAGGGAGCCTACTTGTAGATTGGTTATCGAGTGTCCTAAGAACAAATAAATTCCCATCCTTCTTCGCGTTATTGATTAGGAGAGGAGTAAGGAATTAGGACTCAAGTATGTATTATGAATCGGCAATTGTTTATTAATTTTATCTGATTTAAATGTGCAGTGATGTATGTTAATCTTTGGGAATTGCCAGCCTCCTAGTAGGGAATGTTACAAATTGTCATTTTCAAGTGCAATCCAAACACTCATTTCCAAGTCCCAATAGGGGACATAACATTTAGTTTATGCATTATAGTGTACCCAAATGTTGTGGGTGTGAACCTTGCATAACGTCTCAGCTTTCTACACTCTAGCAACTATATATCAATGCTTTGGGAAGGTAGCATGATGCAGGAGCATCCTGGGTGTAAGAGCAATCTTGCATCACCCAAAAATATTTATGTTTTTGTGTTCAATAAAGGCTATCTTGCATAGAGCTGCTATTTATGGAAACTTGCTATTTTTAGTAAGTTGGTCATAAATCTCGGAATGTTCTGATTTCACATGTGGAGGTTCATCTTAGTCGTATCAGCCTGCCAGTAAAGTTTCATTGACAGATCAAGTCTAGCTTTGGAGATATTAAAGATTTTCGGTATTGGCAGCAGGGTACAGAAACTTTGAACTCAGTTTTGAAGGCTATAGAGGTCCCGGATGAGGTCGAGAATTTGGGTGATAGGCGCTTGCGCTTATTAAGCTTGTAGAGCGCTTCGTGGCCTTTCCGGAATGGGGTCATAATAGTCTATCGGGTCAACTGGCAATGATTTATGGTCTTTGGAAGTTGGGTCACCTGAAATGGCGGAAAATAATTTTCCTTCAAAATTTCTATTCGGGTTTCAAAAGTTATTTTGAGCCGACTTTGATGTAATAAATTGTAAAATAAAATAATTTTAAATTTGGTCGGCCCTATGGGCTAAAATTCTGGAACCTTCTCGGGCGGTGGAAATTGCCTATATAAAAAAGGCCTGTAGTGTTGTCTTAAGAGTTTGGAGGCAGTTCTAGGCAGTTCTGGGTAGATCTGGGTAATGATTTGAGGCTTTGTCCTACATAATATTGTAAAGGGAATGCCCATGTGGCTTTGCATATTGTAATTCTAAAATTTGAAATTCCACACTTGTGGAGATAATAAGAAGCCCATTTTCTATTCTTGCAAATTGTTGTTGTTTCTCTGTTTCTGTTATGTGTTTGTGGTATTAAGGGGAGCACCCTTCATCATAGCACTAGGTGTACCTTTGTATCTTCACACCCCTCTAACCTTAACGCATATTTACAATTTATGTTATTTTGTAATGCTAATAATATCTTTCCCTTGCTTTCTGCTTTTCTTGTCTGTAGCTCTGCAAAACATAGTTCTTTTTTACTCTTTTAATTACCAGTGTCTTCTTTTCAGAATCCTTTGGATCATTTGTTTTAATCTTTGATCTAATTCGTCTTCTTTTATATAATCATGCCTTGGGTTTTTTTAATTTTTTCAACTGTATTCTCTGCTTTATTTTCTTGCAAGCTAATTTTCTCCCTTGCTTCTTTTGCCATTGTCATTACCTTCTTTTAACATTTTTTTGTTGTAGGTTGTGATGATTGGATTGGATGCAGCTGGTAAGACAACAATATTGTACAAGCTACAAACTGGGGAAATTGTAACGACGATTCCGACCTTTGGTAGGTTTAATTGATCCAGATATTAGTTCTTTAACCAATTATACTATTCCTAATTTTTTATAGTGTTTTTTGTTTTTAATATTTTATGTTGTATGATAAATTAAAATATTCCTATCCACTTTTGCTTCTTTCTATCTTCTCTTTTCAGATTTTGAGGTATAAACTGTATTTATTTTCTTCAATTGAGTTTCTTAAGAGTCAGACAATCCTCTCTTGGTATAGTTGCCTAGTTGGTGCACATTAGCAATTGTTGTTCCATAAGTGAGAACTGTTATTATGCGAAGTCTAAATCTTTTTTCTCATGTGCAATCACATAGATCAAAATCTCATAACTATGGTGAATGATTCTATTTTCCATCTTTCATTTTGTTTGAACTCAAGTTCAATCTAAGTTTAAGGTGATGAAACATGCTATGTAATGACCCTTACTAATAGGATCACTAAAACACCCCAAATCTGAATTGTAGCAATTCGTCAAACACTTGGCATGCACTGAACTGTTTGGTTTGAAATGATGTGTTTCAATGTGATTGTTGTTTAGGGCATCAAAGCAATTGAGATAACAATACCATATAGGAATGTAATACAATTGAGCAACAATGAAACTCAAAGCAATGTAAGACTTACTACAAATATATCAAACTTCTCTAATTCTGATTGCACTTTCCAGAATATATGACTGTGACATGTAATATTCAGACTACAATGCAATGATCTTTACAACACTATGACAATGTGAACAATGCCCTTGCTTTGCATACCAATTTAATACAATGATATATGGTAATGACTGAAAATAATGGACTGATTACCATCACTGAATAATGACACTAAATGTAGGGACTGTCACACATAAACAGTGAGCTCTAATGCACCTTATGTCTATACCATTCCAATTACAATACATAGCAATGTCTGGTTACAATTGCAATGATAACAGAGACTGATTTCTGAATACTAATATGACTGCTGTAACAGTGACTGAGAACATGCAATCTTATACAATTTCCTTAAATTCAAATGCATTCAAAACACATGTATGAAACCTGGAAAACGCTCCTTGACAAGTGCTGAATGATGATGACTGGAAATGACCCCGAACTGCCTCACAATGCCTGTTGTACTGTCCTCTGCAACCTGTCGTACTAGGGCCGTACAGTACGGCACTCTTATAAAATAATGGGCAGGGTTTTGTGCCCTCAAAGATATATGTTCTGAATCGCCAATGATGTATTATGATTTCCCCCAAAGCATAGAATTAATCTCCAGGTAATTTAGGAGATATGAACAAAAATCTGATTCCACACCCAGATATTGAAAGTCTGAAAATGTGCCAATTTGTCTTCAATCCTTTGCCAAATTAATTCACCAATTAAGTGATGAATTCCAAACCCTTATTCAACCAGTTACAAACCCTCAATATCAATTTTTCAGGTCTGCTTTTTCAGACTGCTTTTTCGGGTCTACTTTTTCGAACTGCTTTTTCAGATTTGCTTTTTCGGACTGCTTTTTCGGACCTGCTAAAAACGGCCGCCTATAATTTCGGACCTGCTAAAAATTGCCTCCTATAATTTCGGCCCTACTAAAAATGCCTCCTGAAATGCTGTTTCAATCACAAACAAACCCTTACATCAATTTCTCAATGAAGTACCAATGAGATGGCTGAGTACCAACTCCAAATTTGCAACCCTTCAGTAGATATTTCACTACCTCAGTTATGCCAATCCAAGGGAGTGATTCGTTCCCAAAGATCGAATAGAATTTGCAAACCACAAGGCTACAAATTGCTTCACAATGAAGAAGTAGAAGAAATCCCAAATCCAAGCATGTAGAAATGAAGCCCCAAGCCCTCTATTTATTCTTTTCCTTGAGAAGTTGCTAGAACTTTTAGAAACATCCAATTATAATGTACTTTATAATAAAATAACATTATAATAATAAAGTACATTTCTCAACTCAAAATTATAACAATGTAGGCCCAAATGTCTCATAACTGAATGTAGGCCCAACTACGACTAAACGTAGGCTCAAGACTGAACGTAGGCTCTACTACAACTGGATGTAGGCTCAAACTAGATGTAGGCTCCCTCTGGATGTAGGCCCTGTCAGCAATATGCAATCAAATGATCAACATAATGACCCTCTCTCCAAACCATTTGCCTACGAGAGTCGATGATAGGCAAATCCGTCATGCCAAACGATGTCAGCCAAAATGGGGACATGACAGTCTGCCCTTCCTGAAATTGCTTGTCCCCAAGCAATGGCTAAACAAATAACCAATCAATCCACCTGGATCCCAAATGTAGTCATGATCTAAACTGTTGTCAATCAATGCAAGCTCCTGCAATATTCTCTGAAATATAATCAAGAGGAATCCATAATCAAACTGGCAAATACAACTCAACCAAATTCCAACATCACAACTGCCAGTGTCAGGAACCCACGAGAAACAAACCCTCGAAATATCAGAACCCAAGTAGAGAGGACAACTCAAACTGCCAACATAGTAAATATCACCAACACATCCCACTGGCCTGTGTAAAGCACACAATCCAACTCTGCAACAACAGTGAACACTCCCGAATAAATCTGCACCAAGTACGGAGAATCCACACACTGTACAACTCCTGAAGTGAAAACAACTCTGCAAATCACCGACCACTGTCTCATAACCATAACTCCCATGCACTGCTGATGGTGAATAGTAATCACACGGTAGATAGCAAAAACTAGAGCCCAGATCAAACCTGTTTGCCATCAACTCCTCAACACCTGGATCAAATGCGAACTGATGAACATATCCTGCAGTATAATGCCGGTAAAAAGAACCAACTCCAGTCAAAGACTCATCCTGCAGACGTGATACGACCAACTGTGATTGATCATCAGCTAAGTCAGAGGATGATATAGCCAAAGGAGCAAAATCAACAACAACAACCGCAGAGGTATCACTCCCAAACTCCTGCTCTAAGTCATGCACTATCAAGATATCAACTGCAGAACCTATCGCCATGACATTCTCATCACAACTCTCATCCCGTAGCGTCAAACCATCCCATAACCGATGACAAGCACTAAGGACCAAAGTATACCTACGTAACATCATCTCATCGACATGGTCATCAAAGGTAAACTGATGAGCATACCTCACAATGTAATGCCGATAGAATGCGCCAATCTCAGTCAGTGGCTCAGACTGCAATCCAAATGAAACTAACTGCAACTGATCACTAACCAAGCCGGAACTAACTACTACCTCCGAAGACATCGTCAAGGGAGTAGTATCACTAGCAGGAACCATGCCAACTGCCAGCTTACCAACATCACACATGATCTCTGATACAACATCCCTAGTCTCCGTGCTATCAGTAGTAGAGACCACCACCATGTCAGGCATACCACAACAATCTGTTGCAGCACCCAACTCAACTGAACCTACCTCCAGTGGAAACGAACCAAACATGCCAATACTAGTATCGAGGACAGATATATCCTCATCTCCACTGCCTCTATCAACCTCAACCATGGACATCCTCGGATCACCAGACACCACGGTCTGTGACTGTACAAAATCTGGTAAAGACTGAAGTCGCTCTAACTCCATGGTCACCTTAGCCAAATGAAACTGTGACTCCTCGAAAGCCAACTGTGTACTCTCAAGAAACTCAGAAGTCACCTCGAGCTGCTGAGTAAGCTCACTCACCTCATCTTCCTTGACCAATAATGCGTCATATGCTGTACTGCCCCACTCCATAAGATAATCTCGATCGGCTACCAACTGCATATAATTTTGTCTCAGAATCCGAATAGCCTCCCATAAAGAGTGGATCTCTATCAAGGAAAGATAACTGCCTCCCTGATCATCACTAGTAGGAGAACCCCATCCATAAACTGCTAACAACTGACGAGCAGCATCGAAATGCTCGTGAGCGGCAGAAATGTCTCGCTCACTAACTCTCAGCTGACTAGACACATGATGGCGCTGGCTAGACTGTCTCCTACAATCCTCCTCTGATGTACTGTCCAAAGGAGTAGACTCAAAATCACTGATCTCTGGAGTACTACCATTCATACTTTGTGAATCAACTCCAAAGCTCATATCAACATACGGAGTATCAAAAACTGTAGCATCACTATCCCACTCCACTGTACTGAAAGAATCTGCTGAGGAAGCTAAGTCCTCAAGACTATCCACAGCATACTCTTGGATGTCCTCAACACCAATACGATCCTAGGACTCATCTGTAAACACTAACATCTCAGATGTGCCTGAATCATCACAAGCCCACTACATCCTGAGTGGTCGACTAGAAATGCACACAATGCCAAACACCGGTGTATAAAAACTAATACTAGCATCTAGCAAGCTGCTATGAATGAGAACAACACCGTGTAATCTGCTAATCACATCCATGATAGCACTCAAGCAATCACTGCTACCAATAAGTGATAAGGATCTCCAGTCAACATAATCCCAAATGCCACTATAACAATCCCGAATCCACATCCGTAAACTAGAATCAGTTGGTAACTCAAGCAAACTCCTCACCTGAGTAATAGGACTAATACCAACTAACTCCACATACCTATCTGATATTGTCCCTGAATCCTGGATGTGAAAGCAAGATGAGCTCACAACAACATCAACCACATGTGATCCGCCTGTCGCAGAAAGTTGAGTATCAAGTGTGCAAGATGAAGCTGAACTCAACTCCACGCCATACCCATCCACATGTCTCTCCGCTGCACTACTCTGATCAACTGTACTACCCTCGGCCACTGTAACATCATTAGGGTCAATCGTACCGCAATCACTATCCATGTCAATCACACGATCCAGGGTACCTATGATGCCAGCATGTCTCTCCAAGTCTTGTAATGCCAATGAAGTATTCAACAAAGAGGCTCGGGTATCCTCTAGCTCACGAGAAAGCCCGACAGCTTCCTCCTTCCTCCTCAAGGCATCTGAATAGTCTCTGGCAAGGGTAAGAAGATGGTCACGGTCCGAAAGAAGATGTAAATAACTCATCTTCATCGTTCCCATTCCTTCCCTAATCGCCTGTAAGTCAATACAAGAGGTCTGCGCCTGTACTCCCTTATGTCTACTCTGTGACTGAATCATCCGGATATGATCCTCCATCATCTCCCACATCCTGTCATGATGAGATAATGAAGTCACAATCCCATCCTCGCTTACCCTAAGCTGACTGGACAAAACATGTGAAGTGCTATGTGCCTCAACCTCGTGTGATGTAGCGTCTAACTGTGCCTGATACTCTCTATCAGCAAAGTCATGAATACTCAATGTCTGCTCATCGCTGATATGTATCTCATCATCATGCACAACAACCTCCTCACAATCATCATCTGAATCCATTGTGCTGTAGTTACTATTCTGAGCACTTGTGACATCATCCTCAGGCAGCCTGTATACAACTCTCTCAACTTGAGTACCAAGTTGACAGTTACTATCAATCCGCATAGTGTCCTTCACCACTTCTTCCTGTGGCTGAGTAGAAACTGAAACATCTGTCAGAATACTAACTTGTTCCTCAAAATCCTCATGAAGGTTTCTGGTAACTGTGTCTACCGATCTCATGTTATCTCTCCTGTGAGAAGATCTGCCAAATAAAAATCTAGTCAACTTATCCACCTTGGCTGGGTCGGATAGCATATCATTCATCCAACGATTTCTTTTTATCACAGAATCATTCAACTCATCAATTTCTTTCTTGATCTCAACCCAACTGTCTGAATGATTACTTTTTTTGCTGCTTTGTGGTTCCTCTTTCAGAAAGGTAGGCATTGTAGGACGGTTAACTGACCATGAAGTGTACCTCTTCCTTTCCATTCTGCAATCAATCAAGTGCTGGTCACTCATACAATTCTGTTCTTCCCCAACAAGATGGCAGGAAACCGCTCTGATACCACTGTAATGACCCTTACTAATAGGATCACTAAAACACCCCAAATCTGAACTGTAGCAATTCGTCAAACACTTGGCATGCACTGAACTGTTTGGTTTGAAATGATGTGTTTCAATGTGATTGTTGTTTTGGGCATCAAAGCAATTGAGATAACAATACCATATAGGAATGTAATACAATTGAGCAACAATGAAACTCAAAGCAATGTAAGACTTACTACAAATATATCAAACTTCTTTAATTCTGATTGCACTTTCCAGAATATATGACTGTGACATGTAATATTCAGACTACAATGCAATGATCTTTACAACACTATGACAATGTGAACAATGCCCTTGCTTTGCATACCAATTTAATACAATGATATATGGTAATGACTGAAAATAATGGACTGATTACCATCACTGAATAATGACACTAAATGTAGGGACTGTCACACATAAACAGTGAGCTCTAATGCACCTTATGTCTATACCATTCCAATTACAATACATAGCAATGTCTGGTTACAATTGCAATGATAACAGAGACTGATTTCTGAATACTAATATGACTGCTGTAACAGTGACTGAGAACATGCAATCTTATACAATTTCCTTAAATTCAAATGCATTCAAAACACATGTATGAAACCTGGAAAACGCTCCTTGACAAGTGCTGAATGATGATGACTGGAAATGACCCCGAACTGCCTCACAATGCCTGTTGTACTGTCCTCTGCAACCTGTCGTACCAGGGCCGTACAGTATGGCATTGTTATAAAATAATGGGCAAGGTTTTGTGCCCTCAAAGATATATGTTTTGAATCGCCAATGATGTATTATGATTCCCCCCAAAGCATAGAATTAATCTCCAGGTAATTTAGGAGATATGAACAAAAATCTGATTCCACACCCAGATATTGAAAGTCTAAAAATGTGCCAATTTGTCTTCAATCCTTTGCCAAATTAATTCACCAATTAAGTGATGAATTCCAAACCCTTATTCAACCAGTTACAAACCCTCAATATCAATTTTTCAGGTCTGCTTTTTCGGACTGCTTTTTCGGGTTTGCTTTTTCAGACTGCTTTTTCGGATTTGCTTTTTCGGACCTGCTAAAAACGGCCGCCTATAATTTCGGACCTGCTAAAAATTGCCTCCTATAATTTCGGCCCTACTAAAAATGCCTCCTGAAATGCTGTTTCAATCACAAACAAACCCTTACATCAATTTCTCAATGAAGTACCAATGAGATGGCTGAGTACCAACTCCAAATTTGCAACCCTTCAGTAGATATTTCACTACCTCAGTTATGCCAATCCAAGGGAGTGATTCGTTCCCAAAGATCGAATAGAATTTGCAGACCACAAGGCTACAAATTGCTTCACAATGAAGAAGTAGAAGAAATCCCAAATCCAAACATGTAGAAATGAAGCCCCAAGCCCTCTATTTATTCTTTTCCTTGAGAAGTTGCTAGAACTTCTAGAAACATCCAATTATAATGTACTTTATAATAAAATAACATTATAATAATAAAGTACATTTCTCAACTCAAAATTATAACAATGTAGGCCCAAATGTCTCATAACTGAATGTAGGCCCAACTACGACTAAACGTAGGCTCAAGATTGAACGTAAGCTCTACTACAACTGGATGTAGGCTCAAACTGGATATAAGCTCACTCTGGATGTAGGCCCTGTCAGCAATATGCAATCAAATGATCAACATAATGACCCTCTCTCCAAACCATTTGCCTACGAGAGTCGATGATAGGCAAATCGGTCATGCCAAACGATGTCAGCCAAAATGGGGACATGACATGCTATTTATTCAACTCAATGCGTTTAAATTAAAGTGAGTTTGAATTTCTATATGTAAGCTCACAAGTCAATGGTCAAGAAAGGACTTTAAAAGCAGCCGAAAAAGATAATAGTTTAGCAAAATGACCTTACATATGTGTGGGATTCCTGATATTGATAAGTCTTAGGTTGTATTCTTAGTGAAAAGTATTGTTAATAATAGAAAATGAAATTAAATATGTGAAGCTTGTCAGAGAGTAAAAGGGAGCTAAGTGTGGAAAAGCTTCCATACAATAACTTAGTAGGGAGATAATGTAATTTTTTTCTACAAATCTTAATTGCCATAGTAAAATAAACACATACAGAAAGAGATAATAAACATGCATAGAGATTACCACGATAAACACAAAATATATGTGGGGAAAACACTTTCAAGAGAAAATCCACACACTCCAAAAGCATAACACTTTGCATTATTTGTAAACAAAGCAGTTACAATACAATGACAACACTTGGCTTCTTAAATAGGAGTATACTACAATCAATGGACTACACTTGGAATGATTTTGGCAGCTCAATTTCACCTACAGTTTCCCAACCAACTATAAGCCCCTTACAAACACCACCAAACTTGAGCACCCAAAATTTACTATAATAAGGTATGACGGGTGTTCTTACACACCTAACAGCTGTTATATACTCTGTCATAACTGACAGCATTTACAACTGTAAGAGGAGGCTGTCATAACTGACTATTAACACTTGGGTTTTTTACAGTCTGTAATAACCCAACTTGGGTGCCCACAGTAATGTCCCCTCTAGCCTAGACCGTAAATAAATAAATAAAAATGCTAGCCTAATCTTTTTGTCCCTCGTAGGCCATGGCATTTAACAATAAATGGGACATGGAGATATTAAAATAATTGGCAAAAAAGCTAAGGTGCTGAGATAAATTTAATTGTTCACTTAAAGTCAGTAAAGGAGGCCAACATAAGTGGAAACATTACCTCTCCTAGGAGATTTACTCATGGTGTGCCTTAATTCAATTAAGAGGTGAATATTAATATTGTTTTCCTAATCACCAAAAAACAGAAGTTAAGGATGGGTCCGATGGCTTTTCCAGCTCAATGATTTTCTCTTAAAAGGCATCGACTTGGGTTCTGAAGATTCACTCTATTCATGTGACTTGTTATGATTTTCTCTCTGCAAAAAATGCAACTCATTGCTTTCTCAGGACGCAGCCCCTGAGGACTAGAACTTGGATGCAAACCCAAGTTTCTTGTTCATCCACACATGTTCTAAGATTCATCTTTGCACGCAAAAAGCACAGTTACGAATCATCAAGGTAGAAAAGAGCACCAAAAATCTGAATTAATAAGCCAATACAGGTAGAGTTCAAACAGCCAGTTCCAAACGCACTTCTTCAGATCAAAATTGCAGATCATTCATCAAGCCCAGCAGATCGTAGGTGATCCTTCATTCAGTCAGACTAAGCCACAGAAGTTCAGCTGCATGTTGTACTAAGTAGGCATATCTCAAACTTTGGTTAAGGTCAGCTTTGTCTTGTTTTTCAGCATAGCACTTTAAATTCCAGTTCATTGCATGAATAAGAAAATCGCTTTTATCTGAATGAAGGATCACGCTTCTCAAGTAATTCCATTTCAAATTTCATTTCAAATGAACTTTACGGCTAACACGCTTCTCAAGTAATTCCATTTCAAATTTCAATCTTTGTTATTGCACGTATGTAATGATCATGTTCACAACCAAGTTTTGCAATTAAAGAAATTAAACACAAAAACAAGGGGAACGTCTATAAAACTCATGGTTACATCATTTCACCCACCTTCTCCATGCAAAGGTGTCTTTTGACACTTATCCATTTTGTCATTAAGTTAGGTTCTTACGCATCATGAGTTGTAGTTAGGTTCATTACAAGTCTTCCACGAGTTTAGGAGAAAGATTGCATTTTTGTAGTTGTGAACAGGTTAACATAGTATGCACTTTTCTTTGCCATTGCTACAGATTTTCAGCACCTCGGGTTGCCAATTTATTTTTCATAGAGGTGTTCAGGTTGCATGGTCTTCCTAAAACCGTAGTTAGTGATCGGGATAGCTAATTTATCAGTATGTTTTGGCAAGAGTTGTTCCGATTGGCGGATACAAAATTGACACCAAGCACCAGCTACCACCCTTAAACAGATGGACAGACAAAAATTGTAAACAAGTGGATTGAGGTCTACCTTAGAAATTGTGTTTCGGGACAGCAGCCTGCATGGATTAGATGGCTTCACTTAGGTGAGTACTGTTACAATACCACCATTCATAAGTTGATTGGCATGTCTCCATTCCGGGCCTTGTATGGGTATGATGCCTTGTCATTTGTGGATTTGGCTTTTGAGGATAGCAAGGTCCCTCGTGCGGAGGAGACAATACAAGATTATCAGGATATTCTCAGGACACTAAAAGATAACATTCAGCATGCTCAGAATCAACAGAAAATGTATGCAGATAGGCATAGAGTTGAGAGATCATTTCAAGTTGGGGATTTGGTTTTCTTGCATCTACAACCATACAGGCAATCCACACTAAAGAAGAGTGACGCAGAAAAACTAAAACCACGTTTCTATGGGCCCTACAGGATACTAAGGAGAGTAGGTGAGATTGCATATGAGTTAGAACTGCCAGAAGACAGTAAGATTCATAATGTTTTTCATGTCTCGTCTTAAAAAGGCATTGGGTCAGCATACAATTGCATCTCCAGAGCTGCCCCATTTTTATGAGGAAGGGAATTTGGTGCTAGTTCCTAAGGGCATTGCTGATTGAAGAGAGAGGAAGTTGAGAAACAAGGTGGTTCGAGAATATTTGATAAAATGGAAAGACTTGCCGATTGTGGATGCTACTTAGGAAGGTGAACAGATTCTGTAACATCCCAATTTGGGATTGCTAGAGGACCAGCACTGTAATGTCCCCTCTAGCCTAGACCGTAAATAAATAAATATGCTAGCCTAATCTTTTCGTCCCTCATATGCTAAGGCATTTAACAATAAATGGGACATGGAGATATTAAAATAATTGGCCAAAAAGCTAAGGTGCTCAGATAAATCTAATTATTCACTTAAAGTCATTAAAGGGGGCCAACATAAGTGGAAACGTTACCTCTCCTAGGCGATTTACTCATGGTGTGCCTTAATTCAATTAAGAGGTGAATATTAATATTGTTTGTCTAATCACCAAAATACAGAAGTTGAGGATGGGTTTGATGGCATTTCCAGCTCAATGATTTTCTCTTAAAAAGCATCGACTTGGGTTTTGAAAATTCATTCTATTCATGCGACTTGTTATGATTTTCTCTCTGCAAAAAACACAGCTCATGGCTTTCTCAGGACGCAACCCCTGAGGACTAGAACTTGGACACAAACCCAAGTTCCTTGTTCATCCACACCAGTTCTAAGATTCGTCTTTGCATGCAGCAAGCATAGTCATGAATCATCATGGTAGAAAAGAGCACCAGAAACCTGAATTAATAAAGCCAATACAGGTGGAGTTTGAAAAGCCAGTTCCAGACACACTTCTTCAGATCAAAATCGCAGATCATTCATCAAGCCCAGCAGATTGTAGGTGATTCTTCATTCAGTCAGACTAAGCCACAGAAGTTCAGCTGCATGTTGTACTAAAAAGGCATATCTTGGACTTTGGTTAAGGTCAGCTTTGTCTTGTTTTTCAGAATAGCACTTTCGAACAGCACTTTAAAGTCCTGTTCATTGCATGAATAAGAAAATTGATTCCATTTCAAATTTCAATCTTTGTTATCACACATATGTAATGATCATGTTCACAACCAAGTTTTGCAATGAAAGAAATTAAACACAAAAACAAGGGGAACGTCTATGAAACTTGCAGTTAGATCATTTCACCCACCTTCTCCATGCAAAGGTGTCTTTTGACACTTATCCATTTTGTCATAAAGTTAGGTTCTTACGCATCATAAATTGTAGTTAAGTTCATCACAGGTCTTCCACGAGTTTAGGGGAAAGATTGCATCTTTGTAGTTGTGAACAGATTAAAAAAGTACGCACTTTTCAGCACCTCAAGTTGCAAATTTATTTTTCATAGAGGTGTTCAAGTTGCATGATCTTCCTAAGACCATAGTTAGTGATCGGGGTAGTTGATTTATCAGTATGTTTTGCCAAGAGTTGTTCCGATTGGCGGGTACAAAATTGACACCAAGCATCAGCTACCACCCTCAAACAGATGGACAGACAGAAATTGTAAACAAGTGGATTGAGGGCTATCTTAGAAATTGTGTTTCAGGACAGCAACCTGCTTGGATTAGATGGCTTCACTTAGGTGAGTATTGTTACAATACCACCTTTCATATGTTGATTCGCATGTCTCCATTTTGGGCCTTGTACGGATATGATGCCTTGTCATTTGAGGATAGCAAGGTCTCTTGTGCGAAGAAGACAATACAAGATTATCAGGATATTCTCAGGACACTGAAAGATAACATTCAGCATGCTAGGGGCAGAGAGGCCCGTAGATTTCAAACATGTAAAATCCCCCCTAGTTGACACTGAGATTTTTCACACTTTTTCTATTCTCCTTCCAAATGTTTGGTGCTTAGGCTAGGCATTATATCAAACAGTTTGCTTGGTTACCAAAATTGAAGCCCTTGGATGTAATACTGGTGTTTTTATATCAGCGATGTTTTTTGCATACTTCATAAAACCATTGAAAACCTTGAAACATATTCATTTCCAATTTGATTACTACACAATAAAAGACTTGAATCGGTCACGAGAATTACAAACATCAAAGGTACCTTATTTGGACAGCTTATTGAATTTTCTTAGAAATGGAATATCCTCTGTTTATGTACAGAATTTGAAAAGCAGTGAGAAAGCTCCTTCAAAACTTGAGAACCTCCTCTCCAAGGCCACAAGAGGACATTAATACAAATTCCAGATAATAAAATTACCGTACATGTGCTCAGAATTGAATAGACAGCTACCATAACACTAAATTGTCATCGAGAATCAAAATGGGCATTGCAGCAGTTAAAGATCCTGCTGTAGCTTTCCAGAAATATTGTGTTGGAATCATAGACTTGCAGAGATATTTTATGTATATTTCCAGCAATTGAAGGAGATTAATATGATGTTCAATGTCCCTTGACTCATTCATGCCTCTTCTGCGCTAGTTAAAATATCAGAGTACGGCTAACACCAAGAAATGGAACTTGAACAGGACCATCTTGAATATCATTGCAAGCTTTTACGGCAGCCAAAGCTCTCAAAAATTGAACACACGATCTCCAGATTTTTTCTAATTCCATGCGCCCAACAATAGGGATACATTAATTTCTGACGCCGAAGGTGTTCCCTAATTCAGCCAACTTACTTTCTAATCTTGACTAAACTTTGCCCTAAACCGTGCAGACATCAACGATTTCGGTAAAAAAAAATTAGCAATCCCATCTTAGTGTGCAATGGGTACGCGGCAGATGTATATGAAAGATTAACTAAGTATTTGTCTATTTGTTGCCTCTCCCTCTCATCCTCTCTATATCTCTTCATAAGTCTTTTGATCTTTCTCTATTTCTCTATTTATTTGTCTTACATCCTCTCACTCTATATTCATCTCTATTTCTATCTTCCTCTCCCCTCCATATCCCTCTTCTTCTCAGAAAACTAGTGTAAATAAAATAAACAGTGATGATCAATCAATAGATCCAAACATATTCGAGATAGTTGGAGGGATCCCTAGGATCTCACAAGGATATAAATAGTTCTTGTTCAATGATTCACAATAGTCATTGCAATTGACAAAGCTTAGAAGTTTGGTGGGACATGTTGTAACATCATTGAATGACCAAATTTGAAATGGGACTCGTGAAAAAATGCCCTTAACCACCACACCTAATATTATGTCATCATAATTTTTTTATCAGTATAATTTAATTGTTGTTTTTAATTATTTTTTTTAAATCATTCTATTTTCTTTACACTTCTTCTATTATGCAATTGTAACTTAAATCTACAAAGCTAAACTATGGATGAGAATAAATAGAATGACGATTTAGATATAGTTTTAATAAAATAGTACAATTGTAAAGGAAGAGTGAGTGCCTTAAAAAGCAAATTCCCTCACGTGTTAAATTAGGGCCGCGTATTTTGTATCGATTCAATCGTGCCAACTTTAAAAACTGTGAATCCAACCTTTTTCCTTCAACTATGATATTTGTTGTCTACTCTACAACCAAAAGAAATAAAGAATATAACAACTATAAAAATAATTTAGTTTTATTTTTTAATAGTTCAATGATGTTTAATCTATTGGAAAAAAAAATCTAATAGAAACAAATAAACTTAATTATTATCATAAATTTATTAATACTTTTCATAAATAAAATTTAAAAATCAAATTATACTTTTTATTTGTTAAAAAAATTAAATTAAATTAAATTTCTCATCTAAAAACCTTTTACACTGATAAAAATCTATCAAAAAAATATTATCTCGTGAAAAAATCTTCATGTAAAAATTTGTTACATGTCATCATACACCTCTGCAAAGATTTAAAAAACCCTTTGAAATATTTGTTGTCATTAGACACGTCTACTTGTAATAAAAATTCTCAAAATTTATTTTCTATTTCATAATACTCTTCAAATAAACATTTAATCATATTACAAAAACTAAAATATTTCATTATAAATATATGAAATTACTTTATTATTTTTCTATTTAGTTTAAATCAATCTTTACAATGAATTCAAAAGTTGAGATTCTAATATTTGTTAAGATTTGTTAGGATAAGTAAAAAAATTATCAAATTTTGGCAATAAATTCCTTCTTAAAAAGAAATTTCCATTTACACCAAGATATCCTACACGTGTCATGGATTGCATGAACTATACAATAAATACATTGTAATATTATATTATATTATAAAAATTAAATAACAAATATATTGACATATAATTCTCTATCTTTAATTTAAAATATTTAATAATAAATATAATTATAATATAAGTGAAATATACTCGTTTCAATTCAAATTTGTAAAATACAAATAATAAATGTAAATATATAAAATTATATTATAAAATTTATAACTTGTTTACTTGTTTTAATTGGTTTAAGTATGCCATATTCTCTCCCAAATAATGCACAATTGATGCAGGAGCATCCTGGGTGTAAGAGCAATCTTGCATCACCCAAAAATATTTTTGTTTTTGAATTCAATAAGGGCTATCCTGTGCAGAGCTGCTATTTATGGAAAGTTACTATTTTTGGTAATTTTCGTCTGTGCTCAGAATGATCTAATTTCTTTCTTGGAGGTTCATTTTGGTCATATAAGTCTGCCAATAAAGTTTCATTTCCAGATCAAATGCATGTTGGAAGATATTGAAGATTTTCGGTATTGGCAGCAGGGTACAGAAACTTTGAACTCAGTTTTGAAAGCTTTAGAGGCCCCGGATGAGGTCGAGAATTGAGGTGACGGGCGCTTGCGGTGGTCAAGCCTGTAGATCGCTTCGTGGCATTTTCGAAATGGGATTATAATAGCCGATCGGGTCAACTGGTGATGACTTATGGTCTTCGGAAGTTGGGCCGCCTAAAATGGCGAAAAATAATTTTCTTCAAAATTTATGTTCGGGTTTCAAAGGTTATCTTGAGCCGACTATGATGTAATAAAATGTAAAATAAAATAATTCTAAGTTTGGTCGGCCTTATTGGTTAAAATTCTGAAACCTTCCAGGCGGTGGAAAATTGCCTATATAAGGAAGGCTGCATTATTGTCTTAGGCAGTTCAGAATAGTCTGGGTAATAGTTTGAGGCTTTGTCCTACAGAATATTGTAAGGAAATGCCCATGTGGCTTTGCATATTGTAATTCTGAAAGTTTGTAATTCCACATTTGTGGAGATAATAAGAAGCCAATTTTTTGTTCTTGCATATTGTTGTTGTTTCTCTATTTATGTTATGTGTTTGTGGTATTAAGGGGAGCACCCTTCATCAAGTGGTATCAGAGCAGGAGTTCTTGAGTGTGTAAACAGATCACCGACTGTGAGGCAGTTTGCACTAGGACCGTGGCTAGGGTTTCAGCGCGCATCGCGAAAATACCTCCACGAAGGGAACGTGGCGGAAGAGCTGGTGTTGTAACACCTGAGGTTAGAGAGCTGCAGAGACAATTGCAAGCATTGCAAGAAGAGATTCGCAGAGGAATGAATCTTAATGTTAGAGATGAAAGCGAGGATGAAGCCGAAGAAGAATATCAAAGAGGAGAAGTCGAAATTGTGAACCAGGAAGAAGAAAGACTTTTTCGGGCCATTTCTAAGATTGGGAAAAGACCTAAGATTGAGGTTCCTACATTTTTTGGAAATCTTAACCCAGAAGAATTGATCGACTGGATCAATGAATGTGAGGAATATTTTGAGTATGAAGATGTTGAGGATACTGATAGGGTCAAATTTGCGAAGGCCAGACTGAAAGGTCATGCGAAGATTTGGTGGCAAGAAATTCAATTGGAGCGAAATAGAAGAGGGAAAGATAAAATCACGAGATGGGATCGGATGGTGGATAAATTGAAGCGACAGTTCATTCCTGTTGATTATGAGCTTGACCTACTAAAGAAAATGCAAAGTTTGAAGCAAGCAGGAACATCTGTTCAAGAGTATACAGAGGAGTTCTATCGACTCCTCATCAGAACAGGCCATGCAGAAGCTGATAAGGAGAAAGTTGCCCGATACCTTAATGGGTTAAGGCCAAGCATTCAAGAGGAGTTGAATCTGGTTCGAATGAATAGTATTGAGGAGGCATACCAGTTTGCCCTAAAAGTAGAGGAAAAGCTGAACAAAAAGTTTGAGAGCAGATAAAACGGAAGAGGTTGTGGTGGACGATCTAGTGGACGGTCATATGGTGGCCGAAATGAAGATTTGAAAAAGAAGGATGAGGCCAGTAGCAGTCAGAATCAGCGAGGAAATAATTCCAATCATTTTCAAGATCAGAATAATAGAGATAAGAGAGGAAGAGGAAGAGGACAAGGATCTGGAAGAGGTGGCTTCCGTGGAACATGTTTTCACTGTGGAGAAGAAGGTCATAGGGCATTTGAATGTCCTCAGCGCCAAGGAAGAACATACAGGAGAAATGAAGGCCAGGCCAGAGTTGCACATGTAGATGAAGATGCCAGATCATCAAATTCTGAAGATGCTGAAAGAGGAGAAACGTTGATTAACAGAAGAGTCCTGTTGAGTGGTGAGAATGAACCTGAGCAAAGAAGGAGCCTGTTCCGCACCAGGTGCAAGTGCGAAGGTAAATGTTGTGATGTGATTATTGATAGTGGAAGCACCGACAATTTGATGTCAGAAGAGATGGTGACAAAGTTGAAGCTCAAGAGACAGAAACACCCACATCCATATCGGATTGCCTGGGCACAGGATGACCACAGGGTCATGGTCAATGAACAATGCCTAGTGAAGTTCAAGATTGGCGGATACCAAGATGACGTATTGTGTGATATTATATCTATAGATGCATGTCATATGTTGTTGGGTAGACTATGACAGTTTGACAGATGTGTTGTACATGATGGTCGTGCAAATACCTATTCTCTGACAAAGGATGGAGTGCGACATAAGCTAAAACCATTGAAAGAGACTGAAGAAAAGGTATGTGGTAATGCAAGGATAACTTTTGTTGATGGAAAAAATTTCTTAGATGGTATGAGGCATGAGCATGTATGTTTTGCTTTAATTCCAAAAGCTAGTAAAAAGGAAGTAGAAGATGTTCTTGTAGAAGTTGCAGATTTGTTGAATGAGTTTCAAGATATTGTATCCGATAACGTGCCTGATGGATTACCACCAGTCAGGAAGATCAGTCATCAGATGGACTTGATCCCAGGAGCGAGTTTGCCGAATAAGGCAGTACACAGAATGACACCTGCAGAAAGTGAGGAGTTGAACAGACAAGTACATGAACTGTTACAGAAAGGATTGATCCATGAGAGTCTAAGTCCCTGTGCTGTACCAGCAGTATTAGCACCAAAGAAGAATGGAGAATGGAGGATGTGTACAGATTCTAGGGCAATAAACAAGATCACAATCAAGTACAGGTTTCCATTGCCACGAATGGATGATATTATGGACTGTTTGAGTGGAGCTGTGTATTTCTCAAAGATAGATCTGAAAAGTGGATATCATCAAATTCGGATCAGAGAAGGAGATGAATGGAAGACTGCCTTCAAGACAAAGGAAGGACTGTATGAGTGGTTAGTCATGCCTTTTGGGCTAACCAATGCACCGAGCACTTTCATGCGGCTCATGAACGAGGTTCTGAAAGAATTTCTGGGTAAGTTTGTCATTGTTTACCTAGATGATATTTTGATCTTTAGTAAGACATTGGATGAGCATATGATGCATATTCGTATGGTATTTGAGAAGTTGAGAGAAGAGAAATTGTTGATTAATTTGAAGAAGTGCAGTTTTGTGAAGAAAGAGTTGGTGTATTTGGGGTTTGTAGTTTCAAGAGAAGGTCTAAAAATGGACCCAGAGAAGGTACAGGCTATCCTTTAATGGCCTACTCCAAGGAGTGCTACTGAGGTAAGATCTTTTCATGGTCTAGCTAGCTTTTACAAAAAGTTTATCAAAAATTTTAGCTGTATTTGTGGACCCTTGACTGAAACAATGAGAGGGGATAGAAAAGAGTTTAAGTGGACTAATGGGGCAGAAAAGAGTTTTCAATTGTTGAAACAAAAAGTTACAGAACAACCAGTTTTAGCACTTCCAGATTTTAATAAGGTGTTTCAAGTAGATTGCGATGCTAGTGGTATTGCAATAGGAGCTGTTATGAGCCAAGAAGGTAAACCTGTTGCTTATTTCAGTGAGAAGTTAAATGATGCCAAGAGGAAATATTCTGTTTATGATCAAGAATTTTATGCTATAGTTCAGGCATTAAAGAAGTGGAGACATTATCTACTTCCTAAGGAGTTTGTTTTGTATACTGATCATCAAGCTTTGCAATATTGGAATAGTCAAGGAAAACTAAATCAAAGATATTTGAAATGGGTTGAGTTTTTGCAGAGTTATACATTTATTTTGAAACATAGGAGTGAAAAGTCTAATAGGGTTGCAGATGCTCTTAGCAGAAGGCAGCTATTGCTGACAGAAATGTAGATTGAAGTGGTTGGGTTCAAGGAACTCAAGAATTTGTATCTAGAGGATCCTGATTTTGGTGAAGCTTGGAAGGCTTGTACAGAACCTGTTACTGTAGACAGGACGAAATGGCTGGATTTTATCATCCAAGATGATATGCTATTCAGAGGGAGTCAGTTGTGCATTCCACGAAGTTCTATGAGGGAGAATCTCATCAAGGAGAAGCATAGCGGAGGATTGGCTGGACATTTTAGTCGTGATAAAACCCTTGCTTTGGTTGGTGAGAATTATTATTGGCCACAATTGCAGCAAGATGTGAAGAAGTTTGTACAGAGTTGCAGAGTATGTCAGATGGCGAAAGGAGTGAAGCAGAATACAGGGTTGTATCAGCCATTACCTATACCAGAGAAGCCTTGGGAGGATATCAGTATGGACTTTGTTCTTGGTTTACCGAGGACATGATTCAATTTTTGTGGTGGTTGACAGATTTTCAAAGATGGCACATTTCATGGGGAGGTGAGGAAGCATATTACCAAGATGAATGCACAGTATAAGGCTAAGGCAGATGAGAAAAGGAGGTATAAGGAATTTCAAGTTGGCGATGAAGTCATGGTTCATTTGCGGAAGGAGCGGTTTCCAGTTGGTACATATAACAAGCTGAAAATGAAAAAGTTTGGGCCATGTAAGATACTGAAGAAACATGATTCAGGAAACGCATATGAAGTAGAATTGCCCACTGAGCTAAATATTTCACCAATGTTTAACATTTCAGATCTGACAGAGTATCATGAAGGAGGTGATGAAGATGAGATCACAGCAGCACAGTGGAGTATTCCAGCAACTAGTTCAGACACTAAGGAGATCGAAGATATATTAGACAGTCGTGTTGGCAGAAGCACAAGGAACAGGACATATGAAGAATATCTGGTCAAGTGGAAAGGATGACCTGTTGAAGATTCATCATGGCTGACAAAGGAGGAGGTTAGCCGTCTTGGTTTTCCTCTGCACACCTGAGTCGTGACAGGGTCACTTCTCAAATTACCCTGGGTGTCTGATGCAGGAGCATCCTGGGTGTAAGAGCAATCTTGCATCACCCAAAAATATTTTTATTTTTGAATTCAATAAGGGCTATCCTGTGCAGAGCTGCTATTTATGGAAAGTTACTATTTTTGGTAATTTTCATCTGTGCTCAAAATGATCTAATTTCTTTCTTGGAGGTTCATTTTGGTCATATAAGTCTGCCAGTAAAGTTTCATTTTCAGATCAAGTGCATGTTGGAAGATATTGAAGATTTTCGGTATTGGCAGCAGGGTACAGAAACTTTGGAATCAGTTTTGAAAGCTTTAGAGGCCCCGGATGAAGTTGAGAATTGGGGTGACGGATGCTTACGGTGGTCAAGCCTGTAGAGCGCTTCGTGGCATTTTCAAAATGGGGTTATAATAGCCGATCGGGTCAACTGGTGATGACTTATGGTCTTTGGAAGTTGGGCCGCCTGAAATGGCGAAAAATAATTTTCTTCAAAATTTATGTTCGGGTTTCAAAGGTTATCTTGAGCCGACTATGATGTAATAAAATGTAAAATAAAATAATTCTAAGTTTGGTCGGCCTTATTGGCTAAAATTCTGAAACCTTCCAGGCGGTGGAAAATTGCCTATATAAGGAAGGCTGCATTATTGTCTTAGGCAGTTCAGAATAGTCTGGGTAATAGTTCGAGGCTTTGTCCTACAGAATATTGTAAGGGAATGCCCATGTGGCTTTGCATATTGTAATTCTGAAAGTTTGTAATTCCACATTTGTGGAGATAATAAGAAGCCAATTTTCTGTTCTTGCATATTGTTGTTGTTTCTCTATTTCTGTTATGTGTTTGTGGTATTAAGGGGAGCACCCTTCATCAAGTGGTATCAGAGCAGGAGTTCTTGAGTGTGTAAACAGATCACCGACTGTGAGGCAGTTTGCACCAGGACCGTGGCTAGGGTTTCAGCGCGCATCGCGAAAATGCCTCCACGAAGGGAACGTGGCGGAAGAGCTGGTGTTGTAACACCTGAGGTTAGAGATCTGCAGAGACAAGTGCGAGCATTGCAAGAAGAGATTCGCAGAGGAATGAATCTTAATATCAGAGATGAAAGCGAGGATGAAGCCGAAGAAGAATATCAAGGAGGAGAAGTCAAAATTGTGAACCAGGAAGAAGAAAGACTTTTTCGGGCCATTTCTAAGATTGGAAAAAGACCTAAGATTGAGGTTCCTACATTTTTTGGAAATCTTAACCCAGAAGAATTGATCGACTGGATCAATGAATGTGAGGAATATTTTGAGTATGAAGATGTTGAGGATCCTGATAGGGTCAAATTTGCGAAGGCCAGACTGAAAGGTCATGCGAAGATCTGGTGGCAAGAAATTCAATTGGAGCGAAATAGAAGAGGGAAAGATAAAATCATGAGATGGGATCGGATGGTGGATAAATTGAAGCGACAGTTCATTCCTGTTGATTATGAGCTTGACCTACTAAAGAAAATGCAAAGTTTGAAGCAAGCAGGAACATTTGTTCAGGAGTATACAGAGGAGTTCTATCGACTCCTCATCAGAACAGGCCATGCAGAAGCTGATAAGGAGAAAGTTGCCCGATACCTTAATGGGTTAAGGCCAAGCATTCAGGAGGAGTTGAATCTGGTTCGAATGAACAGTATTGAGGAGGCATACCAGTTTGCCCTAAAAGTAAAGGAAAAGCTGAACAAGAAGTTTGAGAGCAGACAAAACGGAAGAGGTCGTGGTGGACGATCTGGTGGACGGTCATATGGTGGCCGAAATGAAGATCTGAAAAAGAAGGATGAGGCCAGTAGCAGTCAGAATCAGCGAGGAAATAATTCTAATCATTTCCAGGATCAGAATAATAGAGATAAGAGAGGAAGAGGAAGAGGACAAGGATCTGGAAGAGGTGGCTTCCGTGGAACATGTTTTCACTGTGGAGAAGAAGGTCATAGGGCATTTGAATGTCCTCAGCGCCAAGGAAGAACATACAGGAGAAATGAAGGCCAGGCCAGAGTTGCACATGTAGATGAAGATGCCAGATCATCAAATTCTGAAGATGCTGAAAGAGGAGAAACGTTGATTAACAGAAGAGTCTTGTTGAGTGGTGAGAATGAACCTGAGCAAAGACGGAGCCTGTTCCGCACCAGGTGCAAGTGCGAAGGTAAATGTTGTGATGTGATTATTGATAGTGGAAGCACTGACAATTTGGTGTCAGAAGAGATGGTGACAAAGTTGAAGCTCAAGAGACAGAAACACCCACATCCATATCGGATTGCCTGGGTACAGGATGACCATAGGGTCATGGTCAATGAACAATGCCTAGTGAAGTTCAAGATTGGCGGATACCAAGATGAGGTATTGTGTGATATTATATCTATGGATGCATGTCATATGTTGTTGGGTAGACCATGACAGTTTGACAGATGTGCTATACATGATGGTCGTGCGAATACCTATTCCTTGACAAAGGATGGAGTGCGACATAAGCTAAAACCATTGAAAGAGACTGAAGAAAAGGTATGTGGTAATGCAAGGATAATTTTTGTTGATGGAAGAAATTTTCTAGATAGTATGAGGCATGAGCATGTATGTTTTGCTTTAATTCCAAAAGCTAGTAAAGAGGAAGTAGAAGATGTTTTTGTAGAAGTTGCAGATTTGTTGAATGAGTTTCAGGATATTGTATCCGATAACGTGCCTGATGGATTACCACCAGTCAGGAAGATCAGTCATCAGATGGACTTGATCCCAGGAGCGAGTTTGCCGAATAAGGCAGCACACAGAATGACACCTGCAGAAAGTAAGGAGTTGAACAGACAAGTACATGAACTGTTACAGAAAGGATTGATCCGTGAGAGTCTAAGTCCATGTGTTGTACCAGCAGTATTAGCACCAAAGAAGAATGGAGAATGGAGGATGTGTACAGATTCTAGGGTAATAAACAAGATCACAATCAAGTACAAGTTTCCATTGCCACGAATGGATGATATTATGGACTGTTTGAGTGGAGCTGTGTATTTCTCAAAGATAGATCTGAAAAGTGGATATCATCAAATTCGGATCAGAGAAGGAGATGAATGGAAGACTGCCTTCAAGACAAAGGAAGGACTGTATGAGTGGTTAGTCATGCCTTTTGGGCTAACCAATGCACCGAGCACTTTCATGCGGCTCATGAACGAGGTTCTGAAAGAATTTCTGGGTAAGTTTGTCATTGTTTACCTAGATGATATTTTGATCTTTAGTAAGACATTGGATGAGCATATGATGCATATTCGTATGGTATTTGAGAAGTTGAGAGAAGAGAAATTGTTGATTAATTTGAAGAAGTGCAGTTTTGTGAAGAAAGAGTTGGTGTATTTGGGGTTTGTAGTTTCAGGAGAAGGTCTAAAAATAGACCCAGAGAAGGTACAGGCTATCCTTGAATGGCCTACTCCAAGGAGTGCTACTGAGGTAAGATCTTTTCATGGTCTAGCTAGCTTTTACAGAAAGTTTATCAAAAATTTTAGCAGTATTTGTGGACCCTTGACTGAAACAATGAGAGGGGATAGAAAAGAGTTTAAGTGGACTAATGGGGCAGAAAAGAGTTTTCAATTGTTGAAACAAAAAGTTACAGAACAACCAGTTTTAGCACTTCCAGATTTTAATAAGGTGTTTCAAGTAGATTGCGATGCTAGTGGTACTGCAATAGGAGCTGTTATGAGCCAAGAAGGTAAACCTGTTGCTTATTTCAGTGAGAAGTTAAATGATGCCAAGAGGAAATATTCTGTTTATGATCAGGAATTTTATGCTATAGTTCAGGCATTAAAGAAGTGGAGACATTATCTGCTTCCTAAGGAGTTTGTTTTGTATACTGATCATCAAGCTTTGCAATATTTGAATGGTCAAGGAAAATTGAATCAAAGGCATTTGAAATGGGTTGAGTTTTTGCAGAGTTATACATTTGTTTTGAAACACAGGAGTGGAAAGTCTAATAGGGTTGCAGATGCTCTTAGCAGAAGGCAGCTATTGCTGACAGAAATGCAGATTGAAGTGGTTGGGTTCAAGGAACTCAAGAATTTGTATCCAGAGGATCCTGATTTTGGTGAAGCTTGGAAGGCTTGTACAGAACCTGTTACTGTAGACAGGACGAAATGGTTGGATTTTATCATCCAAGATGATATGCTATTCAGAAGGAGTCAGTTGTGCATTCCACGAAGTTCTATGAGGGAGAATCTCATCAAGGAGAAGCATAGCGGAGGATTGGCTGGACATTTTGGTCGTGATAAAACCCTTGCTTTGGTTGGTGAGAATTATTATTGGCCACAATTGCAGCAAGATGTGAAGAAGTTTGTACAGAGTTGCAGAGTATGTCAGATGGTGAAAGGAGTGAAGCAGAATACAGGGTTGTATCAGCCATTACCTATACCAGAGAAGCCTTGGGAGGATATCAGTATGGACTTTGTTCTTGGTTTACCAAGGACTCAGCGGGGACATGATTCAATTTTTGTGGTGGTTGACAGATTTTCAAAGATGGCACATTTCATGGGAGGTGAGGAAGCATATTACCAAGATGAACGCACAGTATAAGGCTAAGGCAGATGAGAAAAGGAGGTATAAGAAATTTCAAGTTGGCGATGAAGTCATGGTTCATTTGCGGAAGGAGCGGTTTCCAGTTGGTACATATAACAAGCTGAAAATGAAAAAGTTTGGGCCATGTAAAATACTGAAGAAACATGATTCAAGAAACGCATATGAGGTAGAATTGCCCACTGAGCTAAATATTTCACCAGTGTTTAACATTTCAGATCTGACAGAGTATCATGAAGGAGGTGTTGAAGATGAGATCATAGCAGCACAGTGGAGTATTCCAGCAACTAGTTCAGACACTAAGGAGATCGAAGATATATTGGACAGTCGTGTTGGCAGAAGCACAAAGAACAGGACATATGAAGAATATCTGGTCAAGTGGAAAGGACGACCTGTTGAAGATTTATCATGGCTGACAAAGGAGGAGGTTAGCCGTCTTGGTTTTCCTCTGCACACCTGAGTCGTGACAGGGTCACTTCTCAAATTACCCTGGGTGTCTGATGCAGGAGCATCCTGGGTGTAAGAGCAATCTTGCATCACCTAAAAATATTTTTGTTTTTGAATTCAATAAGGGCTATCTTGTGCAGAGCTGCTATTTATGGAAAGTTACTATTTTTGGTAATTTTCGTCTGTGCTCAGAATGATCTAATTTCTTTCTTGGAGGTTCATTTTGGTCATATAAGTCTGCCAGTAAAGTTTCATTTTCAGATCAAGTGCATGTTGGAAGATATTGAAGATTTTCGGTATTGGCAGCAGGGTACAGAAACTTTGAACTCAGTTTTGAAGGCTTTAGAGGCCATGGATGAGGTCGAGAATTGGGGTGACGGGCGCTTGCGGTGGTCAAGCCTGTAGAGCACTTCGTGGCGTTTCCGAAATGGGGTTATAATAGCCGATCGAGTCAACTGGTGATGACTTATGGTCTTTGGAAGTTGGGCCACCTGAAATGGCAAAAAATAATTTTCTTCAAAATTTTTGTTCGGGTTTCAAAGGTTATCTTGAGCCGACTATGATGTAATAAAATGTAAAATAAAATAATTCTAAGTTTGGTCGGCCTTATTGGCTAAAATTCTGAAACCTTCCAGGCGGTGGAAAATTGCCTATATAAGGAAGGCTGCATTATTGTCTTAGGCAGTTCAGAATAGTCTGGGTAATAGTTCGAGGCTTTGTCCTACATAATATTGTAAGGGAATGCCCATGTGGCTTTGCATATTGTAATTCTGAAAGTTTGTAATTCCACATTTGTGGAGATAATAAGAAGTCAATTTTCTGTTCTTGCATATTGTTGTTGTTTCTCTATTTCTGTTATGTGTTTGTGGTATTAAGGGGAGCACCCTTCATCAACAATATGCTCATGTCTTTCAAAGTTGTCTTTTATGCTGAAATTCGGCACACCTATTATTCCTATTTTCTACCATATTTGATCAAATTAGTCCATAATAGAAGCGGAAGACTTTTAAAGATTGAGAGTAAACACATTTACTCAGCCAACAGTGGTTGGTGTGTGCCACATTACAACAAGGAAATGTTGTGTGACGATGTTGTAAAGTGGAACAATACTATGTCGACGAGACTCTGCTTCTTCCTCCTCCACAAACAAGATCAAATGCGTGTACGACTACCATGGATGAGATGGTGGTCTATGTCTCAATTGTTGATATCTAACTTTAGGTTGTTATTTTCACAAAGGAAAGTTTTGGTTCAAACATTTCATCTCAAGGAATTAAATGATTCCCTCTACTCGCATTAAAAATTTTTCAAATAGCTCTACTCGCATTTCTGCCTTTTCATTTTTCATGTTTTTTTAGCTGATTGTTTTGGTATGTCAGTACTGCTAATGTATGAGAAATTGCCCTTCCATTTTCTCTATTCATCGACAAGGTTTTTTCCCCATTTTTTTGCGAGTTAGAAGGCACATCAAAGTCCACAAAAATCTACAAAATTTTTAGCAAGGTTTGGAACAAATCAGGAAATGCTATTTTTTTTGTATTCATTTAGGGTCCGTTTGGTGCTAGGAATTAACCTGGAATAAGTATTAGTTAATGCTAGAATAAATTTATTCTTTGTTTGTGGGCATTTTCTTTATTCTCGAATTAGAAAACTTATCCCCATTTTGGGGCTTATTCCAACATAAGTTAATTTTAAAAAGAAGTTGGAATTCATTTCTTATTCGAGAATAAGCTATTTATGAATTCAAATTTATTTTATTTTATTAATTTTTATTTTTTTAATTTTATTTTTAATGTGGGTATGTATATATATATACATGTGTGTGTATATACACGTGTGTGTATATACACATTTGTGTGTGTGTGTATACACACAAATGTGTATATACACACACGTGTAATGTGTATATACATACACATGTGTACATGTGTATATACACATGTGTGTATACACACAAATGTGTAATGTGTATATACATACACATGTGTACATGTGTATATACATACATATATGTGTGTATGTGTGCATATACATGTATATATACACACGTGTGTGTATATGTGTATATGTGTATGTGTATGTGTGTACACAAGTTAAAAATATATATTGTTCAAATTAATTAAAAAAATAAAAAATAACCTTTTATTCCAATTCCACATTATGGGATCCAAACGCAGAATAGCTTATTCCAGCTTTCGTTTTGAGCATTAATTAATTCTAAAATAGACCTATTCTGAATAAATTAATTCCATGCACCAAACAGACCCTTATAGTTTTCTTGTCTATCTACAGACAGAAGATGATGAAAATAACTATACAAAGAGGTGAAAGTCACAATAGTAACGGGGAAGAAGTGTTCATGTTAAAATTATTGCAGACAGACAATTAGCTATTAATGACTTTGGTGAGATCTCATTAGTTCCTTCCAGGGATAAATTTATATAATCCGTAATAATGAAGGCTATCATAAAGATTGTATCTTGAATTTTGTTCCTTGTTATTTTTCTCTTTTTCATTTTTGATAATGTTCTTTTCATTAGTGCACGCAGGAGATGATATTCCGAGGGACTGATATGATGGTGCTACTGAGAGAGTAGACCAAATAAAGCTTCAACTCTCTTCTCATATTTGTATGAAAATGAAGCCATTGAAAAGGTTCTTGAAAAGGCTAGCGAGGCACGTGAACAGTTTAACAGAATGGCTTAAAAGAGATGACCTCTCATGGAATGCAGTGATATGAAGATTCTCTGGTTGATATGCATGTAAAATGTGTTTCATCTCAGGAAAGCAATAATTTCAGGACATGCGCAAAATAATTTCATAGGAAAAGCCTTTGAAACAAAAGACCTGCAAACTGTTTTACAAAGCACCTCGAAGAAAAAAGATCTCATCAACGTCGTGATCACAACATCGCACAAAATGGATTTGCTGAAAAGGATTTATTATTAGAAACAAACATCTTGGAGCTATGTTTACACAAAGGGAAGGTACCACGGTGAAGGAGACTACAAAGAGTCGGTAGGGAATGGATGCCAAAGATAAATGGGCATGGCCATCGAATTTCATGATATACAGTCAACCCTCTGCAAATCTGTCATGGCAGACAAATTCGCTTCCACGTACAGATAAATTCCTGCAAGCAAGCGATGTATGTGTACTCAGTGAAAGGTGAAAAACTCATCGGTGTAAATGAGAAACAATTAGTCAAGACAAGTACAAAAAAGAGCCAATCACATACCTTTCAAACAAAAAAGAGCTTTTACGAATAATAAACCATTGATGTCAATTTTTAGCTTGGCCTCTTTCAAAATGAAAAAGCTCTGGCGTAATTACCCTGAAGGGGTTCTTATATGAAAGGCATTTGCCTTGGTTAACGAGATCGACGGTCGTCTAGCATGTCGTACGCATGCAAGACGATTAAACTCATCTCAATCGTCCCTAGCGTTTGAAAAAACCTGATTTTGTAAAACTTTATCAATGTGAACGCGACTGCATTTTGAAAAAGCATGATTTACCAACTCGCGCATAACCAGGGTTAGCTCTGCAGTTGAAGACATGCGTTGATTTCGTTTCAAGGTTTACGATCTGAATCATCCATTCCACTGCAAAGTACTTTATAATGTCAAATGCCTACTGTATTTCTCTGACAATTTTTGGCGTTATTAAAGTCGTTCGTTGTAAATACATCAGAAGATCTGTCAGGCATGAAAGCTCGCCTCACCGCTTCCTTCCATCTCAGACTGTTCTTCCTCAACTCTGCAAATTCTTCCCCGCCTTCCATCGCCCATCTAACACACCTCTCAATTTCCTCCATCGCCACAAATCCATCTTCCCCCTTCTTCATTCTCCGCCCTGTTTTCCATACATTCACCATGCATTTTGCAATAGGGGGTTGATCCCTCCAAATCTCTAAAGTTAGCGTAGGAATGCCCAAGCTGAGAGCATCCAGGGTCGAATTCCTACCGCAATGGCTCATAAACACTACCACAGATGGATGCGACAGAACTTCAAGCTGAACACACCACTCCAAGATTTGCTGAATGGCATCACAGCGGCTCATCTAGGGCATTCGTTGTATCTCTTTGCAGCACCTGCGAGGGCTGGGCCTGCCCCTACCCCTTCCCCCCATACTGCCCCTGCCCCTGCCGTCCCCTCATGAAATCTCTGCAGTCATTCATCTGCTTCGGCTGGCACTGTTCCTGCGACTGCCTCCCTCCCTGGTTCCTCGCCTCTTCATCGCACTCCGCCGCTACCATGCTCAGTGACATGAGCACTAGCACTAGCACGCCCATCGCCACCCATTTCGTGGATTGCTGCTTCATCTTCAACAACAATTGAAATTTTGCTGCAAGAGGTATAGTGGAAGATGTGTGTGTGGAGAAACAGTGGAGGAGGAGATAGGTATAAGTAGGGGAGGACGTAGCATTGTGTTTGCATGGGAAGACATGCAAGTGGAACACGTAGATGAATCTTGCATGGTGGCAAGTGGTGGTTGGATGGGTCAGCAACTAAGCAGCATGTAGCGTCTAGACAGCGCGGGGAAATGCCAACAGGAGAGCCTTTTACAAAAGTTTTTTTTTTTATAATTTACTTGTCGCATTTCAGGTTTTATCTTGTGTTTTTATTGTTTTAGATTTTCAACCCAATGAATAATTTTGGGGAGTAACAGTTTCTTTGACTCCATCCACGCCAATATTAGCGTCACAAAACAGAGGTTTCATCCATCCCCTTGAGGCATATTGGGAGATAACACATACATACCCAAGTTCATCTGCGTTACTAAAGCTTAAATGTCAATAGACAAATAAAATACAGAATGCTTGGAAACATCACTGTATTCTTGGATTAATGTCTGATTTCATGGAAAATTTATGGTTGGATCAGGTAGTCGAGCAGAGAAGTATCAGAACTATCTTCTGGCTCAACTAAAAGTATGAAAATTGGCAATCCATGGATTAGTCCTAAATGGAGTGGGAAACACCAGGCTTTGGTTTGGGCTAGGATATTTTGGAATACCTTCAATTCCTACATTCACATAATGCACCTTATTTTTGTGTGGGAATTTTGAAATTTGAAAATGGGAATTTGGAGGAGGGGAAGCAAATGATGTTGGGGATGCCATTAAGGATGACGACTATTTCCCATTTTTTTTCCTAAGTGGTCATGCATTCTAAAAGAAAACTTATTTTATTTAGATTTTTATCTATGATGTTTTTTTGAGTAAGTCTAATGTTGGAGAATTCGTATTTTTGAAAGCGAGATCACAAATTCAAATCTTGCAGGAGGTAGGTTATGTATGCTCCTGTTTGTACATTTAGCATGGAGTACAGGGTAGTACCATATGTCATAAGTCATTTGTAGACCGAAAAATAAATCCGCCAATTTCATGGACTATAAAAGGATCTATTTCCATTTCAAAAAAGGTAGATATGTTTTCTATAATAAGACATCTCTCTTTTAGTGTTTCCAAAGCATCGTAACGGTCCATCAAGATCACTTCGATATAGTCGCAACCATAGTAATGGATTTGTTAATAAAAAAGCATGCCACACCTTTTACAAATTAGTGTTACAAATGTTGTCTCTATCAGAATAAGTCTATTCACCCTCACATTATCAAAAATTGATCTCAAGCTAATGCCTTTATAGTATATAAATTTGTTATTATGTGTACAAGGTGTAGTCTATTAGTAGGATATATACAATCCACTTGACAAAATACTTGAGCAAATGTCAGTCACATAGAGAGTCATCCATGGAGGGTACATGTAGAATGACATGCTAAATAATGTATTTGAAGTGTTTCATTCTTCTTTTGAATTAGCTATTTATTGGTAAACAACATTTACATAACACTTTGGTAATTTGTAGGTTGGAATCCTTGTTTCACTTTATAGTAGTAAGAGGTCCTTCTAAGTATTCATTGTTGAGAAATTTGTGCAAGGAATATCCCTTCTAGTTTAAAAATCATTAGTTGATAATTATCTAGTGTACACACAATGTTGGTAAGAGGGTTAAAAAAAAAAAAGATTGATGGCAATAGAGTCACACCAATAGAGTGTCACATGAAAAATATTTAATAGATTGACTTTAGCTAGGGTGTTATATGAAAACAAGGTAAATGGGCTCACCTTCATGGACCGCTTTTCCATCTCCGTGGATGGAAGTTGGGCGACGGTGTGCAATAGTTGTGTAGAGTTGGAAGGCAAATTTGTGGACTATTTTCAGAGAAGCACTGGGAAAGTCACTTTTTCCTATGGGAATTTTCATGCTTGGCTTACCTCCGCCCCCTGGTGCAGAGCGTTGCTTGGTGTGGCTTACCTCAAGTCACGTCTTTCGGTTGTCGAATCATTTATATCGCTTGAAATCCAAGGGACACTTTCATTTCCCACTGGAAGTTCTTTCCTACATTGCAAGCTCTCTTAAATGCTGAAACAACATCGCCAGTTTCCAAGGAAGTACTTTTGTGTCTCGTAAAAAGCAAAGTAACCCCGATTGATCACAAGTTAATAAATCATGCTTTTTCAAAATGTAGTCGCGTTCACACTTAGAAAAATTGGGTAGTAATGTATTACAATAAATTTTTAAAACCAAGACTGATGCTTATTAGATAGAGCGCGATGCGAGATTTACACCCTTCAGCTACATTTGATGAACGGACTTCGTAGCCAGGGAAGGAAAATTTTGGAATCCCGCCCTTGGCCTTATGATGGTTTTTTTAAAAAAAAAACTAGAAATTTAATTAAGGAATTATTGTTTCGTGTTTATTAAATATTAATTTCTAGAAAATATTTCGTAGAGCTTTATTATGAATTTAATCACTTTATTATTTAATGGTTGTGTAATGTGCTTAAATAAATATGTAATTAAATCCCACTTATTAATTAGTATAATCATTACATATTCCAGTATTAAATCATTAAAATAATAATATTTAAATTAATTGTTTTTGTCAGTTCTAAAATAATAAAATTAGATAAGCTACTCTATGTGAGAAACCCCGCCCAAAATTAATAGTTCTCACGCCGGTAAAAATATTAAAATAAAAAAATAAAAAAATATTGATATTATAATATTGAAATTATATAATATTAAAACAAATTACATTAATATTATATAATTTAATGAAAAATTATTAACAATCAATTAATCTTATTCACAATAACATAAGTATTTTCTATATATTTCTAATAATATTTTAAAATTATATTTATAGTTTATTTGTAATTGTATATTTGTTTTTTGTAGTTGATTATTAATTCTAGGTACCTATTGCATGCCAAAATGCAATTACTAGTTATAGTATTATAGAAATCGAAAGGTTTCAAACATAAGGAATAATTCTAAAGCGCTCGCTCAAGAGACTCCAAGGAGGCAATTTGGATAATGTTAAATGAAGAAAGTTGCACGATCAAAATTTGGGTCGGCTTCTAAATACCGGAAGGCTCCAAACACGTTATTCGGGCTATAATTATCTTGTATTCTGTGAGTGAATAAAGTGAATTTGGATGAAATTTTCTATAGAATTTTCGAAAGGAAAAGAGAAAGCGCATTATTGCTTGGACAACAAACAATCTTTTAAGAAAGTGAATCCTGAGCTTGAGCCAAATCAACTGCTTTAAAAAAAAGGTAGGATAATTACGTACTCAATTATCGGAACAGACATTCGTTTGTGTGGAATAAAAAAGTACAATATTGAATGTGAAGTACAGTGGAATATGGGCTCTAATTCTGGAATAACATTTTTGGATTAGTGAATTCGTTGTTTGTGTCCACCCAAATAAATAGAAATTGGAATTTTGAAATTCCAATTTTGCCCACAAAATGGGCATTTCATCTTCTATCTGAAAAGGTGGAATTAGAAATTCCACTTTTCAAATGCTCATTTTATGTACCGTCAGGTCTGCTTTTTGCTGTTAATAATATTTGACATCCAAAATTTCATTTTCCGCCAGGCATTTCATTTCATTTTCCCCTGATTTCGTTCTCATCGTTCCATACTCTGAAGAGCATTGTGAATGTTTGCATTTCGTTTCATTTTCCGTCGAAACCCTTCGCTCAAGCGTCCAAACTGGTAGTTGGGTTTTGACGGGACAAAGGCCACAAAAAACATCAAGTATTTAGACAACGCACAGCAACAAAGATATCAAGAGCGCCTTGTTCAAGAAGTTGTGACGAAACCTCAATGATGGAGTCTGAAACAAGAGTCGATTTCTTCCCTATAGTTTTATCTCTGAGATTTGAAACCTAGTAGTTTTTATACTGTGTAGAAGAGTACCCAAAATCTCATGCAGACATGATTTGAATTTAATTTGCAACTATTGTCTCTAGGTTTTGCTATTGATGGGGTAAAATTACTATGATATTTGATTCTTGTCAAATATTCAAGTGCATCTTCTGGGTGAACCAAACAGGTCATCCCATATTCCAGAAATCATTTTCAGAATTTGTATCTTCCAGAATTGACTATATTTGGCATTTGGTATTCCATGCACCAAACAAACCCTAAAAGTAAAAGTATAGGTTGTTGCCCGAAACTAATGAAGTCAGATAACATCTTTCAGTTCTTAAATGTGGTACAAGTCAAGTATGATAGACGAATCATTTGTATACATTTTTAATTAACTGCTTTGATAAATTGGGATACTTATCTTCTCGATTATCCAAAGAGACATTCGTCTGTGTTGAACACAAAATATTAGTCTTAAACGTGAAAGATCACGGGCATGATCTTAAAAAGAAACCCCCTCTCTCTCACACATCAGTACATTGGTATCCCTCAAAGACTTGAACAGATCAGTGTCTGTGTTGAAGAACTACAAGACGCCGAGCTTGGATTCGAACTCGTTCAAGAGAACAGAGATAAGATCATAAATCATAATATCAACCTTCAAAAGCAAATTTTCAAATAAGAAATATTTAAACGATTTCTTTTGCTACACCTTAAGATTCCAACTCCATCCTTATAACTCCTATACATATACATATCAGGATAAAGTGAGGAAGAAGGAATAAAAGCCCGGTTACTTAAAAATGTACGCTTTCCCTGATACGAATTTTTAAAGTTACGTTTCCACTGGCAAAATAGGAATAGACCTCAATTTTTAAGTTGCAAAATAGGACCGCGCATGGATTGACTGAATACGGGAATAGAACAACTGACCCTGAGAAATAAAACTCTTTAAAAAAATCACACACAGAATGCAAGGCATGAAAGAATGAACATACATTCGATGTGTATTGACTTACCGGTAGGAGAGAGAAGGCCAGACTAGCTGGTTATGGTTAGCTATCCAGTCATAAAGAACAGGCACCAGTGACTTCCACTGTGTATATCTCTCATCCGCTGACGGCTGCCCACCTTGTACTTGCGCTTGCCCCCCTCTCTTTCATTTTCCCTTACTTCCTTCAACAACTGTTGCCTATGAGTCAAGTAGCAGCACAGGACATGTACCGATATGTCTCAATACAACTCGCAGGTAATTGTATATTCTGTATGATGTGACGTTTAAAATATAAAGCTGGCAAGGAATCACACCGAAATCATCCCAAAAAAAATAGACAAACCATTTCTAAGGTAGGATAGACGACTCACAATTTCCTAATGGCAGTCATTGCCTTTTCTACCAAATACAACTGTAAATCAAACAAAACAGGTTGAAGCTTTCTAGAATAGAAATGCCTACGACCTAATAAAGTCCCAAAACTTTAGTGACTAATTTTGAAAAGTCTAAGAATTGTGGTCATCAATAAAGCTTTTAATATATTGTTTGTTTATAAAGTCTTAGCTAGAAAAAAAAGGGTTTCCTAGTAAAAATAAACTTTTGAGTCTTTTTCTTGCTGCAAAATGAAGCAATATGGGAGGAAAGTAAAGAGTTTAAGAGGATTTGATAGTTTATTATTGAATGAATAAATTATAGAAAAATTAATTCAAATATTTTTAATATATATTAAATAATTATTCAATTTTAATTTAGTAATAAAAAAGATTAATTATTTTAATTTTTATTTAAAAAATTAAAAATTATAATAATATATAATATTGATAATTGTAACTTGGTGTGTGCTCATACATCGAAGAGGTGTGGAAGATTGATTAGGGAAAATTTTATTATATTTTTCTATACTTTTGTGTAGTATATAAGATCAATTAATAAGACATTTATGAATGATGTTTTTTATCAAACAAAGATCTCAATGGAGAAGTGATAGCTTCAAATCAATGATGGATCCACTTATAGAGGTTGACACGTAAATAAAATAAAACTATTGATTCAAGAATATAATCAAATTCTTTTGCCAACAAGCTCATGTTATGTATGTAGTAGGGAGAGAGGGGGTGAGAGGGAGATATATAAGAGAGAGAGAGAGAGAGAGAGAGAGAGAGAGAGAGAGAGAGAGAGGGGTAAGGAGATGGAATTAGAGAGGAAGATAGAGATGAAGAAGAGGGGGAGGGATATGGAGAGGAAACTACCTAAAAGATTGTTGGAGGCCCTATCAAAAAAGAGAAAGGATGTGATTCTTAGGGAATCAAATCTAACATCATACATGGTCTAAACAAACTTTGTGATTCATTTTCACATGAAGATAAAGAAAAGATTAAACAAATTCTTTGTGCCAAAATTCAATCAAAAGAAAGGGTAAATGTCCTAATAGAAGATTATTTGGATGACTATCTAAGATTGTTGAAACAAATAGAGGATACGACTGCAAAAGTTGCAAAAGAAATGAAGAAGTCAAATAATGTTTGGGTGGTTACCTTCATTTCAAAAGTTAGCATACATTTTGATAGGACAAAATGTGTTGTTCTGGAGAAGACACTAGATGTCTAGATCAGTAATATTGAAGGTTTGGTTGTTGAAGAATTCAAGGAGATTGTGTCTTCTCCTCTGGAGAAGATTGACATTAGTGCAGAAATTGAAGGAAAAAGCTAGGTGATGTGTCTATTCCAGAAGATGGAGACAAAGCCATACTTGAGTAGAAGACTGATGAAATTATATCATATATGATCTTTGGTTTAGAAACATTGAGAATAATTGATAAGATGATACCAATAGAGAAAAAAATTAACAAGGAGTTGAAAGGAAGTGAAGAAAAATTAGCTGAAGTGAAGGTCCCTAAGCAAAAACCAGAGAAACTAAAGTATATTGGAAAAAGAAGAAGTGAAATATTTGTTGGTGAATCCTTCAGAGGTTCTAAAGACTCTACTCTAGAGCTATTAAATCTACAAATGTAGTTTTAACATATTATATCAATAGAGGTACTAAAGGTACTTATATCACAAGGTATGATAAATCTTGATTAGCTGCCTCCCTTACAAAGATTGCACCTAGGTGAATTATTTCACAATTCTTCTTATAGAGAAAATATTTAATCTTATAAGGATAGCACCAAGGTGATGGATAATGTAGTAAAAAAATTTCATGAAAGACTTCCAAGAGTTTAAATGGATAAGTTTATGTCTAGTGCAGATCAATTATCATGTTGCTTAAGGCTTCAAGCAACGTGTTTCTACTTTGGAAGACAGAATCTTGAGGAATGCAAAGGGAAAAGTGGAAGAGAAGAGGCTAAATGAGTTGATAAATAGATGTGCAACTACATATGGTAATTTAAGGGTGATTTTCAAGGATTTTGAAAATGTATTGTAGACAACTAAAAATGTCCTCATATAATTAGACAAATATTCAGAATTTCGTTATTAATTAAATAGATATTTACTGTTTAATTAATTAATTCGTTAGCCTTTTTCTCTATTAAATTTAAATAAATATTCTACTTTTTATCTAATTTACTAGCTTTTATATCTTATTATATTAAATAAATTTTCATTTATTTAATCATTCATCTTCACCACTTTTCTACTATTTATCAAATAAATACCTTTATTGATTTTATAAATTCATTATCCTCTTCTTTCCATTCCCACCAATCATCTTCATTCATGTGGATCAACTCCTCAATTTGTAGACGTGTGACAAATGGAACTTGTCTCTTCATTTGACTTTTATGTCTCTAATATGTCTAGATTCAATGCATCTTGTGATGTATTATAGAAGTGAATATCCTCTACTTACCACTACATATCATCCATTTATTTTCTCTAACCTTTTAATCTCCTTTATCCTCAATATTTCCTACCTACACCTTACCTACTCTTTCATCCTAGCCAATCATTCTACCACCTCTTAATCCTAGCCCTTGATTTTCATGAGGACTTCTATAAAAGAACATTTTCTCCTCCCATTTGAATCCCAATGAACAATCATAATGCATTGGAAAACTATTTAGCTTTTGCATATCTGTGGTCTCTGAGATCCTTTTCTATCATCATTATCATCTTCATGTCACTATTATCATCTTCATGCTTTCATTATCTTCCATCAATTAACCATACTGTGTTCCTTTATAACCTCTTGTACATGTGCTAACAGATATGAGACCAACCCATTTTACTACAAGATTTTAAAGGATATCCTAGACTTGCAAAGCAAGCTTCTCTTAGGAGTATCGCTGACTAGAGATCTTGAAAGAAACTTGAAAGCTATAAGACTCTTAGGCAAACCCTCCATCTCATGCACCTACTATATAGGAGATACAATACAAGAAACTGCCAAATAGTATTACAAAACCATGGGCTAAAACCACCCCAAAAAGAGCTACCCATCTTATCTCTAATCAAAGATGTCCTATGATGTGTCAATACACACACCAACATGTGTAACTCCCTTTTACAACTTATTTACATGTTTGACACATTTTACATAAATCCTATTTCAAGAGAACCAACTTTTGGAGGCCATAACTTTTGAACTATTTGCGCCCAATTTTCTATTATAACCACTTTTTGGAAACCTCTTGAAGCGCTCTATAGCTAGGACAAAATAGGAATATCTCAAACAAGTTTTGACCACTTTTGGAGCCTCTAAGGCCTTCAAAATTGAGTTCAAAGTTTTCATACCATCTTAAAATAGCTACCACCTATGACTGCAAGGTTGAGACACTTTTTCCAAACAAACTTTAGGTAGATAGGTATTGCTTCAAGTATTTTTTATTATATCTAAACTCGTGGAATTTGTCTTTGAGGAGATATTGAACATATATGCATATGCACTTAGATTATCACTGATTGGACAAAAAAATATTTTTTTTTTGTATTTGATGTGTTTTGTCATCATAGTTGATCACATGAAATAAACAAACTTAGTCAAAGCTTGCAAAATAGGTTAAACTTTCACATTTCACTAGAGTTGCACTTTGTTATCCTATTCATGTGCATTTGATTCACCAAACATGTGCTTGACACTCTATTCCTACACATTTGATTTAGAGAGTTGCACATTTGAGCTTTATACTTGCACTTTTAGTTCACTGTTTAGTTGCAAATTTTCTCTTTGTTCCTGCGTATTTATTTCACAAAGCTAAAAACATTGTAGGATCACCCTCTTTAGGCTTGTCATTTCAATTCTACCATTTATAGTTCTCAGTCATTTAAGTCACTGCATATCAATATCTTACCAGTTAGTCATACCCTTGCATCTTCATCATACATCAAGAAAAACCCTTAGCATATTCACCTAGGTTACTCTCTTTGGTCTAGATCAAACATTTGGCTATCTTATCACCCTTATTACTTGAGGTTCATTATCCTTGAGCAGGGAAGATATCAACATATTTGGGGTGGGGCAACTTGCTTTGGAGTTCATCATCTCCTATTTAGGATATGCTCTCTTGATTAAATATCCCTTGTGACTATCCATCATGACACAAGTAACATTGCCTACACTATCATTTTCAAACCTAGAGTTTCCTTTGTTTACATTAGAATTATCCTTATCATAAAAATCATATCAAATCTAGTATATTTCTTCATATCTCATTTAGAGTCTTTCTCCATATCATACCCAAAGGTTGGCTTCATAACTAGAGTCTACATCTTATCATAACTTTGAGTCTCATATTCCATTTTTCAATTGTCCAAAGTCAAAGATCAAAAGTAGCATATGCCTATTAAGACTAGATCCATAATCCAAAGAGAAATGACACAATAAAGTGAACAACATCGTGAGAATCTTGACCATGAGGAACAAATTAGTGTATAAATCCAAGAAAATGATCAACATGGCAATAATGATGAGGAAATAGCCCTTGAACATGTAGAGAAAGCACTTGCTAGTGACAAGTTCCATAAGCTATCTACCAAAGTGATGAAACATAATCACCAACACTATTTGAAAGCTATAATTGATGAAGGGATCAAAGTACACAATGATTTTAATGCATCTTTATTCTTAGCAGGTGATCATGCTAGTTCTAGTGGACATGCTTAAAACACCAATACCAAAAATGAAGACAAAGTGAAAGACTATAGACCATTTTACTTGCAACCAAACTATAAGGGTCCCACTAAGACATCAAAACCTGCACCTACTAATGATCCCATGTTAGAAGAACTTAGAGCAAGTTATGGCAAGATTTGGACAACATCAAGATTGCTAGGAAATCTTCAACCAAGTCCTCTATTGAAGATAAGTGCCCTTATCCATTTGATCCTAGCATACCTATGTTGCCTTTTCCTAGCAATTGGGAGATATGTAAGTTTGATAAATATAGGGGAAAAGGAGATCCTAAAGACCATTTAAGGGATTTTTGTGCTACTATTTTAGAGTTTTTTAGTGATGAGATATACATGTTAGAAATCTCTAGATATATATTATGAGACTCCTCCCTCATAGTCTTGGAGGGAATTCTATAGAATGGCTTTTGCAATCACCCCCAATGATCAAATCTTTTCAAGAGTTACCGATATATTCATTGACCACTATACTTCCAATTATGAACTTGAGATGACTATGGATGGCTTATGCAACAAAAGAAAACAAAAAAAAAGAGTCTTTTGTACTAGTACTATAAATCTATGGAGACATTTGACTAATAAAGTGCCTTATAAAGTCCCCAACAAATAATTAGTTGACCTCTTTTGTTCAAAACTTGAACAAAGATATTGGACTTGAAATTTGCCTTAAGTGCTTAGAATCACTTTAGGAAATCCTAGACAAGGGATTCAAGATTGAGAAAAACCTTATTGACAATGGAACCATTACGATACACAATGAAGAAGACCATAAAGGAAGTGCTAGCTCAAGAACCAACGGTAGAACCCCTAAGACTACACAACCCATCTACAACCTCAAAGGTTCATCCCCAGACAAAAGAAAATAGACACTTAAGAGCTATATCCAAAGCGAGAATTTTCACCATTGTGATAATCACTCAAATCCACAATGAAAGAGATCCTTGCTAACAATCTCATATTAACATTACCTAAAGTAAGGGAATACAATTCTCAAGTCAAACCTCCATGGTGGAATGGTGACTACTATTGCAAATATCATAGAAACAAAGGACATTCTTATGATGTTGCTCACTTACATTGACTACTATATCATAGAAACAAAGGACATAAGACAAATAGTCCTCAAATAGTTGCAATAGTAGGCAATACATTCTATACAAGATCGTATTGATGATGAGAAAACTGCAGTTGATTCAAACATACCTCTAGTAAATCAGACCATTGCTCTTTGACCCGAAAGGAGCTTCCATGCTAGAGGGCTTGTCACCAAATACCTCTGAATAATAATCATTAGAGCTAGCTGAAGTAGGCAACAAATGATCTTCCGGCTCGAGGGGACCTAAATAGGTTATATCTGAACAAATTTCCCACATAGAAGAATCCTCCGGAAGGTTTTGGGAATTGTGCACCAGTGAAGAATGATGCTCTTGATCCGGAATATTTTCATTCTCTTTTGACATGGTTAAATCCTCCGGAGGATTTTGGGAATTGTGTACCGGTGTTTGAATTTCCTCTGGAGAGGAATAATGACGCCCAATTTCTTTCTGATCTGGAGTAGAAATCTCGCAAACAGAATTCTCATTTCGTCCTGCTGCCTGCAGCTCATTTTGCTGTCCCACAATTCTGCCAAATTCAGAGAACAAGATCTGAGGTTGAATTTGAGAAAAACAAATAAACTGTGAAGCATTATTGCGCTCAACAATAATGGGCTCATTTTTTCTTCCATCCTTTGGTGAAGCAATATTGCGCTTATTTTTTTTTCCATCCTTTGGTAAAGCAATATTGCGCTCATGTTTTCTTCGATCCTTTGGTGAAGCAATATTGCGCTTATTTTTCCTTCCATCCTTTGGTAAAGCAATATTGCGCTCATATTCTCTTCGATCCTCTGGTGAAGCAATATTGCGCTCATATTCTCTTCGTTGCTTGGCTGCTCAAATCACAGTTGATTCGTATAAAAATCATACTATCAAAGAAAAGAATGGGTAAAACGTCGTTACTAAAAAAGAGGACTCAAGACTCGATTGAACATGAATCTAACAACAATTATCATACGAACCAGTAAAAGAAAAAACAAAACCACTTGGATTGTACAGAGACAGAACTAAAATAAATTTCACTGGATCGAACGTCTCGAAGATAAACAATTATATCATACTCCATAGAAGTTAAGTAAAATAGAAAATCAACTTTGGCGAGCTACTTACGTCCACAGCTCCTCACATGCCCTCCTAAAGCGTGGTTAGAGGGAAAGACTATAGGGCAACATGGACATGAGAAACTTTTCTCATCTGACTCAGCCATTCTGCGCCTCTTGAGATTTGTGACAGTTGATTCGTCCTTCTACAATAGAGGATTCAAGACTCTAAAAATTATCATACGAACCTGCACTAAAAGAAGAAAAAACCAAATGGATTGAACTGCATCTTGAAGAAAAATAACTATACCACAAGACTGACAATTGTTACCACAATATCAACACCGACCTCTCTGTGCTTCTTCAGATTCAAACCCTGCATTGAGGAGCTTTTGCTTCTCTTTTGGCTCGTTCATCAACCACACGATATAATCTCAGATTATTTTTACATGTTACTTTTTATCCGCTTGTCTTTGTCATCAAGTAAATTTTAGTCAAAAATTGAGTACGATTTCATATGGATTTTTACATTTACTTTTTACCGCTTGTCTTTGTCAACCTACTCGTCTTTGTCAACCAGCTTCCGAGCGTAGCACTGCGCACCTGTATGATTAGGTCGATGCAAGCTTATGTGTAGGAGAGGGCAATTGTGTCTCCTATAAGAAACACTAAAATATATAATACAGATCTTTTTCAAATATACATAACATTTATTTTATATAAAATTTTCCTAGATTGCTAACTAAATATATTTATTAAAATATTTTATTTATTATGAAATATATTTCATTTTTAAATTGATTTACAATTATTTCAAATCTATTTTATTGTATTAAATTTAAAATTTATTTATGTTAAGTATAAATGTATTTGCATAAATGATTATATAGAGAGAATGTGTGTCATAAATTGAAAGCAAGAAATTTCGCCTAGCTCGTCTATGGGGAGAGTAAATGGGAGATCTCATACATGCTAAAGCAATCATTGACAATCATAACAAGATATGCCATGAATGGGAAACACACAAGCAACTAGGCAATTGGACTTTGATCCACCTTTGGAATGAGAACAAGGATGCATGTTAAACTTGTACTTCATTTTTATTCCTTTTTCTTCACACTATCATCTAGTTTTCCTCTACCACATGAGCACTTCCATCTTAGATTTCTAGCAATTTTTTTATTTTCTCCAAGATACAAGGTTAATGAGCTGCGTGTTTGAGCCACCCTCTTTGCACCAGGCTTCTACTCCTTTGGCACCTTAACACAATCCCTTCCTATAACAAAAGAAACATCAACTTCCTTCGGAGTTGTCAACAATGTCACTATGGAAGCATCATTTCACCAAGAAGCCTAACTTCATGTCTTCCCTTTGAAGCACTAAACAACTAAATGCAAGTGTTGAAGCATCCAAGATAATAAAAGGGCACACCCTTAAATTCTACTAGTTGATTCCAACAATCATTTGTTGTGCTAAGGGAGATCTCTGTAGGAAGGTCTTTGGTGATGTCAATCACTACTAGAGGGCGTGTATAGATAATTGTCAGAACCCTTGTGCACCCCTAGGAACTTTCCTATGGAATCACCAATAATTTCAAAGAAAGACTTAAACAATGATTATAACAAAAGATTAGGGAGTCTTACCTAGAGCCGGGGCAATCAAGAAGGATTCATGTGTAGGATCAAAAGAGGGGTGCCAAAGTTTCCACATGAGAAAATGTTATTCAATACTCTACTAATAATTGTAGATGGCCATATTGCAATCTTGAATGTTTCTCAAAAGTAAACACAAATAGACTTCAAGCATGGGGGTGAATCTAAACATCACAAGTTCCAAAATAGGACTCTAATTTTCTAATATCCAATTGCATAGTTTAGAGAGACTTGGAAAAAACCCTCTAAATTTCCAAATCAAGCCTTATTTACCAAAAAACATTTATATTTTTGGCTCGAGCGTGCAATATTTTCTCATCAAACACCACCACCAAATGGGTAGTGCCACATTTAAGAGGCTTGATAACAAAGAGATACCCATAATATAGTGAGCAAGGGTTTCTTTATTTTTCCTTTTCCACCCCCAAAATTTTCATGTTAGTCTATGCCAAGGTCAATTTTCATGCATAGAGCCAATCTTCCTCTAGAAATCCAACCCTTTCGCCCAAGCCCGAGGAAAATTAGTACCATCAATTTCAAAAACATTTCCCTACATCATAGATTCTCTTTGCCTAATAGCTTCTCAACATATGTTGCACTCATTTGCATCCATGAAGCAGGGTCCCCATCCATAAGGACCCTATTGAGTTTGCTTTGGGAAAAAACCTACTAAGACTGCAACATTCACCACCATATCTCCTTGTCATGCCCTCTACAAGTCGTTGTCAAAACCAAATAACCTTTATAAGGTGTTGTATGTTTAGCATTTTGGTAGTCTATTTTCTTTTGTGGAATTAATTAATTAATGTTTAAAATTTATTTTATTAAAAAATATTTATTTGAACATTATTTTCTAATAATTAAATAAATATTCACTAATTACAACATGTTTATGAAGTTATTAGTACTTGCCTTTTAGGCAATACTGTTTCAGATTAGCCTTTATTGACTATTAATCAATTCACTTTCTACCAATAAAAAATGATTATTTATTTCATTGAAAATAATCTAAAGTTAAGATGTAACTTTTTTATTTTATAAATTCTAAAAGCATTTTTCTGAAATCTTATTGGTTTAAAACATTTATTGAGACGGATTTGTAGGCACTTTTTTCATTTCCATTTTTATAAGCTATCAATAAGCTTCGTCCATAGATTAACTCGACTACCCCTCCCCCCCCCCCCCCCCCCCCCAAAGAAAAAAAAAAAAAAAAAAAAAAACCCCAAAAAAATTAAAATTAAAAAAAAAATAGAGGTAAACCAAGAAACTTACCCGGTAAATTTATCTTGACTTGGAGAATCCTACAAATCACTTGTTGTTTGCTCAAAGTTGTATCAAGAGGAAGATTGCCTCAGATTTGTGCCAATTAACAACTTGACCTAGTAATTTACAATATTTGTCTAAAGTAGATTTCATAGACCTAGCTTCCCTTAGTGATACCTCCCCCATTAAAACAAATTGCCATCCGCAAACTGCTGGTGTAATGTCGGTTACATCCCATGGGCAATTTGAATACCCTTTCATTGTCCTTCCTGCCTTCTCTTGGATATCAACCTGCCCAAAACTTTTGCCATGATTATAAAAAATGTTGGATAAAGTGGGTCTCCTTGCCTTAATCCATGAGACGAGTCAAAAAATCCTTGCGGGCTGCCATTGATAATGATCGAGAATCTAGAGGTAATAATGCAATTGTTGATCAAGTCGGCCCAATGCTTTAAGAAGCCAAAACACCTCAAAATATGAAGCAAAAATAAATGGTTGACAGGATCACATGCTTTCCTTATGTTGAGTTTGATTAACATTCTATCAGTCTAAGTCTTCCTTGTCGAGCGGATAGCCTCATGTGCTATGATAATTTATTCCACAATTGATCTTCTAGGTACAAATTCGCTCTGCTCCTCTGAGATGATAAGGTTTATTAAAGACTTGAGCCTATTAGCGATAACCTTAGAAATGATTTTGTATACAATATTGCAAAGTGAAATTGGCCAAAAATCCTCAAATGTGCGTAAAACTTCTTTGGAATAAGTATAATAAATGTGTTGTATAGATCTGTGCACATGTATTTGTTAGCCTGAGACTCCTCAACGACCTCCCACAACTCCTGATGAAGAATATCCCATGTCTTCTATAAGAAAATGGTCAGGAGACCATCCGACCCAGGGGCTTTGTCTTCACCAAGTGAAAATAAAGCCACCTTCACCTCCTCTAATGTAACCGATTTCACCAAGGACTTGTTTTATTCTTCCTCGATAATGTGGGGGATGGCATCTCCCATGTCCTCTACTTGGTTATCATTAGCTTGGTCTTGGTTAAGTAGAGAAGAGAAATATCAAACCGCTTCAACATTCATATTATTGCGATCAGAAAGTGGGTTGCCATTCATGTCTTTGATGACACTAATTTTTATAGTAATCCTTCGGGCTTTAATCGAGGAGTGGAAAATTTTTGTATTCGTATCTTCGGCTTTAAGCCAACACTTCCTAGATTTCTTCTTCCAAAAGAGATCTTCCCTAACAAGAACCTCATGCATTTCCTGCAATAAAATCTTTTCTTATTCAATTTTAAACTCCATCATACCCTGCTTAATGACTTTCTCATTCAGCTCCTCCAACTCCTTCCCAATTCTGTTGTTTTCCACAAAAGTATTCTTGAAAGCCTGTCTATTCCAACCTTTTAACTTTTCTTTGATGAATTGGATCTTTTTGGTAAATCAAAAAGCCTTGGATCCTTCATTCTATGGTGCCTCCTTCCACCATCCAGTAATGTAGGTAAGGAGCTCTGGATCCTGGAACCACATACACTCAAATTTGAAAGGTGACCATATGGGTCTAGAGCCACCCTAACAGAATAGAGTAATGGGGAAATGGCCTGATCCAATGAATGGGACAATTAGAGACTCAAAGGTGAGATCACACTCTTCCCATTTTCCAACAACAAAGAAGAGATCAAGTCATTCAACAATGTTAGAAAATCCCTTCCTCTTATTTGTCCTGGTAAACAAGCCATCCTTTGATTGGATTTCTTCCATCTTGTTAAAAATGAATTATTGAAAATGAGCTTGGGTTGATCCAAGAGGTTTCCTAACATTACTCTTCTCCAAGTTCCATCTGTTTGTATTGAAGTTGCCTCCCACAATGACTAGCTCTTGCAGGTTGCCACATTTTCCAAACAAGAAGTAATCTGATTCCACACCAACCGCTTTTGACTTGTCCATGTCGGTCCGTACACATTCAGTGAAAATAAATTCATGTTTCTTCCATTAGGTGTACTCGAACCATCATCCAGCTAGAATCTTTACTTCATTCTGAGACAATGACTTCTATAGGACTACCAAACATCTGGATGCCCCAGTGGTGCCCACACATATTCCTTCCCACATTTTCCATGATATGAGATAGAACAAAAATGTAGTACTTGTCATTTTGGTTTCTTGTAATAGATTAATATTTGGCTTCTCCTGATCAAAGTAGTGCTTGATTAGTCGCCTTTTGTCAGGAGCATTGCAACCGCTGACATTCCACGAAAGGCCCTTCATGGCTTCTCGAGAAGGGTAATGCCCTTCCTAAAACGTAGCTTGATTTATCCCTTGGCACTACCAACCAATTCCAATTTTCTTTGATTTCGGTCCCTATTTGCGCTTCTCCCCAATCTTAATCTTTTGGGACTTCTATGTTTGACTTATTGTCCTTTTATCCAATATATCCTCCTTAGGTCATAACTTAAATCTCCATCTAACCAGGATAAACCCACATCCCTCTTCTTTGGGAGGGTATAGATCGACTAAAGACTCTATCAAAATTCAAATATCCCCTTATTTCTCCTATTTATTCTGGGATCAACACATCATCATAAACTACTGTATCTGTACTAAATAAAACATGACAAGAAAGTGAGGTACTTGGGGTTACCTAAAGTCTCGCTAAGTCATTTAAACCAAATATTGTTGGCATGGTCTCCTCTAACCCACCAGTATCTCGATTCAAAGGAGATTGTTGCTTGACATAAGAGTGTAAAACATCCATTTGAATGGTCTATTCGACTAGAATCCCCATTGGCTCCATAGTATCTTCCACTACAGAAGATCTCAAGCTCTGCATATTATTTTGTGTGTCCATTCCATTAGTGTTGAGGGGCTCCTATTCATATTCCTTCTCAAAGTTGGTCTCTGAAACCTAACTGAGAAAAGCCTGTGAATATACTTGGCTATACTCTATCCCGTTCTCTTGGAATCCACAGTCAGGCCTAGATGAGATATCTTTATCTCCTTCCATATCACCTTTCTCTACAAAGCCTTCCTCAAGTTGTTCTTTCACCTCTCCAAGTGCATCAATATGGCGTGCATTATCACAAATCTATTTTCCCAAAGTCGTATTACAATGTTGGGCATCTCCAAAAGTTGACACGTCCTCCCCAACTTTTTCATCATGAATTTTCTCAAGGTTGTTTGGTAAATAATGACCTTGGCCCTCAAGGTTTCCATCATTCAAAGTCTTTCCTGTGGTTGTTCTTGCTCCTCATTCTCTTCCATGTTAATAATCTTTAGGATGATTGCATCAACAGTGCCCATTTTGCCTCTCTCCTTTCAAACATTCCCATTTTGTATGGCCCAAGTTTTTGCAAGCCCTGTACCATTTGACCGCATCTACCACTTCAACACTCTGTTCTGAAACCTCGTTATCCAACACTCTATGTATTTAGCAAGGGGAAAACTGGGAATCCAACTGACACACAATCTAGTGTACACATTGAAATCTTTCTTTTCCACTCCTTCTCCAACCTTTAGAAATCTCCCCAATGTGTTTCCAATCCTCCTCAAATTCTCCTCCTCCAAATATTTGAAGGGTCCAACCTAATCTAGACCGACACTTCATCCACCTGGGTTGTTAAAGAGTTGAAATTTGTCTCGCAATCTATAATAATAAAATCTTTCCCACCCATCATATGTGGACCATTATTCAAAACCCATTGCTTTGCCTGACCCTTTCACAAATAACTAAAAAGAAAACATTAGGTAGGATTTTCAAGCCCACTTTGAACATCCACGATTCTTCACAACATTTTTTGACCTTTGATTCTTATGCTCGTTTTCCCATCCATTTCATAAACAACCCTTTCTCTTTTAGCCAAGTAAGAAATCCATTCAAGCATTTCCTACAAACGCTAATTGGAACATTTCCCGATGTTTTAGGAGCATTACATACCTTTTGTTGGGTATTTCTGATATCCTCTTTCGCCAGGCCCCCAACATTATGTTGTTCTTTTGGCTTCCATACCTTTTTCACCACTTTGTTCCAATCTGACTCCTCCTTCTCCTGGGGTTTTCCATTATCGCTTTTGTTCCTAATCCAGTCTCTGCCCCTCTCTACCCAATAGGAACTAAATCTATCTCGTCAACAAAAACCAAACCCTAGTCTCCTATTGTCAAAAGAAACTTCCATCTTGGTCCTCCTAGGCAGCTTCCATGGAGTAGTAGGCTAGAAAGGGCGATATCTTGGTGCTTCCCAATCTCCCCATGTCCAAAAATCTGATCTTCTTGGACTGCAACTTCCTTCCAACAATGCCTTCCGCCCATCATTAATATATAAATATTTATTATATTATTTTAATCCTAATCTAAGTTTCATTATATGTTATATTATATTAAATTATATTATATTTAATCAATGTACCTCGGGGACGCATCCCCCCCAAAATCCCCAGCATTCTTGGAACGGGGACGCACCAAGGACGATGTTCCGATGTCCCCAGCATTGCCGCCCAAATCGTCGTCCCAGCGTTCCCAGAGGGAACAAGAGGATGCAACAACGTCCCCGAAGGAGACATGGTGATGCAACAACGTCCCTTGACCCCTCAGGACAGATAGTTTAAGTGCATTTGAAAAAAAAATTATTTTATGATTAGATACACTACTTTTTATATCTATTATATGATATAACTCTTCCATTTGTTGATTTGACTATTTAAAATTTTATTGTTCAACTTTCAATGTTCCACATGTTCAATCTTCAATGCAATGTTCAAGTATTTAGTAATTACTAATTCTAATTTACTAATTTAATGTTTTAAATCTTTATGTCTAATATTATTATATATTTTTTCATAACTAACACTTTAAGTACCACATATATAGTATATAGTATATACACCTTGTCCACCGGCCGACCGTCCCAAGATTGAGACCCCTATGTCCCCCTACCCGAAAATCTGTCCCCCCTACACGTCCCCCAGTCCCACAACGGTGTAATTGTGTATTTAATATATTAATATTTAATAAATAATAATATAATATGATATAACTTTTTTTAATATAATATATATAAATGAAACACTCAGATTGGCTAGCGTTGCCCCATGTCTTTTCACACAAAGCCAGTGAAAGGTTTTGCTCATATCTGGAATGCTTCTGGGCACCTAAACCTTCTTTGTTGTCGTTTTTTCTCAGCGTGTTACTCAACATTGAGCAGCTGTGTCAAGGACTCTAATTTTTTGTTCATGGCAGATTTTGTTATTCCCAAGGGATGGATGGTGGTTGTTTAAGTCGACTAGTTCCACCCATGGCGCTGGCAAAATGAGGCATGTTTTTATAAAGAAGCATGATTGTAATTTAATGGTAGTCATTTGATTTGTGTACATTGTAAAAATTGTTTTCCACAATTCGTTTGCAGAGCTTTTTGGCAACCATTTTACATGCCATTTGGGGGAGGCAGCAGGCTTTGCACAGGAATTCATCTGGGCAAATTTGAAATTGCCCTCTTTCTTCATTACTTTCTCACTAAATTCAGGCCAGATAGTGTTTCTTATGTCGAGAACCTTAGTTTATCATAGTCTTAGCAGTTCTTATGATAAAATTTTCTGATCTTTTTGTGTCTTTTCTTGTATTTTTTAATTTCAACCGTAGGTAAAACTGTAAATTGTAAATTAACAATTTACCTGTTGTGAAGGGAGAAATATATAGGAATTACATGGAAGTGCTTCTGGGAGATGGTATTTTGGATGCAGATGGTGAAATGTGGAGGAAAACAACGTAAGACTGCAAGCTTTGAGTTTGCTTCAAAAAAATTGAGGGATTTTAGCACTGTGGTCTCAGAGATTACGCCCTCAAATTGGCATATATCTTGTCGCGTACATCACAATATGAGCAGTCCTTAGACGTGAAGGTCAGAATTTGTGATTTTGACAGGGCCTCCATTTTGTCATGATTGTTTTGATTTATACTTTATTTAGTATGCAGTTGCATATAAACCTTGTGTTTTGACATAAAACTATTATTCCGAGCTTTAAGAAATCTTAACAAGAAGAGTGTCTGAAAGAAACATGTTGTAATGGTGTAAATATGACTTTACAGGATGGAGATTTTCCTTTGGGAGCCAAATTCACAACACACCCTTGGGTACCTCCAGCTCGTTATACTGGTGGCGATATCTTATTAAAGATAAAAGGAAAAGAAGGTTCTGGTTACAGAAATGGAAAGTGCAGACAACCGGGAGTTCTCCATCCAAATCCGAGAGTCTCAGCCGAAGATTCCAGTGCGGCACACTCTAGTCCTGTACAGACCGAAATAGAAAAGATTCAAGATTTGGCAAAATCTCGAGTTTGTACTTCAAAAAACCTGCAAAACACAGAATAAAAAAATATAATAGCAAATACTGTGTAACATAGATAAATAAAAATGAAATAGATAAAATACAAGCAAACTTCTGTCCGGTTGAATGTCTCCAATAAACCTGCACATAATCAAAAGAGGAAAAGTGTTTGGGGCTGTTTGGAGACTTGCCCCAGTCAAGTCCCTGCTTTGGTGTTTCCACCTCTACAACAACCAGATAGATAGATAGAAAGATTGAAAAGACAAATAAATAAATGATAACGTAATAGAAACAAACCCCACTAGATAGAGGAGAACAACTATTAAGTGAGATATGCAAATACAGACAAACTCCGCTAGTGGAGGAAAACCCCTATTGTATGAGATAGATTATAGACAAAGGATGTGATAGATCCTAAGATGCTCAAAGACACAAGATAAATGGAAGGATATTACCGGATCGATGTAAGAGATTGATGTAGCAAGTGAGAGAGCAAAGAAGTGCAAGATATTGCAAGCAAGAGAACTTTCAAAAGTGCAAGGGAGATTTTCCAAGAAAGAGAGAGATAACTTCTAGAGAGCCTCAATGGAGGTGAAAGCATGAATTTAAAAGGGAAACAATGGGTAACAAGTGGAAAGCATGCGCAAAACCAACATTTGAATGTTGGGATGTTGGTGGACAAATGCGTGGCGCGTGGATGTCCACGTGGCATGCTAGTGTCCAAACGAACGACAGGTGGAAAGGACAACATGCGGTTAATGCAAAGCTGATGCTGGAATATAGCTGCTGAAAAGCATTTTTGAGTATTATGAGAGGGAAAAGGCTGATGCAAGGGCTGAAATGGACCTACACAAATACTAGAGGAATGGATACTAAAGTAGTTACAAAAGTGTGGCCTAAATTGCAAATGGGGGTATGTAATTTTTGACTCTACACATATAACATCGTGTTTTAAAATAAAACTATTGTTCTGAGCTTTAAGAAATCTTAACAAGAACAGTGTCTGAAAGAAACATATAACAAACTTCATGGAACTCAGTCTTTCTTTTCTAATTTTTTGGGGTTTACTTGTTAACATTTATAGCCTGTTGGCTTTGATCAAACTAGACTACAAGATTAATAATTATTTATTAATTATACCCTTGCACGATTTTATAATAATGAACATATTATTATAAATATATATATATATATATATTGACAATTAAATTAAGGGCCCTAGATAGGCCAGGTCGGCTCTCTTAGAAGAGGGTGTAATTTTTGTTGTCACATATATCTATTGGTGTGAATCTTGGAGAGGAGACACAGAAAACATAACGTGCCTTCCTCCCCTTAAGATTCGGTCCTTCTTGCATGATCAGAGCAGCAATAGAAAGCGAATAACAAGGGCAAGATGTTTGGATCAAAGGACTGGAAATTATATGCGATCTGCATATATTCATGGCAGAGATTTATAGTTGATCTGCAATATACAGGCTGGGCTTGCAAAATTGCAAGGTGCTGAAGCCAAGAGATATCTAGGTCAGCCTTTCATCAAGCAGATCGAAACCATCAAAGGGAGAGCAGATGGAGAGCAGATCAACATCATACAAGGTTCGCTTCTACAGCAGACTGGGAAGCCCTTTAGGCAGCGTCTTTGGTCTCACTGGCTGCTATCTTTACAAATACTTGTGAAGGCTAAATTAGTTGCAGATCTGAGGTTCCATTTATGGGTACTATCTTATTCACTCTTGTGTCTATGCTATTTCCTGTGCTTAGTCTAAAATAGAAAGATCTCTATAGTTTGTACATTCCTAGAATAAATCTGGAAAATACTAACATTACTGTTGTTTGGTTTAATATGTTCTCAGCATGCAATATGGCTCAAAGATTGCACAATTGAATCAGGGAAAGGCAAAGAAGGTTGTGCAAGCCCACAAGCACTGGTTTCCAATTCTAGAAGTTCAGATAGAAACAAGAAACCCTATCCTTTTATTTAAGGTAACTTAATAGAATTTTAAATTCATTGTCTATTTGAACTTGAAGCATTAAACCTATTTTGGGATACAGGATCACTGCAATAGAAAGAGAAATCGATAGAATATTGGAACGATTAAATCCTCAAACCCAAAGATGACAAACTCGCCAAGTAATCGCCGAGTTGGAAAAACTCGCCGAGTTTTCCAGCTGGGCGATTAACTCGGCTAAAAACTCACCAATTTAAACTCGCCGAGTTTTAGGAAAAACTCGCCAAATTTTCGGCAAGTTTTTTTAAAAAACTCTCCTGCCCAGGTTTGAATGCTATATAGGGCATTTTTGGGCATAGTTTTTAATCTGCAACATTTTGGTTTTTGAGTAGAGGAAAGTTTCCAATTTTCCACTTGAGGGGTGGGAGGATTTATACAAATATAACATTTAAGTATAAGTTTGATTTATTTAATTTCTTATACTTTAAGTTATATTTGTATAAATTATAAAATATATATACTTCGGGATGTTTGAGATAGGTTCTAGCTTCATATGAGTTAAGATGCAGATTCTAGATTCAAAAAATTCTAGACTTAACCAAATTTCAGGATTCAGCAAGCCTTCAGCGGGGTTACCTCCCACAATCCATCATGGCTTTCTAAGGTCAAACTGAAGCTGGCAAAAGGATTCCCAAAGGGTTTTAACTCGTTTTATCACAAATCACTTGGTTTCGACCCCATCTCTACAACAGACTTAGCTTAGCTCTCACCCAAATCCCAGACAGATATGACTTCCCAACAGGCCAAAATCACTCAAACCTCATTTGTCGGACCTAGGGACCTGAATACAGCCACCAACAAAGACTGCCTAAGACCTAGTTATGAAGACTTTGACATTTGGCATTAATCAATGATCAAGCATCATATATTCATACTAGTTAAACTGTGCTTCCAGTCATCAGCATTCCACATGAGAATGCGATTTTGTACCCACTTTGCATTTATATATATCTAAATTTAGCATGTTTCTTTTGTTTTTTCATTAATTAACTCATTGGATGCATCTTCTCATAGAATTTTGCAAAAAAAATGCATTTTTAATTAAATTTTATGCTATTTTTAAGTTCCCGAGTTTTTTGCCAAGTTTTTCCAAAAACTGGCCGAGTTTTCCTGAGTAATCTTTTTTAGGGCTTGGCGAGTTTTGGGCAAGTGAGAGTTTGCCATCCTTGCTCAAACTTTTGCACCATCGAGCTCACTAGCCCAACAAAAATTGAAGTGTGTAATTTGAGCTGTGTTGTTCTCCCATAGTTTGTCAGAGAAAACATGAGTTAATGAAAGTAAAATCTTCTCTCTGTATCAGATGTTTCAGAATGGGACTTATAATTGGTTTCTGAGCTATTTCTTGCAAGGAGTTCCAGCTGGATCTCGTCCATCTAAGATTGTTGGCAGCAGGGTTTCTTATAATTGTTACTTTGATAAGCTGGGACAGGTCAGTTTCTGATTTCCCATTTTGCAAATATTAGTTTTTCTTTGCTGGATGATTGTGTTGAATGTCTCTGCAGTTCTAGATAATGTATCCTCAATCTTTACAATATTATAACAGGTCAAAGCCATAGTTACTGCAAATCTAATCAAAATTATCAATGTGAATTACTATCCTATAGAAACTGCTTGACGATCTAACACGTCACAGAGGCCAATGGGCACTGGAGTTCAGGATCTTGCTGATACATTTTTTTTTCTTGGTGTGCCGTTTGATTCTCAAGAAGTGGGTGGTCCAACAACAATAATTGGTTATTTCATGATTGTATAAACTTTTTCAACTATTTAACTAATGAATTTGGCAAGTGCAATTAATTAATAATGTAATCAGTTGCAAAAATGTAAGTAAATCAGATTTTGCATGAACTAAATCAGCAGGTATTCATGCATATGACATGTTGGAATCACCAAAATGAAACAAAGGGATTTGAAATCTCTAAGTCAAATCAATGCAACATAAAGACCTCAAAATCCTTTTGTAACTTGGAACATGAATAGGCCTAAGACAATTATGAAAGGAAAGAAAGACAAGATTTTGTTCTTTTATTACAAAAGAAATGTGATCGTGAAGCATATGTATGAGATCTAAGATTGTGATAGAAAAACGATTGATTTCAACAACAAATAGTAGATACATAAAAAACAACTAAAATAGAAAGCTAGATCTGGAACACAGAGGAACTTGAGTTATAGTAAAAAGTACCAGACACAAGTGTTGGATGCCCTAGTTTGAAGGTGTTTGAAATTAAAGAAGGTGATTTGAAATGCAGTCAGATGCTCTGAAACACTGTTTCCCAGAAATCCATCTCAAAATAGTAGGAAAAGTGCACCACATAAATTAGTCCAGAATTTTTTGTTTATTTGAGATCTATTGAAACCTGTAATTGTTTGTTCTATACTCATGTAACCTTTTTGTAGTCCAATATGGAACTTAGGTATGAAACCTTTTTATGGAGCTCTACAGAAAGATGGTAATGTAATGCTCTCTTTAGGAATCATGCAAATTTTAATGCAATTATATGATACACAGTAAAGAGCACCGTCTTTGAAAATGACAGATACTCTATTCGCCAGGGCTTTTGATACTGCTAATATTATAGTCACTGTGTTACATAGACCATCTATGGCGAATCAAATGTTTTCTGCACATTGGATCATCAAAGGGTGCAATAGGAAAAAGGAAGGAATATAGATATCCTTTCTCTACCACAGGCATTTCTTAAGGCCTTCTTAACCCTTGGTTCAGTTTATCAGTTTTAACTTCATTTTGGATCAATTAGGATTTGTCTTATGGACACACAACAATTGTCTTTATGGAGGAACAATGGCAATGTGGCAGAAAATACAACTGCAACTAACAATTGTAACTAGATAGTAATCCCTTCAGAATTTGATCCCCAAGGTTCCACACATAGATCTGAGAAGAGTGGAATAGTAACAAAATGTGAGTATGGAAACCAACCATGCATGAGTTCACCTATTCAACTGTCTAACATTGGATCGAGTATCAGTTTTTGAACATCATGCATCATATATAAATGAAATGCACTAAAGTGCACCGTTCAAAAATATATGTCAAGCAAAAAGAATAGAAACTTCATGGTTCACAATCATAGATTTCCCAAATGCCTTTCATAAGCATTCTGGGTTTGAAATAAGATAGTATTCAAAGGAGATGTTTGAAGAAGTAATTCTTTTTAAAGTTAATATTCTTGATATAAGATAGTTTTCAAAGGAGATATCTGAAGAAGTAAATCTTCATAAAGTAAATATTCTTCACATTAAATTGTTTGTGTGATACAACTGTTGCCACACTCTCCTGGTTTCTTTATATGATGATCACTCACCTTCATGAATCTACAAAGGTGTATGAGGACTTGTGCAAATTATAGTTTCTGGACATTTATTGAAAGAATTAATTTAGGATATTAATTTTGTTTATATGATACCCCTGGACTGCAAAAACTATTGAATAATTTCACCATTACAATATGATGTAGAGTTTGTGTCTGTACCTTGTTTAATTCTGGTTGAAGAGATTAATAATTTAATAGTAACCATTATTACCTAATCTTGAGCATTCTATAAAGATGTTTCTTTGTTTATGTGAATGACTTAAGGGGTATGATGTGAACATTGCCCCCTATAAGTTTTTTGGAGAGCTATATTAAGATTTATTTACATCTAAGTTAATCTGCAATGCGTCTCTTTTGGCTTATTTTGTCACTTTGTCTGTGTCAAATGACACCATATTCTGATCAGTGGATTAAGGAGACACACTAAGGCATTTGGATAACCAGTTTTTATTATTAGTCTGATTTCTGCTTTTATTATTTGTCCACTGTGTTTTATCTGAAGTTCCATGATGTGGGAGACCCCTAAATAAAACTTAGTGTGACCTCAACAAAATAGGAGATTTACCATGAAACAGCTCATTTCATCAGTTAGCAAACTAATACAAAGTACATGAGATTTTGTCATTGCATGATACTATTTACAAGCTTTCTACTTTTGGCTGGACACATCGACATTGTTGGTCATTATTATATTAATTACCACTGTTTTCTTTCAGAAATAGAGCTTATATATGTTTTTCCTTTCCTATTTTGTAAATTACACATGTACTTATCCTTTGCGTCATTTGGGTGCAATGCAATACTAATAAAGGTAACCTGGGAGTACCTCGGCTTCCTGGCTAAGGATGCTCTTTTCATAGCTTTCGTATTGACACATACAAATTGAGTTTTATGGAGACTCCATTAGGAATTAAGGTGCGCAGAACAAAACATGATTACTGGTCTACAGGAATAACGGAGATTATACACATCTTAAATGCTGTGTGGATTTTGTATTTGCATTCAAATACCTATGCTGTCACTACTTCCGTGATGTTTTTTGTAGGACTTCTGTTTTGTTTCCTAGATAAATAAAATCAATATATTGTTTGCCTTACAGAAAGAAGTGTTTTTTGCTATCATTTCAATCTTGGAGTGCTTGGAAGTTTATATAAATAGTTCAGGGAAATATAATTAATGAATAAGTATATAATCTTTCTTTCATGTTGTGAAAATCAGAAGGTATTCATTTTATTTTCAAATACATTTCTGGCATCAAGTATGTCAGAATTGCATTTCTGTTCAATATCTCAGTTATACACTCATTACACATAGCTGACGCAAGGTGTTCTATCACTATATTTGTGGTTTTATTTCTAGAATCACTAATATGCTGTTCTATGAAGTCAGGATGCCTATCCCTAATGGACCATTGATGCTTTGTCCTTCCCCTGTTCTTTTTAATTGAAATGACCCTTAAAATGATTTCTTCCATTTTTCACCAAATGAATATATTTAAATTGGGTTATGCCAAGCTTCACTTTTTCTGTTCATGTGTGGTCTCGGATTGCAGTGTTTATTTTGTTTGTTACATTCAACAATGGTAATGTTACCCAAGCATAAGAATAGACAACAACTGCAAATGTGAATACTACAGCAATATTATAAAAGCTAAGCAATGATTATTACCAAACTTGAATAGAAACCTCCAACACATTCGATATATGAAATATCAATAGTCAGTGTTGAAATTTGCTATTATTAATGATTGTCTTATATATTGTTCAAATTTTATGTCACCGAGACTTGACATCTTGACCAAGACTCTGTGGTAAAGTTGAACTTCACATTTAACACCATAACACACATAGTTAAAATCAGGGCAGAAGGTTATCTCTGTAAGCACTCACAACCTGAATAGAAATTGATGCTCATACATATAATTATATAGGAACACATTTATCTACATGTAGGAAAGTTGCCTATTGCAGAAAAGCCCAAACAAATTTAGACAACTACCAGGTGAAACGGATTACTGATGCTCTTGTTTTGTTTGATTTCATTCATTTTGTGCTTGTAGGTTTAATTCATTGTGTTTTTGTGTGCAGTACTTTCTGTATGCATCATTACTGTTCAAGGCAGCAGTTGAAATGCTGGCAACAGTGGGGCACAAATTGGTTCCTGTGCTTGTGGGCTTGCTTCCTATGTGGAATTCCAGAGGGGTTTTAACAGGTTTGTTGTTGCATATGGGCCCTAGAGAGCTACTTTACTACTATTCTCTTAGGGCTTTCCACAAGGGTTATTTGTTTCAAAATTATCATTATCTTCACCATGAATCCACCAGAACTGAACCCTTGTAGTAAGTTAGCTTAGCTTACAAATTCAACTTTTTATATTTAATTACAGTTTATCAGTTTAGATTTTTAGCATTTTAATATGGTGATTTGAACTTGTTTTACTAGGTGACTTTTATTTGTGTGGGGCTGGGGTTGGTATGTTATCAGCAGGTGGGACAAGCAGTTTCTTGGAGCAGTTGGTAATGGTGGCCTTGATGAGCATACCCATTGGTGCAGCAGCTGCCATGGGATAGGCATGCATTGGTATGTTTTGTGTTTATCTTCTAGGATTTGATTTCCTCAAATTTATGCAACATTCAAATGTGGAGGTGATTCCATTGTGGCTTTTTGATGAGGGCACCACTTTCCACTGATCTAAGAAACAAGTAATGTAAGATTTGCACATATTGAGTCTAGTGGGTTTTCTATGGTTGCATGTTTATGTATAGAAATTAATTCTCTTATTGTAAATATTGTTATTGTTGATTTGCACCACTTGATATTCAGTAACATTGATGCTTGGCTGATGGATCTTTAATGCATGTCTGGTGGAACTATGATGCATTCTACGAAAACAAGGTCCGCATTTGTTTTTTTTTTAAATGCCACCAATGTTTATTCTAGTCCATTCTGTTCCAATCAGAAAGGATGATGAAGTTCAGGTTGTAGGAGGAACCTTTATGGGAAGGGAAGGGAAGGTAGTTCAATTTTATCAAAGGAAATGGGTTATTCATATTGAATGCATCATTGGAGAGAAAGTCAATGGTGAGGGAGCACTAGAATTTTCTTAGCTGATGCAGTTGTTTGAAGATTCAAATATACACCACCTGTATGCATTGGGGATAAGTTGACATGATACTACATATTATTTTTGGTTTCTAATTCTCCTATAATAGTGCCCAGGTTCAACTGTGAATGTTGGTGTCCACTTATCCAAGGTTGTGGCAACGAAGTTGAAGCTAGAAAAAGATAGAAAGGCTCTTCTAGAGAGGAAAGCCAAGGGCAAAGCTGCTGAGAAAGGAAAGGGCAAATTCACAGCAGAGCATGTTGCTCAACCTCTACTGGATGATGATTAAATTTTGTTTTTTTTGTAGGCGGAAGGTGTCAAATTTTGTGCCAAACAGGGTTGAAATTTTCCCTAAATGTTGTTATGGTTATAAATATTATTTAATCTGATCAGATCACACCTTTTTAACATTTAATTGTGTTCCTATTGTTTTCTTACTTGAGAGGGTGTATGTTGCTATTGACAATATGGGAATATGAAGTTACACATCCATATTTCTAAAGGATCCTTATTTTGAAAAGATTGTGGCACCACTTCAAAATAATTTGGGGTTTTTGATTTAGGTAGTTGCTAATCTGTAATATGTTAAAGACATTTCATTTACCCTTCCTTTTAGCTAGTCTGAATCGAAGTTCTTGTTTTTCATAAGGAATTGGTGGATGTGAGGTTTATCATTAAGAATTTGAAAGATTTAATGAAAAGAGAAAATCTCTTTATTGCGTTTGGAGAATAATTTTGTGGGTTAATTCCCAATTTCACATTGATATGAATGCTCACTTTTGCTTGACTTGCAATATGTAGCTTTTACACTTGTGAAATCCTTTTTTATTTTTCTATGATCTTTATTTCTATTTAGTATTTAGCTTTCTAGGTTATTAGATACATTTGCTTAAGCTGTGTCACGAGTTAAGGATGCACTTTTCATAGCTTTCATACCATAACATACAAATTGAGTTTTATGGAGACTCCATCAGGAATTAAGGTGTGCAGAACAAAACATTATTACTGGTCCAGAGGGATAACGGAGATTATACACATCTTACATGTTGTGCGGATTTTGTATTTGTATTCAAATACCTTCGCTATCACTATTCCCATGATGTTTTTGTAGGGCTTTCTGTTTTGTTGTCTAGATAAATAAAATCAATATATTGTTTGCCTTACAACAAGATGTGTTTTTATTATCATTTCAATCTTGGAGTGCTTGGAAGTTTTTATAATAGTTCAGGTAAACATAATTAATGAATTAAGTATATAATCTTTATTCGATGTTGTGAAAATGAGAAGGTATTCATTTTATTTTCAAATACATTTCTGGCATCAAGTATGTCAGAATTGCATTTCTGTTCAATATCTCAGTTATACACTCATTACACATAGCTGACACAAGGTGTTCTTGTGTCACTATATTTGTGATTTTATTTTTAAAATCATTCCTATGCTGTTCTATGAAGTCAGGATGCCTATCCCCGATGGATCATTGATGCTTTGTCCTTCACCTGTTCTCTTTAATTGAAATGACCCTTAGGTTACTCCATATACTTTTTTTCACTTCCTTTTGAAATGCCTCTTTTTTCTGTATTCAATCTTCATGCACTAGAAAATGTTTGTGATGCTAAAAATAGTTTGCTACCTTCTTGAGCATACTCTGAGAATATATCCCTTAATCAATTAGTAAGTGCTCTCAGACACAAATAAGTACTTTGTACTAGATTGTGGCTAATGCAATGAAAATTTGTATGCTCCCCTGTTCTTCATTATTTTCTGCGCATCTTTTCCCTTGCATAATACATGTGGATTACTTTCCTTTTTGGACTTGTAGGTTCCATGCAGTCAAGAAACCTCCTTTATCTAATAGGAGTTAGACTCTGATCAAATAGTGCTGTTTACCTCAATACCTATTAAGTGTACTTAAATCTTATTTAGGAATTGCAGAGTCTTGTTAATGTGCAGAACATGTCAATGAATGACATGGTTGTATGTTACTGACACATGAGATGGCCAACATCCAAAATACTTCTTTAATGCGCCGTGGCTTTGTATACTTTCTGTTTTATATTCGGACTTCCATTGCTTGTAGTATGCACACCTTGTCCAAAAGGAAAGATGTGCAACCATGAATGTCCCAATGTTCACAGAACAGGGAACTTCAAGCAATTCCATTGCCCTGTAGGCCAGTACAATGACCTTGCAACTTTGCTTTTCGACACAAATGATGCTGCTATTAGAAATATATTCAGCTCTGGCACTAGAAATGAGTTTCACTTGACATCACTGATGCTCTACTTTGTTGCAATTGTTATTTTGGGTCTAGTAACATATGGACTGTCGCTTCCATCAGGTCTCTTCATACCTTTAATCTTAATAGGCTCAACATATGGTAGAGCACTTGGTGAGTTGATGTGAACATTTTAAAACATCGATCAGGGACATTTTGCAGTGCTTGGCGCAGCCTCTCTTCTAGGGGGCTCAATGAGAATGACAACTTCACTTTGTGTGATCAATTTCACTTTGTGTGATCCTTTTGGAGCTAACCAACAACTTATCTTTGCTCCCTTTGATTTTGATAGAACTGTTAATTTCAAAGACAATGGCTGATTCCTCCAACAGCAGTGTCAATGACAAAATTGTGCACTTGAAGGGGCTTCCATTTTTGAGCCAACTCACTGCAGGTGATGCTGTCTTAGGTCCACTGGTAACCATTCATTGAATAGAGAAGATTGGAAACATTGTGCACTAAGCACAGTGCCTTCCCAGCCATAGATAAACCCCCTAACTCAAAAAAACTAGTCTTATGTGGCCTTGTCCTTAGGTCACATCTTTTGGTCTTGTTGAAGAAAAAGGACTTCCACATTTCTGAGCAGAATGCAGTTGTTGCTGCAGGGTTGAAGCAGAACCATTCTCCTGAAGACTTTGCAAAGCCAGGCTCAGGAAAAGGTCTCAAGATTGAAGAGATTGAAGTATGTGCAGAGGAAGAGGAAATGTACATGAATTTGCATACGGTCACTCCATACACTATTGTGGAAACCATGTTATTGGCATAGGCACTTATGCTATTTCGGCATCTTGGCTTGTACCATCTATGTGTAGTACCCAAAGAAACTGTGGTAAGCGTCTGCTACCATAATCCCTGTACATACTATGACATAACACCACTCTCAGATTTTGCTTGTGTGGTACCCAAAGAAATTGAGGTAAGTGTCTGCTACCATAATCCCTATACATACAATGACTTCATAATTCTGATAGCGGGTTTAGTTGTAGACCATGCTGCTGCCCATATGACTATATAACGAGAAGACCAAAACTGCACCGAAGAACAAAATCTGTTGTTGAACCGGTACTAAAGAGATTGCGAATTGCATCACCATTTGTATTGAGAATGAGCTTGCAAGATAATTGTAATGATCGGGTTCATATTGGTACTTCTTGACATTTCCCGATTGATCAATTGTTGGACATGATTCCTCCAATATTACATGAGAAGGTATATATTTAGCAAACAATGGTATCTCAAACGCACACGCAGATGTGATGATAGACAAAGTGTGAGTAAGAATCAACTTGAACAAGGGATCCTTCTCTTAAATGAGACCATAACCCCTCATAATCTTATTCAAAAGATAGTTATAAAAACCTCTGAATGTGCCACCCAAAGCCCCAAGAATCATCATTGGAAGCAGATCGGTAGTGTAATAAGATATGGTCACCAAACTGACATCGATCATGATGAAGCCCCCTGTTCCAAAAAGGCCACAGTGCCTACTTTCACCATCAAAAAAATGGCCACCATAATTTTGTCCTCTTTGTTACCATTTCAAAACATTCTTCCTGTTATGTCCATATGCACATCAGGCTTCGTTAATGTTTTCGAAACTATACAAAGTGCTGCAATTAGCTTGTCAAAGTGTCGGGTTTGGGAGTGTTTCTTGTACCACATTGGGGATTTTGAGGATTTCTAAACCGCGTTGGGGACTTAAGGTAGTTCTGAACCAAACAAAAATGATGATTCTATTATAAATGTTTGCCTTTGGGGGCCCAATTTCACCAAATGGAAATCTTATGTCACTTAAATAAACCATTATCCACGTGGGTCGCCATGTGGACTCCACACCTATTTTTTTGGCCATCCTAGCTAGTCGAGTTGGCAACCCTAAATCAAAAGTTGAGCCCATTTGGAATTGAATTGTTACGTGTACCAAATTGATTGGTCAAAGATGTTTGACAGTTGTCATTTCGAAGTGTTGGCTGGGACGTGTGCGGACCCCAATGAATATGTAAGTTGATGAGCTTGTGTACATATTGGGGTGGCCGCATGGCATTTTTTCACAATGCCAACCAATCCACCACCCTAGCCGCTATTACTTCCCACAACCACCTTACGTTGCAACATGTAGTTGCAGTTACTATGCGTCAAGTCACCTTACATTCGGCTAAGGAGATGCCTTTTAACATTACAACTTCATTCAATTCACCTAACTCTTTGCGGATCAAGACATCTAACATTCCTTTCTATCCTGCCCATCCTGGAGTGTTCATTCATTTTAGAGCCAAAACATGCTTGGCTGAGAACCATGTAGCTACACAATGCCACCATTACCTATTCCGATTTGGACCACCTTTTGCTTCAACTTTGTAGGTTTTTTTAATCTAGTTTTGGAATTCATTTGTTTGCATTGTTTATTTTCGCCATTTACTCACTTTGTTTGCTTGTATTTAGCAGGACATGACTTCGTCTATGTGCATGTTGCTTGAGATTTTGAGCAAGTGAAGAGAGAGGACGATAACAACCGCTAGGAGGAGATGTGGGAGTTGGTTTGTCGTGTGGTTTTTGACGAAGGTGAGCTATACCGCTCCTCACTAAGGCCACCTTTCACCGTTGGGGCCAATAAAATCTGTATTGTTTAGTTTTGTTTGGTTGTTTCACTAACATTAACCTCTAGTATTTGTTGTTTTGGATGTCTTCGGTGCTTCTTGTGTCATCTGTGTTGCTTTGTGTTTCTAAACACAATTTATTGTGTTCATTAACACTTTTATCCTCAAGGGAATCATACTCTTGTGTTTTAACGTCACTACCATGTTGACAATGAAGGAAACTCGATCTTATATGGTTGTCAAGCACCCCTATTTACATTCTACATGTTACTATGCATATAAGTGTCCTACTTAGCACATTTAACATGTATTATTGGTTTAAGGTTTTAATAAGCTATTTGGGTTATGCTTTAACTATAACTATTAATGGGATGCACTAATGTTGGGGTTTAAGGGTTTAATAAGGTATCTGCTTTATGGTTTAACTACGACTATTAATGGGTTGCATTAATGTTGGGGTTTAAGGGTTTAATAAGCTACTTGCTTTATGGTTTAACTACGATTGTTAATGGGATGCAATTTCTTTTCATTTTTTCTATTATAGGGTTTCATTTTTAGTGTTTTTGGTTTACTAGTTATCAATTTATTTCTCTCAGTTCTTTCGTTGTTCTATATGATTATGGCATCTGTTTATAAGTTTTCCAATTGTTTAATAATTTGTTTGCTTAATGGTTTCAAAATTATGGATTAAGGGTTTAGTATGTTATCTGTTAAATGGTTTGAATATGACTGTTATTGGTTTCCAGATTCTTTTCAATTTGTGTTTTACAGATTTTAATTTATTGTGTTAAGGGTTTACAAATTATTGTTTTAAGATACAAGCTTTCACTATCTTCTTTTTGAGAGCATCAAAGGATAGTTTGCATTCCAATTTCTAGTCTATTGGCTTGTTTATTTTCCTTTTTTTGAGCAGCTCTTCCAAAGGGGCCGGTATTCTAGCATGGTCTTTAATGAACTTTCTATGGTATTTGGTGTATCCTAGAAATGTTTTAACTTCATTTGCTATCTTGATGAGTAGTAGATTCATTATAACTGTAATTTCCATTATCTATCATCATTCTTTCATTGCAAATTATGTGCCCAAGTAGTTCTTTTGGGTTGGTCTTTGTCTCTTATCTGATTTGGGGATGTTTTCCTACCAAAGTTTTATTGGTTGATTGTAATAATGTAGTCTAGAGTCTTTTGCAAGTTTGATTTCTCGTTCGCCTTCTCCTATCTCAATATTTATTTTTGAACATACCTCCTCTTCTTTTATATGTATTTTATAGCATTTCTTTTGTACCAGTTGTGCTTGATTGTCCAACCAATTTACTAGCTTCCAAACTCTTTTTCTCTTTTGTTATATGTTAAATGGTTTGAATATGATTGTTATCTGTTTAATATGTTATCTATTCAAACTTGTATAGAGTGTGATTTTGGTCTTGTTGCTTATTTGTACACCTCTAGGGGATTTGAATCTTATTGGATTGCATAGCTAAGGAATATACTAGGACCCTTATTGGTTTTGTTCAATTGATTGATAAACAACTATTTGTAAACTATGATAAATTTTGGACATATCATTAAAGAATAGAATATTTTTATATTTTTTAATAAAAGAATAATTACTTTAAAAGGTAATATTGAATGGATGGTCTTTATGGGAAAAAAATTGGTATATAAGATTGGTTGTCAAAATTTAATCTTGCAAATAAGGATTTCCCCCTATTTTTGTGGATTGTCATAGTGTGACGCAGATAGGAGAATATGGACCCTTTATTGCAATGACAATATAAGATTATGGATCATGTCATTATAATGTGAGTTTTAATTAGTGTACATCCACTTCCTTTTCAATTTTTGTTATAGGTTTTCACTTTTCCTGTTCAAGGTTTTCAAATTCATTTACAATGCTAAGGATTAAGGGTTTAATAAGTTATATGTTTAATGGTCTCAATATGAATGTTTATGGATTCTACCCCCAAACTTTTTCCTGCCACCCTAACTGGCCAAGTTGGCAACCCCTAAATCAAAAGGTGAGCCCATTTGGAATATTGGGGGTTATGAGTTCCAAATTCAATGTTTCAAGAATTTCAATGTGACTTCCACTTAACTATTTCAGAATTCATTTCAATTTATCAATGTAGTTGCTCCACTTAAGTATTTCAATTATCAATGGCCACAAAAAGAATCACACCATGGATGCATGTACTATTTTGTGTGAATGCAGCTGTGATGAGTACAATGTTGCAAACTATTTTGGTAATAGTAGTCACATTCCTTCCTCTTTGTAAGTTATGTTGTTTTCAATGCTACTCTTACCAAACTTGTTTGTGAAGTTGGTTTTTTCTCAGCTGCACCTAACAAAATAAACCCTGCACCCAAAACAAGTTGATAGTTGCCATTTCATGCAACTTCTAATAGAACTAGTGCCTATGTAGAATTGACCACCATAAACCAATTGACATGTCCATGTTACCAATCAGATGAATTCTTGCAAGTAAAGCTTCACATGCCAAATTCAAATTGACAAGAATAAACAAATTAAAGATACCACACCAACACAACAAGCTTGTAACATACAAGTAGACTTCCAAACCAACTCATTCTCTCGCATGACCATGACTTCCACCACCCTCACTACCATTACTTCCTACAACGACTTTACGCTGCAACATGTAGCTGCATTTACTACGTGTCAACTCATCTCACATTCGGCTAAGGGGACACCTATTAACATTACAACTCCATTCAATATGCTTGACTCATTACAAATCGATCCATGTAACATTTCTTTCTATCCATGCTTGTTGAACTCTCTTTCATGCAACTATTGAATTCATTTCCACGTATCTATCCTTTCTATTGTTTCCTTCATGTCCATTTCTATTTCACATCATTACATGTTTGCAAACTTACCTAATATTTTTTGTATTGTTTCCTTCGTGTTCATTTCACTTACAGTTTTCTATACCCTCACTGGTTGTTTCACATCTCATGGTTTGTTTTGATTCCTTGACATTCAACTCACTATCGCTTATATATTCTATATAACTAGTGTGTGTGTGTGTGTGTGTGTGTGTGTGTGAAATTTAAGTTAAAGAATCTGTTGTCAATCAAGATTGCGCTTTTAGCTTGATATAAAATCTAGTTATCCTGTTGAAACATAGAAACTCTCTCGGGTGGTGGATTGTCCTAAAACAACAGAAGAATCTCCGGAAGATAGGACGGTTCCTAAACAGTGATCACCTAAAACTAAATGTGTGTGGGAAAATGGATGAGAAAAATATGAATACCTAAAACTAAATGAGGTGATACACCAAATGATTTGTATGTAACTTTAATTGAATCAACACAAATTACAGAAGATATTGATGGTTCTCAATACTCAAACAAACATGCAATTACAAAAATTGATTTTATGCAAGGACCTGGAATCTTTTGCTTTGAAAGGGAAACTAGGCTTCACCAATTTTCTGCAAAAAAGTAAGAACACAAACAAAGACCTATAATAAAAAATATCAAGATTTGAATATGCAATAAGGAATGTAGCTTGAATGAAGGATAACACAACATAAAAGTAAGAAAATCCATAATATTGCACCCAAATCAATGAGAAGGAACCGTTGTATCAATATAATCAATGCTGAAAAATCTCTACTACAAAATGCCCTTACAATTTTCTCACAAGTATGCAATCTACCAAAATATGTGAGCCAAAAAGAAGGTCCTCTAAAATGAGGTCAAAATACAATAATATAGGCTACTGATCTCCAAGGGTCAGATGCATGAGAAAAACCCATAAAATCAGGAGCTAAAGTGCTCGTCTAACTCCACCAAGCCATGCCCCACTGAAAAATCACTCAAAACTACCTCAAAACTGCTCAAGATCCTCTAAAAACATGCAGAAACTACGGGGGTCGGATATGAAAATAAATCTCACAAAAATAGGGATAAAGCTACAAGAAACTGTGACCCAACAACTAGAAATGAACCAACAACTTAAAGTAATCTAATAACTGAGTATAATCAATTATAACAACAACTTAATCAATCCAAGTGAACCTCTTTCACTAAAAAATAAGGGTTGGTAACAGTCCTGCCAATTAGAACAGGTAGATTGAAAATTGCTAACATTTTTGGTCACCTGTCAGGGGTGTTTGCCTGCTAAACAAAAACAGACCAATAGCCTCTTGCATATCCATTGGGCACAAAGTCTTTAACTTAGAAAAAACTAAACCTTCTCAAACTCATAGAAAAATTAGAAAACCTTGAAAACTAAAACACACCACTCCAACTAAAAAACTGAAAATGAAACTAAAACTGAAAGAAAAAGTTCTTGCTAGCTGTTTAAGAAACATGTACCTATCTATTTTCACCACCATTATATTGTTGGTATACCAGTTCTATGAATGAATATTTCCTCATGAAATGTAAAATGTTCTAAGGTATACACCTATATGATGATGCTTATGGGATACAACTATTGGTTTCTAAACAATTTGTAAGAAGTCTGAAAATAAATTCGAGTCCATTTTATTGTATAATCTCAAGTCTTTTACTCCTAAAAAATTTGCTTTCTCATTGAAAACTGTAAGCTGGGTTATGTTATATATAACCTGTTCTAAAGTGTGGACATGAGTATAATTTGAAACCTTGGAAAAATCCAATGTTTTGCATTATAACTAATGTGTACATTTCATAACAGTTTGGCTATGAAGTAATCAATCTCGCAGCCTTCAGAAAACTACTATCTGACAACTAAACCGAAACAAACCTACTGACTGAAAACTAAAACTATTGTGCCCAACACTTGGAGAAAACAAGCTAAAACTAAAAACCTCTAAGCTACCCTAAACAATCAATCATCAAAACCTCATATATACATCCATGAACAGACTAATTGAAATAGCTTCCTTTTCTCACCAACAACATATGAGATACATGCACACATGCAACTGAAAAGATATGCAATATAACTTGAAAGATTTGAAATTCCTGATGCATATCTTGTAAATGAATAGATATATCACATACCTCTTGGATTTGATTAAAATCAATGCAGATTTGAGGTGAACAAATATACTGGATCTGTTGTTCTATAACTAGAATCTCAAACTCAAACCCCATCCTAAAAATATGCCCAATTGGACAACCCCTGGAAATAATAAATTCTGGAATGCTGCTGCTGATTTCGGTTACTTCAATTGTATCTTCACCCACCATACCATTCTAACTAGAGAATTCAAGTTCAAAAGAATTAGGAGAAAGAGTAATTGGTTCATCTACATGATATTGTTGATTGCAAATCTCTTGATCATTAATGATCTGTTGATTTCCTTGTACCATTTGAACCAAATCAGACTCTTGAAACCTCTTTTCAACACTGCCTACACTTGTCTCATTTTGGATCAGCCCCTTGTCAATTTCATTCTTATGCTTTTGCTTAATCTCAACAACCATTATGTGTTCAACAACATGTTGAACCTATTCTTTATGAGAAGAAGAATGATGAACATCTAATTATGTTCTTAATACCTCTAAATCATCCCCAAAAGTATACTCACCATCCTAATTTTTATCTTTGCATGGAAGAGGATTTATATTTACCTTGGTGTCACTATCATGCATGACCAAAACATCAATGTTCTGAGGATCCTCTTGCTTCTCTATTAATGATGTGAGAACAATTTGAATTTCCTCTTCCTCGTCACTTACAAAACCTGGGAGTTCATCAAACAAAATAGGCGAACCTTGAAAAATGTCAGCCTCTCCATCATTAAGAATTGGTTTTTCTAAAAGTGTTGCCTCCTCTACCTCCTATGGCAGATCTTCCATAAAATGCTTGAAGCTTGGAATCTTGTGCTGGACAATATGTTCAGCATGCTTCAATTTCATTTCTATTTCTTGAACAACAATTTTCTACTATAAGTTTTCTTCAAACTACCTTAGTTGTGCTTTATACCATTGATCCTCATTTACTTTCTCTATATTCAGCTAAACAAGCCTGCTATGCTCAAAAAATACCTTATCTTGCTCCTGGGAACAAGTATTTTGAGTTTCAATAGAACTTGCTAGAAAAACTTGTACAATTTATGGGTTTTCTTGACAACAAAAAGGTTGTTTTTGATGTACTGTTGGCTGAACTTGCTTAAGTATAGGAGTGCCTCCATAAAGCCTATTGTGCAAATCTTAGGAATTCCTATTTCAAAAAATGGATTCGGGAAAATATCAGGTGGGCAGGTTTCTTCCTTTGAAGCTATTAACTCCTCTTCATACTTCTCCTTTTGGGCTTCCAACCATCTTAAAAGCTCTTGTTCATGAAGATAAGCATGTTGATCTGAACATTCTTTCTCATGCATATAAGCTCTATACGAGCATTCTTATAACTGGGATTGGATCTCATGCTCCCTTTTGATATCATCAATCTATTTGGAGAAATCCTACAGTAAACTTTGCAGAATATCTTGTTGCTTCCTAAGGTCTTCAAATTCTTGTTGAAGTTGAAGATCTTGGGACTGATCAAGAAATTGGGCAAGGGCATATTGGTTTGGGGCAAATTGAACATATTGACAGCCTACTATAACATGATAACTTGGACTAAAAATAGGCTTCAGATGATTTTGATATGGCTGATGATTAGCCCATTGAGCATTATTTTCATGATAAGGTGGTAAGAATTCTTGCTGCCCACAATAATTTGACATATTTTTTCATATAATAAGCTTGAAATCTGAATATAAAAAATGATTTGAAAAATATCAACACTTGGTCTTTTGAAACTAGTAGATTTTTTTTGCAGAGCCACTAGGTGTTGTAAAATAATCCTTCTAAAAGGTTGAAATATTGTTGTCTGCACCAAAACAACATTAAGAATTTCTAATTTAGGGAATTGAGAAGCAATTTGTATCCCACTGGGCGTGCCAAAAGTTGTTGTCAATCAGGATTGCGCCTTTAGCTTGATATGAAATCTAGCTATGATGTTGAAACATGGAAACTCTCTCGTGGGTGGTGGGTTATCCTAAAACGAGAGAAGAATCTTCGGAAGATAGGTCAGTTTCTAAAAAATGATCACCTAAAACTAAATGTGTATTGGAAAAGGGATGAGAAAAATATGAATACCCAAAACTGAATAAGGTGATACACCAAATGATTTGTATGTAACTTAATTGAATCAACACAAATTATAGAAGATACTGATGGTTTTCAATACTCAGACAAACATGCAATTACAAAAAATGATTCTATGCAAGGACCTAGAATCTTTTGCTTTGAAAGGGAAACTAGGCTTCACCAATTTTCTCTAAAAAAGTAAGGACACAAACAAAGACTTGTAATAACAAATATCAAGATTTGAATATGCAATAAGGAATGTAGCTTGAATGAAGACAACATAAAAGAAAAAAAAATCTACAATATTGCACCCAAATCAATGAGAAGGAACCATTGTATCAATATAATCAATGCTGAAAAATCTCTTCTACAAAATGCCATTACAATTTTCTCACATGTATGCAATCTATCAAAACATGTGAGCCAAAAAGGTCCTCTAAAATGAGGTCAAAATAGAATAATATAGGCTACCGATCTCCAAGGGTCAGATGCATGTGAAAAACCCATAAAATCAAGAGCTAAACTGCCAAAAACTGAAGTCTAAGTGCTCCTCTAACTCTACCAAGTCATGCCCCACTGAAAAATCACTCAAAACTGCTCAAGATCCTCTAAAAACATTGTGAAACTATAGGGATTGGATATGAGAATAAATGCCACAAAAATAGGGATAAAACTGCAAGAAACTATGACCCAACAGCTAGAAATGGCTCCCTAGCTGATGATGAGCTGATAACTGTCTCCAAAACACCTCCAAAGTGCTACAAATAGCCCTGAACTGCCCCACAACTGATAGCAACCATGTCTCCTCTCCTTGAAAAGCATAAAACACTAGTAAATTTTAGCTTGTTTTTCAACGAGGATTAGTCGATTCTTAGATGTAAATTGGTCGACCAAATGACCATAACTGTTGTCAAAGTTTTTTCATCAATTATTCGACACATAAACTTGTCGTAAAAAATGCGACCTCTATAGCGGTTGAATTATTGATAGATCCCCCATTGAAATAATCACTTAAACCTGGAAGAATTATCAGAATATCTTTCATCTATTCGACCAATGTTGGTAGAAATTGCGAGGACTTATGGTTAGAATAGTCGTTGAGGGTATAGTATTTTCATCAAAATGACAAAACAATGTTGGTCAAAATTGCGACGAGGGGTGGTTGGAATAGTCATCGAGTATATAGTATTCCCGTCGAAAGTATATTCTTTGAACATTGAAAAAGCAACAAAAAATTTAAATTTTTTTAAAAAATAATAAAATATATTATCAAATCTATTAATATATTATAGTGATTGGAATTTGAAATTGAATGGATTTCCTAGCCTACATTATGCTTAGTAGACACCTGCAACACCATCCTCCTCCTCTAACCGGTAAAGACATACAAGTATAATAATCAACCCAACTGATTCTTGTAGGTTCCTTTATAGTCCATTATATCATGATATAGATCAATTCTACATATTATATATTATATTTTTTCCTACTTAAATGTCATCAAGAGATTTGTTTGTCTAAGGTTTAAACAATGGTATTCATCTCTATATCTCTTCTAGTAGTGCTACCATATTGTAGGATTTGATAATTACATTGACATCAAAATACTTTCACATCACAACCTTGGTGTTCCACTTAAAAGTATCACACATGTCCATTATTTTGGATGGTAGTTCACTCCATTCTCAACTAAGTGCCTAGAATTGGTACATATTTTCAAATAAAGAATCAAGAAACAATATGGGACACTAAAAACAAATTTCATGTTTTAACCTTGAAACCATAGACACCTACAAACACAATCCAAAAATGACAACAAAGTCGTTCTTCAAGAAAGAAGGAAAAAGATCTAGGATTAAAATTTACTTGTGAAAACATAATGTAAAATCTACTTGCTAGTAAAAACACAACATCAGAAAAATAAACGTGTGCAAGAAATTCTTGATTTGATTGCTTGCTGGTATCAAGCTTCTTAATGGCTACAGGGCGGCTACTTTTAAGGTTGAGTAGTACACCCGACCATATGAACCCTCTCTAATCAGTGATTTTGGACCAAAGTTGTCTGTTGTTTCCTTCAATTCCTCTACAAGGATCTCAGGTACTCCAATAGGTAGAGGTTGGAGGACTGATTCATCCTTGCTAGGTGGATCAACAGTCTTGCAAGCTCCATTATTACCTGCAAAAATGTCTAACATCAGAATCAAAACTAATAAAGGAAAAGATGGGTTGCATATATATGTTGCCTCTTAGGACTTCCAATCTTGAAAGGAGATTAAATTTGGCTTCCAATTTTTGTTTTCATATCTGTAATGTCCTATTGACTTAAAAAACGTGAAACTTCTGTCACTTTTGAACTACTATAAAAATTAGAAACCATGTTTCTTTGTACAAGGACAACTTCAAGAACATTATCATGAAACGTAAAGAACATCAATGATTCAATTTCATTGGTATAAAGGTCTAATTTGTAGATTGTTAGCACGAAGGAAGATTTGACCTAGCCAAATAAAGGTCTAATTCTATAGACTATTGGTCAGACAAATCTTCATTGTCTTCTGATTGTCTTCTTTATATACTAGCATTTAAATGGAACATTAAGCATAGCAATAATATGCTTAATCTATTAGCAATTATCTGCATTTAATCCGCCAATTACTAATAGTTTTGTACTACACATGCAACGTATTGTCAGTTTGAAGATAGTCTGTGCCATGTGTGATGGTTAAGTAATGGAAAAGTTATGATGATTTAATTGTAGAACTACTGGTCCCTTGAAAGGTTCAAACACAAATTCTCAAAAGATGCACTCTCATGGAATACGATGACTTCAGGTTATGCACAAAATGGATCTATCTTCTATCACTATGCTCTTATCCTATGTCAAAATGGGAGATTTATGACACGGTATAGATTTATGGGGTCACTTGAGTGATCCAAGGATTTATGTAAGGGTCAAGGACCTATAGGTATATCTAAGTTTGTTATATGCCCATTGATGCCATTATTATCATGTAATTGCACTTCAAAGTGCAAAGATGCCAAAAAGATGCAAAATTGTATTTTTATGCAATTATGGCCTAAAGGGATAAATGAGGGTTTAGTACAGGTTTAGGGAATTTAGGGGATTAGGATAGGAACCTAAAACCTTTTGAAAGGTTAAAGATGATGCAAGAAAGATTAAAGTGGTTGAAGTTGACAACTAGTTGTCAACTAGACAACAATGCAAACAAATAACTAACTGTAACAGTCATATAACTGACTGTGCAGGTTAAGAAGAAATTGAAAATCAGTTTGTAAGGGGATTTTGGTCGGTTATGTACATGAGTTTTATGGGAGAGGATTCTTAGAAGTTGTGGGGAGGTGTGTATGGTTGAAGAAGACAATGTAATGATCTACCAAGCAATAAACTTTTAATTATTTACAAACAGTCACTTCTCTATGTAATGCCCCATAAGGGAACCCAGGAGAACTTAACCTAAACATGCATCTAAGTTCATAGAATAATTTTTTTAAAAAGTTAACATACAAGATAAACATCAATGCAGAAGCAATTACCATTTACTCACACTAATACAATAACCAACACAAGTTACAACTCTCAAGGGTTCCTGGATGAAGATTACGTTAACATTAATTAATTAATTTAGATTAGGTACAATTACAAAACTCATATAAACAAATGAATGATAAAAGAAAATCACATATAAGATAACATAAATACAATTGGTACCATAAGGTATCCATAAATCTACATCCACTGCACATGTCACAGGGTATGTAATACAATAACCAAAAAGAAGTACACATGCTATCTCTGAATAACTGATACAATGAAATAGGATCACAAAGAAGAAGAAGAAGAGGAAGAAGAAGAATAACACAACTCCATCAATGAAGATCAAGGAACAACTACCATAGAGATCATCCAGCACTGGTACACGAACGTTAGAATCTCAAATGGTAAAAGAATCACTACCACCCGACCTCGTGAACCTAAATGGTCCACTCCCACCGTGCTGAGGAGATAACAACAGATCTCACTCGGATAACAAACATCAACAGAACAAGCTAAGGAAAAGATCCTGAAAGCTCTCTAACTCAAGGTGTACAAAAGATAACAAGGTAAAACTCACTAATCCAGAGGCAACCAACACTTGTAGAATAACTAAACTATGCATAGGAAGGTGTCATCATGTATGTCTAATCCTTGAGTTTTTTCCTAGTAATCACTCTGGATCCTAGCACTCAAGTGACCATACACGGTATCAATGACTTCTCATACAGACAAAGTCATTAGCTATGTCATATCCAGTCCACGTAGGCAGCAAACATCATCTCAGCCTCCATCTTAGTCTATACTAGCACTCAAGCATGGGTGAGGAACCACATCTTATTAAGTTCATTTAAATACCCCTTAATTATATTAGGTTATCACTTGATTATAGATAATTACAATAAGTGATCCTGGCAGCCACTTGTGGGCTCCGACATTTATTGCAAGCCACCCCCTACTACATATCTAGGTAAACTACCCTAGGCTCACAAATCTCACATAGATCAAATCAGGTATACAACTAGGTAATTCCATATCTGGTTTCACACACAAGAACCTGAAATGATTACAAAAATACCGTAAACAAAAATACAATACAACATGAGCCCATATGGTCAAATCAGGGTATTGTTAGCTTGTGGTGACTAATCAGGAAAGTACTGTACACTTTTCCTCCCGACCTCGCCGGGGTTCGGGGTCGGGCCGGGCTCCGAGCGGGGGTTTGGGGGCGGCAGCCCCCAAGAGCAAGGGTTCGGGGGCACAGCCCTCGAGGAAATTTTTTTTTTTGAGGCCGACTACTTTTTGGTTATTTGGGCCAACTACTTATAACTCATTCTAACCCTAAAGCGGAAAAATATTGTATAATATGGCTTAGGGTTAGGGATTTTCATTATGTATGATTTTAGTACGTGCGGCAGAATTGGGCTGTAAGGGATTACAGATTGTAATCAGGTTGTAATCATTGGATAATAATAATATTGGACTCGCTATTGGTGGACGTAGCCCAGGGATTGGGTGAACCACGTTAAATCTGTGTGTCTTGTGTTCTATTCTGTGTGGTTTATTATTTTCTGATATTAGTTATATTTGCACATAATTGTTATTTCTGCCTTGTTAATCCTAACAAGTGGTATCAGAGCGGGGTTATTTCGTTCGTTCTTTCATCTATTCTCTAAAGAAAGTCTCACAAGTTAGTGGGAGAGTCTCTCGGTTAAGTGGGAGAAATGGCAGACGAGGGTAGGCTGAAGGTTGATAAGTTTAATGGGCAGAACTTCCAGTTATGGAAGATGCAAATGGAGGATTATCTCTATCAGAAGGATCTATGGCGGCCATTAGAGGGAGTAGCCAAGAAAGAGCAATCAATGTCTCAGGAGGATTGGGATATTTTGGATAGGAAGGCACTGGGGAGTATTCATCTATGCCTGGCACAATCGGTGGCATTCAATATTACTGAAGCAAAGACAGCTAAAGATCTGATGGAAACCCTAGCGAAGTTGTATGAAAAGCCTTCAGCTTCAAACAAGGTATTTCTTATGAAGCGGTTATTTAATATGAAAATGGTAGAAGGTGGATCAGTTACTGATCATTTGAATGAGTTTAATACAGTTACAAGTCAATTAACCTCAGTTAAAATTACTTTTGATGAAGAGGTTAGGGCTCTCTTGATTTTGTGTTCTTTGCCAGAAAGCTGGAATGGCTTGGTAATGGCTATTAGTAATTATGTTTCTGGTTCTAATACCCTAAAGTATGATGATGTTATTGGTGTTATATTGAGTGAGAAAATTCGTAGGAAAAGCTCAGGGGCATCCACATCGGGTAGTGTATTGAACACAGAAAGCAGAGGCAGAACAAGACATAGAGGAAACTACTCTGGAAATCATGGGAAATCAAGAGGAAAATCAAAGGGAAAGAGGTCCGAATCTAAAGGGCCAAATTATTGCTGGTACTGTGGAAAACCAGGTCATAAGAAGAAAGATTGTTGGTCTCGGAAGAAAGATCAAGGAGACAAAAATGATGGAAACAAGGAGGCAAATGTGGTAAGTAACAAATCCGAGGAGGATGCTTTGCTCTTGTCCTTAGAAAGTATTGATGATTCATGGGTTTTAGATTCTGGGGCTTCATTTCATGCTACACCCCATAGAAGTTATTTTATTGATTATGTCCAAGGGGATTTTGGGCTAGTTTATTTGGGAGATAATGAACCCTGTCAGATTGTTGGAAAGGAAAAAATTAAGATTAAGTTGCAGAATGGGAATCATTGGCTACTACAAGAGGTAAGACATGTTCCAAGGCTGAGTAGGAATTTAATTTCAGCAGGGCAACTGGGTGATGAGGGTTGCACAGTTACTTTTAATGATAAAAATTGGAAGGTTTCAAAAGGTTCCTTAGTAGTAGCAAAAGGTGTGAAAGTAGGCACCTTATATCTTTGTACAGGTCATACTGTTCCTTCTACTTTAATTGTTTCAGAAGATAATGAATGTTCAGAAACAGTGGCTGCAGTTGAGCAGGAAGAACATCAAACTGTTGCTGTAGATTCTGACACAGCACTGTGGCACAACAGACTCGGGCACATGAGTGAAAAAGGTATGAAATTACTTCATTCAAAGAAAGTTTTACCTGGTCTGAAATGTGTCAATATGGATTTCTGTGAAAGTTGTGTTTATGGAAAATAAAAGAGAGTTAATTTTGTGAAGAGTGGGAAGGAAAAGAAAAATGAGAGATTAGAGCTTGTGCATACAGATGTATGGGGACCAGCTCAGGTATCTTCCCTTGGTGGCTCTCTGTATTATGTTACATTTATAGATGATGCAACAAGAAAAGTATGGATTTATTTCCTTAGACAGAAATCTGATGTATTTCAAACTTTTAAGAAATGGAAATGCTTGGTTGAGAATGAGACTGGTAAAAAGTTAAAATGTCTCAAATCTGATAATGGTGGTGAGTATTGCAGCACAAAATTTGAAGAATATTGTTCCTCTAATGGTATTCGTAGGCAGAAAACTATACCAAGGACTCCACAAGAAAATGGAGTGGTTGAACGCATGAACAGGACAATAATGGAGCGTGCAAGGAGTATGAGGTTGCATGCTAGGCTGCCCAAAAATATGTGGGCAGAGGCAGTGAACACTGCTGTTTATTTAATCAATAGAAGCCCCTCTACTCCTTTGGACTGTGGTATTCCAGAGGAAGCATGGAGTGGTAAGAAGGTGAGTTATTGTTTTCTCAAAACCTTTGGTTGTGAAGCTTTTGCACTTATAGATTCTGAAAATAGAACCAAGCTGGAAACTAAGTCAAAGAAATGTGTATTTGTTGGGTATGGCATTGATGAATTTGGTTATAGGCTTTGGGATTTTGAAAATCATAAAATTGTAAGAAGCAGGGATGTCATATTCAATGAGAAAGTATTGTACAAAGATCTGTTGCTGCAGCATGAGAAGAAAGAAAATGACTATGTAGTACTGGATGATACTCCACAAGTTCATGTTCCAGTAGTTCCTTATGCTCCGCAACAACAGCAACAACAAATACCACACACCCCAGTGAGTGTTAGACGGTCAACAAGGCTAAGTAGACCTCCAGAAAGGTTTTCTCCATCTTTGTATTCTATTCTGTTAACAGATGCTGGTGAACCTGAATGTTATAATGAAGCTGTGCAGGTGGATACAAAGCTTCAGTGGGAGTCTGCAATGACAGATGAAATGGACTCTTTGCTGAAAAATCAGACATGGGACTTATGTAAGTTACCTGTAGGTAAAAGGGCTTTACAGAATAAATGGGTTTATAGGATAAAAGAAGAGGATGGAGGTACGAAAAGATTTAAAGCCAGATTAGTCATAAAAGGATTTGCACAGAAATATGGTATTGATTTTGATGAGATATTTTCTCCAGTTGTTAAAATGACTTCTATTCGTACTGTTTTAAGTATTGTGGCTACTGAAGATTTGCATTTAGAGCAGCTTGATGTTAAAACAGCCTTTCTTCATGGTGATTTGGATGAAGAAATATATATGGTTCAGCCACAAGGATTTGAGGTCAAGGGTAAGGAGAATTTGGTGTGCAGATTGCAGAAAAGTTTATATGGCTTGAAGCAAGCACCTCGGCAATGGTATATTAAATTTGACACTTTTATGAATGGGCATGGATATAGTCGGTGTCATTCTGACCATTGTGTTTATTTTAAGAGGTTGGATGATGACAACTACATTATTTTATGTTTATATGTTGATGATATGCTTGTAGCTGGGTCTAACATGGATCACATTAAGGGGTTGAAACAACAGTTAGCAAAATCTTTTGCTATGAAGGATTTGGGGGCAGCAAAACAAATCCTTGGTATGAAAATTTGTAGAGAAAGGAAAAATAAGAAATTGTCTCTATCTCAGGCTGATTATATTGAGAAGGTGTTGCAACGTTTCTCTATGGAAAATGCCAAAGCTGTCAGCACACCTTTGCCTGATCATTTGAAATTGACTAAGGATATGTGTCCCAAGACACCAGAAGAAGAGACTAAAATGTCTAAGGTACCTTATGCTTCAGCTGTAGGGAGCTTAATGTATGCTATGGTATGTACTAGGCCAGATATTGCACACGCAGTGGGAGTCGTTAGCCGTTATATGAGTAACCCTGGTATTGAGCATTGGAATGCAGTCAAATGGATTCTCAGATATTTGAGAGGCACATCCAGTAAGTGTTTACACTTTGGGGGTTCTACTACTACTGTACAAGGCTATGTTGACTCAGATTTGGCAGGAGATATAGATAGCAGGCGGAGTACTACAGGTTATATATTTACTGTTGGTGGGACAGCAGTGAGTTGGATTTCTCGACTACAAAAGGTGGTTGCTTTATCCACTACAGAGGCAGAGTATGTTGCTGCTACAGAGGCAGCCAAGGAGATGATATGGCTTCAATTCTTCATGGAAGAATTGGGACATCCACAAAAGGATAATTTTCTACATACAGATAGCCAAAGTGCCATTCATCTTGCAAAGAATTCTGCTTTGCACTCAAAGACAAAACACATACAGTTGCGGTACCATTTCATTCGATCAGTTTTGGATGATGGACAGTTAAGGCTGGAAAAGATTCATACTGATGATAATCCAGCAGATATGTTTACAAAAGTAGTAACAAGGGAGAAGTTGAACTCATGTTCAGCTTCAGTTGGTCTTCTAGACTGAACAAAATAAAGGAACAGTTGAGTCCAAGGTGGTTCAATTCAGTGGGGGCCTCATGTGGGTAGCGGTATTGCTACAGGATCAGTCTCCAAGTGGGAGGTTTTTTAGTATAGTGTGGATACTGATCAGTCACCAAGTGGAAGATTGTTAGCTTGTGGTGACTAATCAGGAAAGTACTATACACTTTTCCTCCCGACCTCGCCGGGGTTCGGGGCCGGGCCGGGCCCCGAGCGGGGGTTTGGGGGCGGCAACCCCCAAGAGCAGGGGTTCGGGGGCGCAGCCCCCAAGAAAATTTTTTTTTTGAGGCCGACTACTTATAACTCATTCTAACCCTAAAGCGGAAAAATATTGTATAATATGGCTTAGGGTTAGGGATTTTCATTATGTATGATTTTAGTACTTGCGGCAGAATTGGGCTGTAAGGGATTACAGATTGTAATCAGGTTGTAATCACTGGATAATAATAATATTGGACTCGCTGTTGGTGGACGTAGCCCATGGATTGGGTGAACCACGTTAAATCTGTGTGTCTTGTGTTCTATTCTGTGTGGTTTATTATTTTCTGATATTAGTTATATTTGCACATAATTGTTATTTCTGCCTTGTTAATCCTAACAGGTATAATCAGAATACACACTCACACCAAAACATAATGCTGAAAACATGATCAACTGACACTTACCCCGGCCTCTGTTTTCCCCCTAGGTCAACTAGCACCCGACAATACAATGAGCACAAGAAGACACTCAAGGATGAAGATGAACATTCACATCAAAGTAAACTGGAATGTAATCATTACACAAATAGATTGCATATTTAATCATTTTCAAAACCATGTACATAGCTGATATAAAACACTTATAGAAAACATATCCATAAAATATCATATACAATGTCATAATCAGAATATTATCCAAATACCCCTAGTAATTCTAACAGGATAAAATACCCAATTTCAATAAAAACATAACACCTAGGAAGACAGAAAAACAAAGAATTGAATAGGATTCCATGAGAAATTAAATTTAATAATCGCATTCAATTAAAGTCCATTTCCTTAACTAAAATTTCTTCATGTTACTTAGTGCACAATAGTCCTAATAAAAATGTTCAAAAATGCTCCTAGTAGACATGTTTGCAATTAGGCTTAACATATACATAAATGCATAATTGTATACACCAATCAGAAAGCACTAATGAACTAATTAACTCCTTTACAAATAACCAAATATAAATGTAAGCGTGCACTACTAAATTCATAAATAAACATATATTTCATTAAATTGAAACTAACTACAATTAAATATATGTGTATGATAAAAGAAAAACTATATAAATAATAATAAATCAACTCTTATATTTAACTTTAATCTAAATTAAATTAAATTAAAATATAAATTATCTAAATTAAAATATAAATATAAATAAAATTAAAATATAAATTAATCTAAATTTAATTTAAATATAAATTAAATTTAGATTCAAATATAAATTAAATTATAAATTAAATTTAGATTAAAATATAAATTAAATTAAATTAAAATATAAATTAATCTAAATAATAATAATAATAATAATAATAATAATAAAATTAAATGAGTTTTAATGTGGGGGGTTGGGGGAGAGGGGCACAACCTGTCCCCCATAGGGCTGCCACAGCAGTACCCAAGGGTACTGCCATGTCAGTCCCCTTAGGGGGGTTGCGCACGATAGTCCACATGGGCCCATGCGACAGTTTTCATAGAGACTGCACACGGCCCTAGGGTCATGCGCATAGGGGGGGTGGAGATTTGGTGGCCCCCACCTCCCATAACTTTTTCAAATATTTTTTTTTAAAAATTCTTTTTTTAAGTTTTTCTTTAAAAACTTTGTTTTTTCTTCAATGCACTATAAGAGGTAATTTATGTATATTTTCTTAAATAAATTTTCGAAAATAGAAATTAGGATAAAAATATATTTTTTAACAAGAAATCATCTTTTTTTTTTACAAGGATTATTTCTATTTCTTCTCCCAATGCATATGCTGACTTTCTCTTCTTTTGTTCTGGTCTTTTGTTTTTAGTGGTTATTTTACTTTTGACTGTATTTTTTTTACAGAATGTATTTTTTTAACCAGAATTGATTTTTCCACTAAAATTGGGTTTTCTTTCACCATAAAATTTATTTAACCAACCATTATAGTCTAATTATAGTCTAGGGTTAATTTTTTGTTTTCTAGGACATTTATGAAGAATTATCTAATAAAATTTTGCCAGCATAACATTACTATGCTAAATTTTAGTAAAAACATAAAATCAACTTAACTAGGGTTTTCTAAATACCCAAAATAGTAGAAATGCTAGATCTAACTATTGAGACGAATTAAAATTGCATAAACAATGAAAAGCCAATAGATGTAAAATAGAAATTAACGGGCAAGAATACAACCCTACCTGAGATCCAAAGCTAAAATTGAAATTGAAAGCCTTTGAAGATCTGTAGACATAATTGCTCCTAGAATGAATCCAACTTGCAGATCTGAATCTACGTAGGAAGCATGAACAAGATCCAGATGCACAAACAAGCCTTCAACCAAAATCCAAGCAACCTAATTCACCCAAAATCTCAAGATGCCAAAATCCAAGCTCTCCCCCCAAAATTTTCTCCAAAACTTGTCTATCTCTAAAATGAATGCAATCTTCCCTAATAGAGATTCAAATCCCCCTTTCATGCAACCCTCAAGATAACTCAACAACTAACTCCCACATCAACTCCAAATTAGAAATTGAAAATAAATCTTAATTAATAATTAAAAACACTTTACATGCACAACTCAACTTGACTTTTTGAAATAGGTTGATTACTTTTTGAGAACAATTCACTTTTTAATAATGTTAATGCACATGTTATAATTAAAATTTATATTAAATAGATTAAATATTTAAAGCATCCTATAAACATGCAATTAAAAATTTAATTATTTAATAAGGCACACAAGCATAGATAAATCTAATTTCAATAAAATAATCAATTAAATCTAAATATTCAATTATTTAACTTTTAATTAAATTTCTCAAATAAACTTAGGAATATGATTAATATTAAATTTCAACTATAATCATTAAACTAATAATCACATAAAAATCACCCACATAGGAAAATAAATCAACTGAGACCAAACAACATAAAACCAAGCAAACACCAGAAAATGATCCATGAATTCCTGTCAACTAGACAAATTCAGGTAGGGTAGTCAAACTGATACTTGTCCAATCCTAAGACAAATGGGCTTAGATTAGGGTTTTGGACCTATGTTATCTCCCCTCTCTTACCATTTGAGATATTGGGATAGGGCACACTCATCCTGACAATTCAAAGAATTTGATGACTAGTACTTGCAAACCTGCATACAAAACTCACATGTACATACATATATAAATATATAACAGACAATGGAGGGGATTGACCGATTGTGTGGATCTCGCAAGAAAGTAACTATGACTCTGTCCCTCAACCATATCAGGCATGTCAAACAGAAATATAAAACAAACATATCAACCATACACATGCAAGTATGGGGTCAATAAAACCATAAGCATCAACGATTTCCTAACATATAATCTATCATCCCAAAATAATCATAACCTTTATAAAATCAAACTAGGGGCGAGGTACTACACTCTACTCATGAAGACATAGTCTGGTGTTTATATTATTAAACTCTCTATTCAATGCAACATTGATAGGAAAAGCATTCATTGATTGGTATTATAAGATTTGATCATTCCATGTACTGATTATATTGTTTTGAAGTCTTAAAATCAAACAATTTCAATCCTTTTATTGATTGTTGTTGTACAGTGCTTGGCGTGCAAACAATCTTTGTCTTGAAGAACCAATGATTTCCTAGGCTCTGTCAAATAGTTGGCAATCAATGATGTATTCAATGTTTCTAAAGTGATTCAAAGGGCTTAAACTCACCAAGACTCTTCACAAGACTTCTAAGTGATATATTTGGTGTTATTGACTTACATTTGCTCGGATTCAAGGACTTTAGAATATACTCCAAAAGTGATTATGTAACGAAGGAAGTGAGAGGGAAGGATCTTGATTTAGGTCAATGGATATTTCAACATGATTTTGGACAAGATCTTGACATGATTGGATGGATGTGGATGGTGGGATGGGGGGTGTATTGGTGCAGGGCACCTAGGCCATTCAGTTTTGCTTTGGGACTTGAGTTCTATATTTTGTTTTTTTTTGTAATAAAGGATGTCTTCTAAATTCCTAGACCATCCTATGGTTTGGTTTAGTCCTTCTTGTGTGGAGGTGTGCATGGTTGAAGAAGATAATGCAATGAACTACCAAGCGATAAACTTTTAATTCTTTACAAACAGTCACTTTTCTGCTCGTGAAGACACAATCTGGTGTTTATATTATTAAACTCTCTATTCAATGTAACATTGATAAGAAAAGCATTCATTGATTGGTATTATAAGTTTTGATCATTCCATGTACTGATTATATTGTTTTGAAGTCTTAAAATCAAAGAATTTTAGTCCTTTTATTGACTGTTCCTGTACAATGCTTGGCATGCAAACAATCTTTGTTGGAAGATGTGGCCCTAACAAAGATTCATTAAGAGGGAATGATGGACTGTGTTGTATCCTGGATCAACTAGTTGAAGAAGTGGTCATGATTCTTTAATGCACTTGTAAGATTTGTGAAAATGGTGTCAATCCAACAATTGATCAATGGAAGATTTAAATCCTATATCTAGGAATTGACTTCCATACAAGCATATTTCAATCATATGCATACAGAAAAATCTACAAAGGCAAACTGCATACACAAATTAGTCTCATGCTTTTTACTAACAAGTTTGTGTCATGTGCAACTATATAAATCAAGACAATAAACTATCACATGGACATAAATTTTAAGTATGCAATATTTTAGTTTATTATTTATCACATTGCAGATCTAGATTGAAGATAAGGACTATCCAAGGGACATATCATTTTGATGTGAAACCTTGTGGTTGAATATATAAAGTGCCACTAATGATCGGCTACAAAGAGTAAGAGAGTAAAAGTTGCATTATTTAAAAAAAAAAAGAGTCATCATTCATGTAAAGACATATTTTCAAGGTCAGTGTTGTAGAAATCATGACATTAATCAGAGTCTTTTCTCATCAAAACATCATTCTATAAGTGAATAGTCAAAGAGCCTAAGGAGAAATCAACAAGACAATATAATCACCACAATATATAAAAACTAGTGAAATCAAGGACAACCAATATAGAGATATGAAGTTATGAAGTGTTACAAACACATGAGGTCCAACATGGAAAATGATCAAATCAATAGTAAACAGATTGGCCAAGTAAAGTGAGAATAGAGACTTCTGAAAGGTAATAGATTCAAATATGGACAAAGAAATGATGCATTGATAGATCTAGCACATCAAAAGTTACATTTACATATATTAACTGAGTGAGTAGGTTACTAGACACATGTTTTTAGTTCATAGTCATTTGGTACAACTACAAATGAAATGCATAAAGAAGTGTTATAGCATGAACATGAGATAGTGTCGTATCTAAACAAAAGTAAGTTTTCAAAACTTGCATTCAAGGTATCAAAGGATACTACATGAACAATCATTAATACCATGAATCAATGCCCATTTTACTACAATACATGTGCATATTATCTGATTTCAAGTGATACTATAGGGTAAAAATGAAGTTAAACTAGAACATTGGGGTAGTCACGGGTATGGTCATATGACAAAGTTGTCATACATGCAGTCATAAAGAACAATTATGAAGCAATCATAATTAGAGTTAAAACACTTATCAACGATAGAAAAAGACTACATAATTGATAAACAAAGTACATCTTGACATTTGATACAAGAATCTTGAGTTAGGCGTAAACCAAGGAACTACATACAACCACATTTAATAAGGGATAACATATCACTTTTCCAGAAGGATGATTGAATGTTCTCAAGAGGATATTCATCTAAAAACATTGAAAATGATGCTTCTAAATAAAAAGAGTAACATTAATAGAGTATGATTGATTATTATCAAGATTATGTTCAACTGGCCTTTCTAGATTTGTCTATATGCATATGACTGAAATATGCTTGTATGGAAGTCAATTCCTAGATATAGGATTTAGATCTTCCATTGATCAGTTGTTGGATTGACACCATTTTCACAAATCTTGTAGGTGCATTAAGGACTCATGACCACTTCTTCAACTAGTTGATCTAGGATACAACACATTCCATCATTTCCTCAAGTAGTAGGGAAGTAAAAGGGGTAGGAAGAAATGTGAGAATGAGTCATTCAGAAGTAGCTAATAATTTTTCATCTAGATTTTTAGGCTTAAAGGTAAGCGATTTATAAAAATTCCCCATTCACTCTCTTATCTATAAATCTAATTTGATGAACATGGTGATGCAAATTGGTTGATGAACATGTTTAAGAAGTAAAATATTTCTTAAAGTGAATGAGAAATAATATGGAATAAGAAGTAGGTGTTTTTTACCATTGAATCTACGTCATTGGTTTAGTTTGAGCTTCACTTGGTTTCGAGAATAGTTTAATATTCTCTACTTAACAAGGCCAACCACATGAAGGTGGAATCTCATTTGGCCCCTCCCCCCTCCCTAACATCACTCTAAATTCCCCATTAACATCTAATAACATTCATTCATTCATTCATCCATTTTTGAAATATAACATTCAATCATTATAATCACATGATAAAATTCATTAACACATAAAATTCATTAACACACAACATTCATGAATAATAAATTAACACATCATTCATCAACATTTACTAGTACAAAATTACATCCATTAAGACAACGTTATTTCATTAGCAAAAAATGTTAATTACAATCATTTCTTTTTTGGTTTCTTGCTCATTTTTATAAGGTAACGACTAAGCAGAGCATCAATATTCTCATCATTCCCGCCCTCTACTTATTCTAATGCAAACACATGTCTCCTCCTCATCTCTTCAGAAATAGGAGGCTATTGTGCCAAAGGGGGTCTGCTGCAATAACGACTACGTCATGGGTTAAATTCACACCATTTTATATTAGTGTTACAAGTATTTAATTAAGTAAAATAACTATAAATCAAAAAAAAAATTTAAAAGAACAAAACATAGATTTTCTTTACCTGAATGTGCCACATGATCTACATGGTGATCACTCTGAACATCCTCCACTCGTTCAGCATGACATTTTGTATGCTCTAAAATATACACAAAAAAGGTTACACCAATTTCAATTTAAGATGTTAAATTGTATTAATAATTACATAATTACATAATTAATTTTAAATAGAAAATGAACACCTCCATTGACACTATGATGCACATCAGGGCCTTCATCATGCGGCGTAGGATCTGTGTTACGATTAGGAGGCTGCATTGCAATGTCATGCACATTATTATCAAATAGATTGTTGCTCAAGTATTCAATTTCAAATATATTTTTTTGGCATATTTACCTATTCACATGATGCAAGAGACTCTTGGGTTGGGCTAGTGGAAGCTTGGCATAGGCATTCAGCCATGACTTGATAGCCTTCCTTGAAGGCAATTTTTTTGTGTTTTGTCGTGGCCTCTAAATTAAATTTTGAGCCCTGCATTTTTTGATTATACAAAATTATTTGCATTTTATTAAAAAAATTTCTCTGGAATTCATTTACTGCTACTTACAATTCGTGCTTTATTTTTTGAATATCCACCAGAGCCAATTTTGTGCTACCTAATCTTTTGCAGTCTGGCCTTTGTTGCCTTTGATGTGTCCTGCAACCTATGAAAATTTTGAAATATGTTACATGATATAGATATAAAGATAACTAATTAGTGCATTATTACATTCTACTAGTAGTTAATACTATTGCATACCTTCTCTCATTTGCTGGTGTAATTCCTCTTTGAGCATCCTCTTTCTCCTTTGCATCCAAAATGAACTCATTCCAATCCCTCACTGGAATAAAGGGAGGACACTCGTACTTTGGGTTCTGGATGAGACTCCTTCTATATGAGTCCCTCACAGTGTTAAGATGTTTGGCAAATTTTTCTAAAATTTTCTTCTCCTCAAAAATATTACTACCAAACTCATGCTCTAAATCTTTAATGAGCTAATCTTTTAATTTTTTGTCTTTCAAGTTCCACCTTTTAAGAAAAAACACAAAATTGTTAGATAGAAAAATTAACTAAAGTTGTGTACCTTGAATATAGTAAAAGAAAAGGCCTGAATGAAAGGAAAAATATGGTACCAATTAATGATATGAAATGAAAATAGTGGGATAGGGTTAGTTCACTTATGATGTTCCACCTTGTATGTATGGTGGGCCCAAATATCTTCAATGTGAAGTCATAAATCATCTTATAAAAAGAATTGTTTCCTGCAAAAATATCATGGGATCATCAATCCAAAACTTGTTATGAATAGGTAAATGCATATTACAATATAAATAATAATAATTTTAAAGTACCTAGAAGCTTAGGACATTTTAAAGGCATCAATTCTTTATCATCAATCAACAATGACATCTACATAACTCCTGTGCTAGAAACACAAGTAGATCTAGGAAATGATGATAAATTATCACCAATACAGGTACTTTGATCTATATCTGGCATAGTAGACGGCACCGGTGTATCTCCTACTCCACAAAATTAATCCACAGCTATGAGATGCACCCAAGATTAAAGTACAAATTATCAAATCATAATTAACACAAAACCAAATATAGCAAAACAAGGATTTACCAGGCATAGACCGTGAAGGCGTCAATGTTTGCATGCCCCTTGTTTCCAACATTGCACTCGACAATCTCGGATGGATGTCGGTCGACCTCCTAGGAGGAGTCGCCTACACTTGATCACCTGAACAATACATTGTTAGAAAAGACATTCTAAAATAATAAAAGTAAGAGTTAACTTAAGAAGTTTTTGAATGTTCCAAAGAAAAAATTCCTTGTAACTTGTCAACTTAAGGATTATTTTACCTGAGGTAGCTGGAGCTCTGCTAGTACTAGCCTCATCGTGATGTCCATGACTAGGTACTTGAGTAAGCAAAAAATCCTGTAAGAAGAACACATACATATTTTAGTTCACGACATAAAAGAGTATAAAATATAAAACTTTATTGAAATTTTGTTATAACTAAAGATTCATTACTACTTACTTCAAAATGGTGTGCTTGCGCCATCAATTCATCTGTCGTCTTCAGCATCTCCTCGATTGGATTTGCATCTTCCAAAATGCTAATAATTTCTGCATTGACTCTTTTTAATTTTTTCTTCACCGTATTTATTATATTAAGGATTTTTTAGATATCCTAATTTGTATCTACAACTATTGCCTCTGTTGTTGCAGGTGCTTTTCCCCTATCTTGAACATCAAATTGTGACAAGAATATCAATAAAACTATCATAATAACTCCAAAAACCTAAATAAAATAACATAATAATATAACATTTTTCAACTATCTAATTTGTATAATTTCAATAAGGTTTACCATTTCCGAAGAATGGGTGGGAGGAGAATCCCCGCAGCCTCTATCATGTGGGGGATCCATGTCATCTTGTGACAAAGATTAAATATAAAAACTTCAGCGAACTAAAAGCAATAGACTTAGCAAAAAAACTTATTAATAAAATGTTATATTGGAGTCATGAACTTGAGGTTAGTTTAAATGGTATATAGTACTTACCACCCTCATGATAGTAACTTTGTTTGTATCTATGCAATTTAAATGGTAATCTTTTAGCAGTTCTTCCCTTGCACTTATTGATTTTATCGCACATACAAAAAATTGATTCCCCTCACTCGCCTCAAATATGCAATTGGGTTTCTTATTAGTTGAGGAAGGTCACGTACTATTTATAAAACCTGCAATATTCCCTATTGCTTTTGGTCTCCCATTAATGTACATAGCAAATCTTTTACTTTGATCATTTTCTTTCCATTGTATATAATTTGTTGATAGTGCATACCTACGCATACTTTTTTATATTGAACAATCCACATCCAATCATTGTAATTGTAACAAGGACCGACATACTCCATCAATTCAACAACTTGTAACACACCTTTATCCCATCCATGGAAAATAGGCCCAAACCATGTAATGAGGATGGAGCTATGTGATATATCCTCTCGTTAACACAAAAATCAATGTTAATTAGAGGTAGCTCATTGGGTACCCATTCTTTCTCAAGATGTGTGTACCGAAAGGGCACCTTGATGTCACCTTTGGTCTCATCATCATAAGAACATGACCCCCCTTTAGCAAGGAAAAATTGCATGCGTTTATTGAATGTTTTTCTAATCTTTTGACCTCTAGTTGATCTCCCTATTTTAGCCGCACTACATGTAGAAATTTCATCTACCATTCCCTCATTTCCCTCATTCGATGTAGATAGATCTGACAAGTAACTATTTGGTGAGTCCTGCAATCCATCAAATTAGATATTGTCATGTCCCCACTTCAAATAGATTTTTTATAATAATTAAATAATATATATAGAATAATCAAGTCATGACCCATACGGTTCCTCTTTGTCTATGTGTGGGAGAAATAAAATGTAAGTTGAAAGTGAAGGAAAGGCACAAAAATAAGAATCATATAAAAGGATAAACAAGAATATAACATGTCAAACTTTTTGCGTCGATTATTCAACACATTATACGGTTATATAATATGTCTATTTATAACATACATGCTTAGTGATAAATAAGAAGAATATAAGAAAATTATGTCTATTTATTGACTTATACCTGCTGATCCATGTCACCATGTAGAATCCTTGCCAAAGGGGTTAAATTTCCTGCATATGTTAATCATTTATCTTAAGATAGCTAAAAATTACATGATACGTATGCTACAAATAACGTAGAAGAAAAAAATAACAATATGCAAGATCGTAAATATGAACAAATTATCTTTACCTTATATATGGAATGCAAGATCGTCAACAGAAGGGGTGACGATGTTTGTAGTCAATTGCCTATTTGTAGAAAGGGTGACAATCAAACAAAATATATACATGTATCATCAGCAATTAATTGAGCATCATAAGAAAAACATTGGTAATTATAAATCACATATGTTGTAATCATTAGAATTAAAATCATTAAAATTAAAATCAATAAATCAATATTAAATATATATACTAATCAATATAAATATATTTAAATAATTAAATCACATACCTTGTACATTTCAATCATGTCATTGATCATATTCTTCATCCATTTCATCATCATCATCATCGCCATCGTCATCATCAACATCATCATCATCATCATCATCATCACCACCACCACCACTATCATCACCACCACCACCACCACCACCACCACCACCATCATCATCATCATCATCCTCGTCATTGTCATCATTGTTGTTGTCATCGTCATCATTGTCATCATTGTCATCGTCATCATCGTCATCATCGTCATCATCATCATCATCACCATCATCATCATCATCACCATCATCTTCTTCATCATCATCTTCAATATCTTCTTCTTCCATAACATTATACTTTATCAACCTTCCTCTTGGATCATGTCTAACAACAAATGACCAACCTTGTTTATGTGGAACCTCTAAATAAAACACTTTCTCACATTGGCTTGGAAGAACATAGGGCTCATCTCCAACTGGCTAAAATGACCTTGTATTAATCATTGTAAATCCATTATCATGTTGAATAACAGTTCTTTCAGGATCATTTTGATTCAGTTGTAGCCTATACCATTTGATGATGAATAGAACTAATTTGAAGGAGTTAAAGTCGCACTCAATTATATCATCCAAGATGCCATAGTGTTGATTTTGAGATTGTTGAGGATGTATGTCATTTCTAAATGATATATTACTGACCTAAAAACTACAGTTATCCTAGAATCACAAGTTTTCTTTGTGTCATCCAACTTTTTTATGCAAAATTTGTGGCCATGATAGTACATATCTTTGTGGTGCTTGACCTATAATTTTTCAAGCATGTGAAGATTATTTGCATCGTGAGTTGATATGAAACATATGGGTCACGATCATTAATAAATTTTTACATACCTCTCTACTTCTTAAACCATATGCTAGATTAATTACCATTGGCGTAACATTGGAATTTTCATTACGATGAGCTTCTCTAACCAATGAAGCAACACCTTCCCATATTGATGAGCAACCATTTTGTTGACATCATTCAATCCATACCATCATCCAATCAAGATTTTTCGCAATATACAAATGTATTGCATCCCACTCTCGACCAACTGTATAAAAAAAATACACCAATTACAAATAAATTATATTGAAGATTTATAAGAATTAATTAACTACAATAACACCTTATATTTACCTCTCACTTTCCTCAATCTACCTTTTCCCATCAAGTACTCCCCTTCAAATTTGTTAATGGAGTTGGGATCCCAAATACGATCTAAATGGACCTTTGCTGCAAACTTAAGAAGATATTCACTAATGTACACCATGATTTGGTATACCATATATCCCTCCATCATAGAACCCTTAGGATGTTCTCTCTGTTGAACCAAGATTTTCAAAAATTTCAAGTGCCTCTCAACCATCCACATTGACCTAGTTTGTATAGGTCCACACAATTCAATCACCTCAACTTGATGTATGAGGTAGTGTTCTTGTGCATTGAAAAAAGTTGAAGGTAGACACTTTTGCATTTCACACATATGATGAGGAATTTTTCTCTTCCAATATTTTATATCTTCTTTATTAATTTCTTTTGATGACAACCACCTCATGTACTTTCCAAGATCATATATAACTTGTTTGACACAATTTTCGAAGTGGTGTGGGAGAGATAGAGGTAGAACGTACTACAATATTTGTAAAGTGATCTTATCAATATTTTGTAAAAGAATGCAATGTAAAACTATATGCAGTATACAAATATATAGTGAATACAAAATAACATGAATTACCTTAATAAATGTATGCCAATCATGTGTTTTCATCTCTGGCCCAAATTCACTTTTCTTTGATATGAGATTGTTTATGTTCGCAACAAATCCTGTGGGAAATCATATTTTTTTTATGACTTCTTTTATAGCATTGCTCTGCTGCTCCGACAATAACCAAGTAAGGGCACTTGTATCAATCTGGTCTCCATTGTTATTTGATAGAATGTCATTTTTCATTGCATGGTTGGATTCTTCAATGTCACTACAATTTTGAAATTTTTATCTTTGTCATGCCTTCCATCCAATATTTTTCATAATATATCTGTTACATTCTTTCTAACATGCATAGCATCAAACAAATGCATGATTGAGAGTTTCTCGTAGTACGAAAAACTACTAAATTGCATAGGATAAATTTTTGGTCCTTTTGCAAGTTGGTCATTAATGCCTTTACAACCTTCATGAGCATCAATTACATCATCAGTAAACAAAACACAATATCAAAATATAAATTTCAAATAAAAACCATCAGATGGAATGACATTAGCTCAATGATTTATTTTATTGTATTCCAACTTCCATAGGTGAGGTGTCATTCTTCGTGGCTTTGATGTAGTCTCTCTTTCCCATTGAAAAGATGTTTTTCAGTAATTCAATACTTATAATTTCTGTGGAGAAAGTGTCTATGCTCATCGAACACCTACTTTCCTAAACTTTTTGAATGACGAGATGTCATCTTTGGACCACAAAATGGACATGCAAATTTTCCCTTTGTTTGAAGACCTACAAGATCGTGTATAATTAGATTAAATATGTTAATTTTGTGTTAGCACTATAACACACCAAAAAAAAGGTGTTAAGAAAAGAACATACCACAAAAATGTGTTAGCCTAGGGGCATCATGTATTGTCCATACAAGCATTGCATGGAATTGAAATTGTCTTTGTCCTATTGGTCTAAAGATGTCATGCATAGTGACCTCATTCCATAACACCATCAACTCGTCGATAAGGGGCTCAATATATACATTGATATCTTTAACTTGGTACTTACCTAGTTGAATGAACAAAAACATTACATAATTATTCTGACCATTTTGATGGATTATTTATAATAAATTAATTTAGATGACTATTAAATGAAAAAATACCTAGAACAATAATTGCCAACATTATGTGCTCCCTCTTTATGGACATCCAAGGAGGAATGTTACTGTTGATAACAAAAATAGGCCACAACGAGTAAATAGATCTCATCTCTCCAAACGGATTGACACCATTCACTGTCAATGAAAGCTTGAGATTACGAGGTTCTTCTTTAAAGTGTGGCCAAGTTTCCTCTATTTCCTTAAATGTCTTCAACCTTGTGATTTCTAACATCATACTCTTGCAGGTACTTCATGGAGGCCATGTTCTCACCAAAAAAATAAATCCTTAAGGCTCATGAACTTTTATGAAGGTTTAGGAATCTAACAAACTCATTTACTTGGCTTAAAATGAACTTTTAGTCATTTTTGAGTGCCCCTAATGAACCAAACTGCATGTTGTTCCTAAATGTTTCCTAATCATTCCTAAATAGTCCTAATCATCTCTAATTGGTCCTAAAAAAATCAAACTCATCCCTAATGTCTTTCTTTTGGCTAAAAAGAACCTCATACATGCAAATCTAGGGTTTTAAGGTTCATTCATGCAAGCTAGGAACACTTCAAGTTTTGGAAGCTTAAAAAGAATTAAAAATCTGCATTTCATTTCTATTTGGTTCCTAATCAATCCTAAATTCATTTTAATTATTCCTAAATCAATCTTGAAACATGGTTTTTAGCTAAAATGAACTTCATTTGCAAAATCTCAAAGTGATTTCAAATCTCATGCAAACTAGGAACAAAATCTACAAAACTTTCCTAATCGGTTCCTAAATAGTCCTAATGTTTCCTAAACGTTCCCAATTAAATCCTAAAGCATTTTTTTTAGTAAGAACTAATGTATTTTTTCAAAATCTTGAATTTTTTCCAAAGTGTTCATGCATAAAGTCAATTTAGAAACCTCTTTTTGGGTCTAAAACTGAATTCTAGGAACACCAAATCTTAAGTGAAGCTAAGAAAGTGAATCAAAGTCCAAGAAGTTGTTTCTTTTCAAATCCTAAAGCAAAACACAATCTTGAGTGAAAGGGTAAAAAATTGCAAATCTCTTTCAAATATTTTTGTGTCTTCAAAGAATGAACACATCAAGCTCATAAACACATGTGTTTTCACAAGCTTTCATTTCAAAACTCACTTAATCAATTTGGGAAATAAATCTTCTTGGTATACTTGTTAAAAGTTTCCAATTTTGCAAAAGTCTTGTTAGCTAAGTAACATGAAAGAAGTTATACTTGGACTAGTTCACTTATTTCACTTTTAGAGAAGCCCGTCCAAAGAGAAAAATGCTTCCTCTTTGGAGAATGACTTCAAACTGGTACTTCCCTGGCCGATATAGAAATAAAGCATTGAGAAAACTCTCGCTTCATCCCCTCAAGCTTGGCCAATGTGTGTTGATGGTAGCTTGAGGCAGGTGAATATCCCTACTATTTAGGTATGGTCAACTAGGCACTTAAGTGAGTCATGCATGTACAAAATGATTGGGAGGACTCCATGGATCAAAATAAACACTTGTTAAAATAGAGGCTACCTGATCTACTCCCAAAGGTATCAAAATATTTGTGCAAGGACCGATCCATGTGGTTTCATGGATCACCTTAAGACACTCACCATATGTATCCCTTTTAGGGATATCAAGCTGTGGGAAAAGATTTTGATACTAACTTGTCCTTAGGTAGATCTGTTTGAAGTGTTTTCAAAGTTCAAGACTTAGTGCAAAATATTTGTCAAAATGTATACTCCCTTCGGGAACACTATCAGTTTCAATGGTCAAAAATTTGCTTGTATCCCACAAAGTGGCTTTGTCCTTTATCGGGATTGCTTTTAGAGTGCATTTGTTGAGTTTGTCATTTGCCATTGGAGACATCAAAATTGAGCCAAAACTTGACCAAAATCTTTCAAACATCCTTGTAGAAAGATCCTTCAAAATCAAATACCCAAAAGCTTTGATTCAATCAAATTGTTGAAAGCTTCCAAGCTATGTCTGATTTGATCAAACACAAGAAAGCTAAGCTTCCCAATTCCCAAGTTTATCAAGAGAATATTGCAGAAAGAAACTTGAAAGATCACCAACCTTCACTCAAAGAAATCCAAGAAAAAGAGAAATATTAAGAGAAATTGGATGACGTGGGCTATAATGCAAGAGTGAAACAGTTTGCATCGTAATTCCAGGTTAACCATCACTATGTCAATCTAGAGAGAGAAGACTAGTTTGGCCCATCGCATATCCATCACTCCTTCAGAATCCCACAATCCTATCTCAACATCCTTTGCATCCTAGATCATCCTTAGATTCATCTTTGCATCATCATTTATCCCTAGTTGCATCCTAATGCATTCTTAGTTGCATCGTAGGTTTTCCTTTTCAACTACATCTAGGTCATCCCCTTAGAAATAGAATCATTCAGTCATCCTTCATCATCCTTCCATCAGCAAATCAACCATCAGAATCCTTTTCATTATCCTTCATCCTTTTTTCCAAATCCAAAATCCAACATCCAAGTTAGAACACACCATCCTTGAACCAAAATCCAATGATCCAAATCCAAACACTTTGTGTCTTATCCTTTGAGTTTCTTCAAATCCTTATCTTGAATCATAAATCTCCACCTTGTAACTAAGCATTGTCCAGGGAATCCTTACGTGTCCTTGTTAGCCTCATCATCTCAAGCAAGAGATTGGCATGCATTGACAAGAATCCCATCTTCAGAAGATCATTAGTTTATCTTAGGTTAACAATGCTCTTTGATGCTACATTAGGAAAGCAACACCTCATTTGACCAACACTTAATAAATCTTCCACCATCCTCTACCAATCTTCCATCATCATCCTCAATCCAAATCAGAGCATCCCACCAATCCTTGACCATCCCACTATCCTTCAATTAATCCAAATCCTTGCACCACATCCTATAAATCCACCATCCTTGGAGTTTCTTTAGATTTGCATTCATCATCTTTAGAGTTTCTTAGAAAAATCTTGCATCCACCCATCATTTGCATCTTCATCCTTAGATCTGCATTCCATGCATGCCGAGACGTGATCCAAGAGGAGAAGGAATATGGATCCCAACTTGGCCTCTAGTTTATTCAATCCTAGCAATCCTACCAGCGCAATGGTAATTTACAATCCACAAATCCCACAAAATGAGAATGTGTGGGAAGACCCAAATGGACCCCCTACTTCATTTTTAATGGAAACTTTCATGAGCCATCTAGGGCATGCACAAATGGTGAGTGCAATCATTGATTAGAATAGATAGGCTATAATGGAAAAATTTGCCCAAGAGGGTACTTCCATTCCACCACATCTCTAGCCTCTCATCCTCATCAAAACAATCCATATCCCAGCTAAAACCTATACCCCCATCATCCAACAAATCCTCGATCCTAACCTACAAATATCTCAGGTAGCCTCTCCCATCCCCCATCTCTTACAAAGAAGCTTCACAAATCCTGCAACACAAGCAATGACACAATCCAATCCCTTTTCTATCATGGGAAAACCATCATCTTCTATGGTATCTCAATCCGCCACACAAACATTTCCTCCACCATCCATGAGCCAAGAAGCATCACCCTTTCCTAGGGTAATGCAATTGTTCCCCTCCTTCACTCAACAAGCTTCTACATAAATACCAACCTTATCAGGGGAAACACAATTGTTTCCCTCCTTCCCTCGACAAGCCTCCACATCAGAACCATCCTTCCCATGGGGAACACAAGCATCTTCTTCCACCTCCCAACAAGCATTCACCCAAGCACACATTCCACCTACACCTTTCATTTCTCACACACAAGCCCAACATACTATTTTCACAACAGGCATGCCTCGTATGGGACCTCAAAATCCCTCATTTACATCCCAAGTTCCCACCAATAAATCTGCATTTCCAACATCCTCTACATCGCAAATCCCTCCATGAATAGACTCTCATTGGGGCCTCACCCAAGAAGAAATGCAAGCCTTGGGTATACCGACCAAATCCCACATATCCTTTGCTACAAACCAACAAGCCACTTGCTCTCAAGTAGTGCAACAACAACAATCACAACCTCCGCCAGCTTCATCCTTTCCTTTATATACCAATTATCTATTTGTACCCCCCCACCACTTCTCAAGTAGTTTCACCACCCCAACAATAGAGTTCATCTCTTCTCACCAGCTATCTTGCACAACCACCTCACATCACCAACTTCCCAACATCAGTTCCACCTCTAAGCAATGCAGGACTACATCCCGCTTACATCAACCAAGTACACCAAGGTCAATCCTACCAACAAGATGCACCATTCCATCAACCTCCTCCACCGCAACAATACTTCCCAGTGCAACAAAAGCAACATCCCATCATCCCCCAGTGGCAACAAGACATTCCATATCCTCCACAAAAATATGCTCCCACACCTTAGCAACAATATCCTCCCCAACAACCATCACCCCAAAATCCATTTCAATCTGCCTATCTTGCTGGGCAATCTCCATATCCCACTCTACAATATCCACCATAAAACCATCCTTATTTACCAACACCATCAGATCCTTTCCCAATGGGAGTACCCACTCCAACACCGATCAACGCCAAGTGGGAGGAAATGAAGAATGCTCTTAAGGAGCTCAAGGCCAGAAGAGAGAGTAAGGCCTTCAAATTTGACGAAGTTTGTCCCTATCCCTTTGATAGATCAATCATAGCCATCCCCTTCCTCAAATACTTTGAGACACCTAAGTTTGATAAATCTCAAGGGAAAGGAGATCCAGTTAGCTATGTCAAATAATTCTATATGGCATGTCAAGAAGTGGCCTACAGTGATAGTTTTCTTATGTGCCTATTTTCCAAAATCTTGGGAGGAACTTCTATTGAGTGGTTCTATAAGATACTCTATGGGACAGTTACAACCTTTGTCGAACTCTCTAAAAAGTTCATTGCCCAATATGCCTACAATGTTGAGAATGAGTTGTCTTTACTAGACCTTTGCAACTCAAAATAGAAAGGAGGAAAAAGCCTAGCCGATTACTTATAACGATGGAAAAACCTCACTACCAGGTTATCATATCAACCACCTGAGAAACATCTTATGAAGATCTTTATCGATAACCTGCATCCCAAACTATTCCACTTCATGAGGATGAATTGCATCCAAACATATCAAGATATCAAAAGAAATGGGATAGACATCGAAAGAGGCCTACTAGATGAAGGAACCATCTGACATTACAAGGACAATTCCCATAGCAAGCCCAGTAATGACAAACCCCGCTACTGGAATAGAAACAAGAATGTTTTTACTGATGGAGCCACTGACACCAAGCATGTCCAAATTGTTGTGGCCAGTCCTACACCAACTCCTGCATATCACCAACAACAACCTCAGATCAATCAACAACCTATGTAGAGTTACCAACCCCCAAACAATCAGCTACACCATCAACAATAAGAAAATCAAGAAAACCAAGTGAATCAAGCCAACGCCATATCCACTACCTAAAATTAGAATAGGCCTCGAGTCCAAACCCATCAACGACGTGCCTTCACACCTCTTGGTGAACCATTAAATGTGATCTTTCATCGAATGGCCAAGGCCAATCTAATCACCTATACTCTATCTTAGTAATTTGATGATGCAACTCCCAAGCCTAACTAGTATAAAGATCATGAGTACTATGATTATCATCATGTTAAAGGACACACAACCCTAAGGTGCATGAAACTAAATCACTATATCCAAGATCTCATCGACAGAAAGGAGATGCAAGTGGACACACCAGCCCAAACCTTGCCTAATGCCAATCTGCAAATCTATTAGAATGTGTTCCCTCAATAAAATGCTGGGAAAAACTAGGTCAATCTCAATCCTCCACCCTAGCACCAAGGAAAATGAAAGCAAGGAGACAATGTTGACCACAAAGACTATACAACTACCCATGTCAATGATGACAAGTTTTTCAGATGCATAACCCAAGTCGATCCCACAGTCAATGTCATCCATGTCAAAGGAGTCGATAGTCAGTGTGCAGTCACCACACATAGAGGTTGGATATTTGTCATCGGTGCCACTCTGAGGCCAGCACACAATGCACAATATAACCTTATAGAACATCTTGGGAATACACCTACCCAAATCTCCATCCTTGACCTTCTCCGTACTTCACCCATCCATCAAGATATCCTTAATTGAGTCCTCCAAGAAGGACAAGTCCCCATAGATATAAACATTATACAGTTCAAGAACCTTGTAGGGCACCTATCTGCATCCCGTGCTCTTTCCTTCAAGGCATATGATATACCAGCTATTGAGCCTGATCACAATCTCCCTCTTCACATCGCCGTCATGGTCAGAGACTTTTCCATCAAAAAGGTCATGATAGATAATGGCTCAACCCTAAACTTGTGTACTTTGAAATTCATTCAGTAGATAGCGATCAAGGAGGCTGACATATCACATGATGTCATCACCATCAAGGCATAGGATAACTTGGAGCATACCTCTAAAGGTACCATTATTTTTCCTATTTAGCTAGGCCCAACAATTCAAGACACCATTTTCCATGTTGTTGATCTTGATCTACCATTTAACATCCTCCTCAGCCGACCATGGATTCATTCCATCAAGGTCGTACCTTCTACTTATCACCAGTGCATCAAATTTCTGCATCAAGATACTGAGATCACCATTCATGTAGATCCCCAACCCTTTGCATATTATCGTGTGTTGGAAACTTCATTCCCCATTCCACCCATTGTCTTGGAATCAAAATTGGCACTTCAATTGCCAACTCATCCTGATCCCATAGCGATCCAAAGACTGTCCTTGCCTCCACTTTCTCCTCCATCAAGATCAACAACCAAGGTTGTGGTTAATACAACCTAAATGATGCATTTGTAGTAGGGGCCCTCCCACTTGATCCACACACACAAGGGCACCCAAGTAACCAAAACAAGCCTACTGAAGCCAATCATGAAATCAAGCAGTTGGGATCATTAACATTTGTTTCCCATGGAAATATAGATAGACTTGAGATGGACCTTGACATCAATTGGTGGCTATACAGAGATCCCCCACCTCCTAACACTAAGCTTCTTAGTTACTTCAAAGAGAAATATCTAGTATCACGTAAGTACACCATAGAATAATGGAAATACCAAGGCGGTGGTCTAGGACCACAAGAAGGCAGAATCAAAGATCCAATCAAAGCCTCGAAGAATCCAAAACATCAAAGTTTTGGCTTTAATACCCCTCACCTACATATACAAGAGCCCAATACCACAACTGGGGACACCAACATGCCCAACGTTCCCCTCTTGAATAGCCAAGATGATCTTGTAGAGATCGAAGACATCCCTAAAGAGGAAGAAAAGAAATCCTATGATGACATCTTTGATGATGATACCCTCCTGGGCACTTTTGTCCTCCATCAACTCACCATTAATGTCATAGAACTTCCCCTCATCCATCCCAAACTCATAGACTGGGATCAACCAAGTGTCACACATATCGATGTGTTCCAAAGCATAGAAGCACTCCTAAGATTCATGGGAAGAGGCAAGCTTTAGCCATAAAATTGAAAAAGAAAAAGAAAAGAATGAGTCCTTATGTGAAAACCCCATTGGGGCGCATTCTGACTCTAAAAAAGAGAAAATATAGGGTGTATCTTTTGGTAAAAACCTCTCCAGAAGATGAGGACTTTCCTCTTCCCCCTATCCAGGATTATAGATTAGAGTAATCACCTATCATCATTAAGGAAATAAAGCCAATCAACTTGGGCACATAAGAATATCCAATGATCACTTACATTGCAACATCCCTAACAGAAGCTGAAGAAGTAATCTTCGCAACACTCCTTAAGGAAGCCACTGTCAATTTTGCATGGTCATATGCACACATGCCAGGGCTTGATCCTAATATTTTTTTCCATCATCTAGCTATGGATCTGACTGCCAAGCCAGTCAAGCAAAAGCTAAGAAAAATACATCCAAAGGTAGCCTTGTTAGTAAATGCAGAACTAGAAAAGCTCCTACAAGCCAAGATCATCAGAGCAATAGACTATTCGGAGTGGATCTCCAATATGGTCCCAGTCACAAAACCTTTAGGTGATATCAGAATTTGCACAAATTTCAGGGACCTGAACAAAGCATGTCCAAACAATGATTTCCCATTACCCAACATAGACATGATAGTAGATCTTACAACAGGCCATGGGATGTTTTCACTCATGGATGACTTTTTGTGATATAACCAAATTAGAATAGTAGAAGAAGATTAGCACAAAATAGCATTCACCATGCCATGGGGCACCTTATGTTATAATATGATGTCATTTGGGCTAAAAAATGTAGGAGCCACCTATTAATGAGCAATGATAGTGATCTTCCATGACATGATACACAAGATCCTGGAAGACTATGTGGATGATATCCTGGCAAAATCTAAGACACGACTAGAACACATCAACATCCTCAAGTGTGTGTTTGATCACCTTCATCATTATAGATTAAAGCTAAATCCAAATAAATGTGTCTTTGGCATCACATATGGAAAATTGTTGGGCTTCATTGTATCATGGCGTGGCATCGAGATCGACAACAAGAAGGTCAAAGATATAACAGACATGCCTCCACCATGAACACTCAAACAAATCAGGAGCCTGTAAGGAAAACTACAATCAGTGCATCGATTTATCTCTCAGCTGGAAGACAAGTGCCAACCTTGCATGCATCTCCTTCACAAAGACACCAGCTTCAACTGGGATCCTATCTGTCAAAGAAGCTTTGATAATTTGAAGGAATATCTAGCCAACTCTCTAATCCTTGTACCACCAGTTTTAGGATGCCCTCTAATCCTATACATCTCAACAACCACTACAGCACTGGGGGCACTCTTAGCACAACATGATGACAACAACAAAGAGAGGGCCATTTACTATCTCAGTCAAACACTTGTCGGCTGTGAGCTTAATTACTCACCCATGGATAAAGCATGCCTCGTAGTGGTCTTTGCCACTCAAAATATTAGACATTACATGCTTAGCCACACAATCAATCTCATCTCAAAGGTGGACCCACTCATGTATCTGTTATCCAGGACAACTCTCACGGGACGTATGGAAAAATGGGTTATGCTACTCAGTGAGTTTGATATCGAGTACATAGATTAGAAGGCAATCAAAGGGAAAGTAATTGTTGATCAGCTAGCGAAAGCACCATTGGTGGATGCATATCCACTAATCATGAAATTTCCTTATGAGCATTTGTGTATGATCGAAGAACAGCCAATATAGAAGCTCTATTTTGATGGCTTCTACACATCACATGGATCAGGGGTAGAAATCCTCTTCATCACACCTCAAGGTGACTATATTTAAAAATCATTCAAATTGGGGTTCCCATGCACCAGCCACATTACAAAATATGAGGCACTCATCTTAGGCCTCAAAATCACTATCCAATGGAACATCACAGAGCTACAAGTGTTTGGAGATTTGCAGCTAATTATCAAACAAGTCTTAGATTAATTCTAGACAAAGGATGATAAACTTCTACCCTATAAGGAATTGGTGGATAGATCAAAAGAGAATTTCCTGAGTCTATAGTTCACACAGATACCAAGGCTTCAGAACAAAGCGACCGATGCAATGGAAACTATCAGATCCTTATTGGAACTCCCACGTGACTCATCACAATATGAATTCTTAGTCAAGTAGCTACAGACGCCTTCTTATGAGAGTGTCGATTCAGAAATGGTGTGTGTCTTGGTTGGTCCTCAGTCCCCATGATACCATGGCATCCATGCATATCTTAAAAATTGTATCATATCTCCCCATCTCACCAACAACCAACGCCAAAACCTAATTCACAGAGCTTCCCACTACACTCTTGTAGCCAACACCCTTTATCATCGAGGATCTCATAACATCCTCTCTATGTGTTTAGATTCAAACAAGGCCGTCCTAGATTTACAAGAGGTCCACGCTCGAATTTGCGGTGCCCACATGAGTGGCATGGTCCTAGCAAAGCAGTTGCTTCGAGTTGGGTATTATTGGCCAACAATGGAACATGATGCCTGTGAATTTGTCAAAAAATATTTACCATGTCAGCAACATGCCAATTTGATTTATGCTTCAGCTCAAGACTTGCAGCCCATTGCACTACCGTGGCCATTTTCATGTTGGGGCTTTGACCTTGTCGGCTTAATCACTCCCCTTTCCTCAGATGGACATAAATATATCATAACAGACATAAAGTACTTTACAAAGTGGGTTGAAGCAATTCCGCTCACCCTCACTACTGGCATTCAAATATCCAAGTTCATCCTATATCATATCGTTTGCCACTTCAACATACCATCCACCATCTTCACAAATCATGGTACACCTTTTGAAAACCAACATGTGAAAGATCTATGTGCTAGACTCCACATTCACCATCATCTTTCTAGCCCAAACTTCCCCCAAGGTTATGGCCAAGCTGAGGCAACCAATAAAACAATCCTAAACATCCTCAAGAAAGTTGTCAATGATTCTAGTCGTGACTGGCACCTCCAGATAAATCCAACCCTCTAGGCCTATCGTACTTCCTTCCGCACTCCCACAAGAACCACCCCAGATTCCCTTATATATGGTGCTGAAGTCATTCTGTCGATTGAGGTCGAGCTCCCATCATTGCGAGTATCCATGAAAAAATTTACCACAGATGAAGACTACCACGTGGCACGCCTCACATAGTTGGACTTGTTAGATGAAAAGAGACAACAAGTATATGATCATCTGGTTGCATACCAAAATTGACTCAAAAGGAGCTATAAAGAGAAGGTCCTTCCTAGACAGTTCCAGGTCGGTGACATGGTCCTCAAGGAAAATCAAAAATTCCAAGCGCATCGAGATAAGAAAGGCAAATTTGAGCCTACTTGGTTGGGGCCTTATGTTGTCAAAACATGCTTTGACTTTGGAGCCTACCAGCTATCAACACCAGAAGGTGAGCCACTAAATGATTCTATCAACATCATACATCTGAAGTGGTTCTATGCTTGAACCATGTCCTATCAAATCCAGAAAATACAAAAAAATCAAAAAAGAAAAAAAGAAAAGAAAAAATAATCATTTAATGGTGAAAACTTGGCAATTCAAGCACCTTGGACAAGTCTATTGGTGAAAACCTAGAAATAGGTGCCATACATAGTGGACTATTCCATTATCTATCAAACTCCCACCCCCCCATCCCACCATTCTTTATCTTTCAACCATCCCCATCCCCACCCCCATCCCATCATTCCCAAGGTGTTCTATCCTCATGACTATCCAATACTAATATGGTCCTATTCCATATCTTGTACATATCTTGTACATATATGGTGTACATATTTTTGCATCTTGTAGTACATATCCTCGTTAGTCCTACAACATCTTTTTATTAGATACCTTGTCCCACCCAACCTTTTACTTCAGCAGCATCACTTGTCGAGTATCCTTATCAACATGATTCTCCTTGATCCTTCATTTTCCAATCAACAACACATCATTCTCCCAATCACACCAGGTCCTTGAGGATGTATCCTTCCTCCTATCCAACCTAAGCACTCAAACTAGGTCCATGTCGATGTATCCTTCACCATGTTTAGACCTAATCTTCCCCCCATCAATAAAATCAATCCTTCTCCTTGGCACAGGACGTTTAATGGATTTATCACTTTGGTCTTGGATTTTGTCCTTTGGATCTTGTTTATCTTTTACGGCTTCTTGTTGTTCCACTCCTCAAAGTTGACACAATCCCTTATATCATGGTGCGCTACGAATGAGGGCAATTTGGGGCACAGTCTTTTGATTTCTTGCTTCTGCCTGTGAGTCAGTCGGACATGACCCTTGCACGTTTCTCAGGTGATCTTCTGGGTTACATGGTGCACTTGGGAAATGTCATTTGTTTTTGGTTTCTCCAGCATCGTTTCTACCATGCTTCCTCTTGGGTTCATGTGTGATGCTGGGGCAACCCTTGTTTATCTTTTTTGTGTCAGTCCTATGCAATGCTGGTGATAAGGCCTTGTATTCCTAGTAACCTTGGCAAGTCTCTAATGTCGCTATATCAAACTAGGTTGTGCTCTCCACATTTACACTTGGAGCTCCCCAAATCCCCCTCATTTTGCATCATATAGATTAATCTTGCATTTTGCATCCTTCATATAGTTTTCTTTTGCATCCTGCATCTCACATCATCTTGCATTCATGCATCTTTGCTCTTGGAAGTTTGGTTATTTATCCCCCCTTCTTCCTTCATCTTTTTCTCTCCTTTCCTTCTCGCTTGTGTTCTTTTCGAGAAAATTCCCCAATGTTTTCTCTTTGCGTTATTTTCTCGAGGGGGCACAAACCCTTATCCTCTAAATTCTAGCCTAAGGCATCTTATTTTCTTGTCTTTGATGCCACACCACTTGCGGCATCACATCAAAGAGGGGCAAAAATGTAGACACCTAAAAATCATTTGCTAAATAAAAGTATTTTTATTTTCTAAAAACTCCTGATGACATCATCATTAATTAATTAATTAATTAATTTATTATTATGCCATTAATTCCTCCCATTTTAATTAAACACATTTAATTAAGAAATCCCCTCCAAAAATGTTTAAATCCAATTTAAACATTGTTCCCCCAAAAATTTATTAATTATTTAATAAATTGACCAAAAACCTTTAAATAAATGAAATATTTATTTAAATCCCTCAAAACCCTAGAAATATTCTAGAAATCCCTAACCTCTTCTAAAATTTTCTAAACCCATCCTAAACCTGATTAGGTGTTTCCTACCATTTTTAGTCTAAACCCTCAATCTTTGACTTTTGGTCAAAACCCCTCATTAGTGAGCCTTGCATGCTCATTAATAGCCTCTTACACTCTTATTAAGGCTCTTACAATCCATTAATGAAGCCCATGTCTTCCCTTTCATGTTGGTCCCCTAGGCACACTTCCCTAGTGTTGCTCACACATGTGTGAGAAACCCTTAACCCTCATCCTTCTAACCTTACCCCTAATCATACCTCAGACTCTACCCCAAACCCTAACTCCCACCCTAACTCCTCTTCCTAACCCAAGCCCTTCCCAAAATCCTATAAATACCCGCACTTCCTAATAACATTCCACCAATTCACATAATCATTTTAAGTAGTGTTATCATGTTAAATTACATCTAGACTTAGTTCAATTTCTAGTTTATGTTAGAACTATCTCATTTCTAAGCTTTCCTAAATCACATCATAGCTTAGATAACATGGATTAATCTAGTTTCTTTTATTTTTTTTCATTTCATTTCATCATCACACTCATATTTGGGCTTAAAATCAACCCTAGTTTAATCATCTTTAGCTTAATCTGCATTCTAGCTCTATTAGGATCCTTGAGGCTCTAGGGGAAAAACATGTGTTCTAGACCTGATTTTGTGCCACTATGGGGTTCTCATGGTCCCTAATCCATCCCAATCGTTCCTAATTTGCATTATGGATAAGCTCCAAGTGTTTTGAGAGCACACCCACATCCCTAAATCGAGAGCAAATTGAATGGTGACAGGGTGCTCCTGTTGAGCTCTATCTGAAGTGTCCTTGCAAATTGTCTTTTCTATATGTTAGGAATATGATCTTAAACTAATGTTTGAATGTCTACGCTTGTTCCAAATAGGTTAGGTTTGCATTGATCACATAGATAAATGTTAATGTTCTATTCATTTACTTTGATTCTATGATAGCAAGGAACTCGTTAAGTTTAAATCTAGAAATTAAACTGGAAAGACAAATACTATGAAATATTTTGGATCCAATGTAGAAGAATCAAAGATATATGTTTGCATTTACTTTGTGTGTGTGTGTGTGTGTGTGTGTGTGTGTGGCGCATCAGTAGTCTACAATGTTTTAATAGTTCGTGCATCTAATTTCTTAATTACTAATTTTAAAGTAGTAAAAAATGATAATTAAAATTTAATTAATAATTTTCACATACACCATTAATTGTAAGTACTGGCAATTTTAAGTGCACCATTATTGACTTATAGGTATTGACTAAATTAGTTATGGCAGTTACTGATACCCTTCCTCTAATAGAATAATATTTCCTTACACCTCAACCATATTAAAAAGATTTTCAAATCCAGGTAAACCATGGAGCAATTTATTTTCAAAAACAGGTTAACAGTAGGAGTACGAAGAAAACAAATATAATTAACCAACCAGGGATAGGCACATATTTGGGAGCTAAACCTCTCATATTTGGGAGTTGAACATATTTGATTGTCCAAGATCATTTTTGGCTTAAATTTTAACCTTTCCTGGCTTCTCCATCACAAGAATGTGAGAATGATCACCATTGGTAACCTTGTCCATTATGGAATCTCATTAGGCGAGTGTATACAATGAAATGGAAAATTAAGAAAATAAATAACTTGAAAACATAAATAAGAATCAAATCAAATTTTGAATCTAACAATTTTACTGTGAACTTTGAGATAACTGTTGCTTCGCTAGTTGGGATTTGGATGGGACTGAGCAACATAACATTGTATTTGGTTTATTTATTGATTTTGACAGAATGAATTTGCATTAAGTGTGATTGTGTGAAAATGATGAAGGAATAATTATATTTATAGGCTTGATGAGGAAAATCAGATAGAGGATAGTCACTGAACAGGTTGTGAAGTCTATTAAATTGAAAAATATAAATTTTCCATTTCAATGAAGTGATGAGAGGATTAAAATTGAATTATTTTATTAAAAAAATGTTTTCATTTTACAATAAAAAAATAGAAATTTCTAAATCAAAAAGCAATTAACTAATTCAAGGAGTTGATTGATAAGACAAAAATGAAATTTTTATTTGAAAAATAGATAACTAGTACTTTTTTAAAAAGGAGGTGTAAGGATTAGGTGAATAGAAAATTATATAGAGTACAATTTATATGTGCATAAAAGATACATTAATTTAATTTATAATATCTTATGTATAGAATAGACTTAGTTCAATTTCTAGTTTTTGTTAGAACTAACTCATTTCTAAGCTTTCCTAAATCACATCATGGCTTAGATAACATGGACTAATCTAGTTTCTTTCATTGTTTTGCATTGTATTTCATCATCATACTCATATTTTGGCTTAAAATCAACCCTATTTTAATCATCTTTAGCTTAATCTGCATTCTAGCTCTATTAGGATCCTTGAGGCTCTAGGGGAAAAATAGGTGTTCTAGACCTGATTTTGTGCCACTATGGGGTTCTCATGGTCCCTAATCCATCCCAATCCTTCCTAATCTGCATTAGGGATAAGCTCCAAGTGTTTTGAGAGCACACCCACATCCCTAAATTGAGAGCAAATCGAACAGTGACAGAGTGCTCCCGTTGAGCTCTATTTGAAGTGTCCTTGCAAATTGTCTTTTCTATATGTTAGGAATATGCTCTTAAACTAATGTTTGAATGTCCACACTTGTTCCGAATAGGTTAGGTTTGCATTGATCACACAGATAAATGTTAATGTTCTAGTCATTTACTCTGATTCTATGATAGCAAGGAACTCATTAAGCTTAAATCTAGAAATTAAACTGGAAAGACAAATTCTATGAAATATTTTGGATCCAATGCAGAAGAATCAAATATATACGTTTGCATTTACTTTGTGTGTGTGTGCGTATGTGTGTGTGTGTCTATGTCTGTGTCTGTGTGTATCATCAGTTAACAGTAAGAACCCCTACTTTGTTTTTAAAATGAAAATGATTTAGTATTTGAATTATTTTCTCGATGATTACTGTCAACAAATGCATACATGAATTTTAAGATCAATTTATGAAAAGATAAAGTCTGTCTAATTCTATTCTATTTTAAGGAATAAAATTCTATGATTAGATTGCTTTGGCTCTTCACTTTACATAGCATGATAAATTACAAAAATCTTAAGATCATATTTCCCGAGATGAATCATTAACACCCATTTCATGATATGATTGTATTGGGAACAATTGATTGGATGTAGGATACAAGAACTTCTTTGACTAGAAATAAATCCCTATTATTATAGCATAATGATTTTCTAAATACTTATTAAATTTATGTGAAATAGATGATCATGAACTCTAACAATGATCTTTGCCAAAATAGATGAGTAATTACTCAGCAATGCAAATGGATTGTATTTAACTTGTTAGATAGACATTCGGACTATGTAAATGAGGGAATGCTTTCATACTTGTTATGTAAATTTTTGAATTTTTGGACATTGTTTTCTTCTCAGAACTGTGTTTTTCATCTCTATTATTAATAAAATTATTCTCTTGCATCGGCCTTTTACCCATAAAAAAAAAATGTCAAACTTAAATTTTCAAATTAAAAAATAAAAATAAAAAGTTGGTCTTATAATTTTTAATTAAGAATTAAAAAAATTGTCAAGATTGTTCTTACTTAAGTGATTGATATCTCCAATAACCATATGTAATTTTTTTCAATCAATAATATTTTCTCATTGATAAAATTTAGAACAACAACTATATTTACAAAAATTAGATAACATTCTAGTAAAGGAGCCTTTCCTTGAATATTTTAATAGTTATACCTGAAAATGTGTAAGACCTTTTCAAAACTTGGTGATTCCAAGCTTTTATAATAGCACTAAGTTTTAAATTTCAAACTAAGGAAATTCAAAAAAATTGATGCTCATATAATTTTTTAATAATACTTAATATTTAAAAAATTAAATATAAATTTTTAACAACCATTTATAGTAAAAATTATAGATAGATAACTATAGGAAAAAACAAACTTTAAAATTTTAAAAACTAAATTAGGTGATTCTAAGATTTTATAATAGCACTAAGTTTAAAATTTCTAATTAAGAAAATTTAAAATTTTGATGATCATATTATTTTCTAATAATACTTAATACTTAAAAAATTAATTATATAATTTTTTTAACAATCATTAATATTAAAAATCATAAATAGATGACTAAGGGATAAACAAATACTAAACATTTAAAAACTGAAAGACTAGGTCTACCAAAATAAAATATATACGTTATTCTTCACATTGAAAACTATTCATGGAGATAAGTTTATACAAATGTACAATTGACTAAAAGTTTTTAAAAATAAAACTATTATCATTTTTCTATTCAATAAGATAAGTTTATATATATGTACAATTGACTAAAATTGACTAAAAGTTTTAATTAATTAAAAGTTAATTAATAAGTTTCACATACATTATCAATGGTAAGTACTGGTAATTTTGAGTGCACCATTATTGACTTGTAGATATTGGGCGACACTTTGAAATGGCCACTGTTCTACTTTTTAAGGGTTAGGGAATGCAACAAAAGAGCATTGTTCCCACGTAGAAGCCATAAAATATTTTTTAGAAGTTAAGTCTATATAGAAACAACAACGAAAATTGTCAAAATCTGATGTATAATTTAAGCACTTTAAATGCACTAAATTAGTTATGACAGTTACTAATACACTTCCTCTAATAGATTGCCTAATAGAATAATAGTTCCTTACACCTCAACCATATTAAAAAGCTTTTCAAATCCAGGTAAACCATGGAGCAATTTATTTTCAAACACAGGTTAACAGTAGGAGTAGGAAGAAAACAAATATAATTAACCAACCAGGGAAAGGCACATATTTGGGAGCTGAACCTCTCATATTTGACTGTCTAAGATCGTTTTTGGCTTAAATTTTAAGCTTTCCTGGCTTCTCCATCACAAGAATGTGAGAATGATCGCCATTGGTAACCTTTGTCCATTATGGAATCTGATTAAGCGAGTGTAGACGATGAAATGGAAAATTAAGAAAACAAATAACTCGAAATCCATAAATAAGAATCAAATCAAATTTCTAATCTAACAAAATTTACTGTGAACTTCAAGATAACTGTTGCTTCGCCAGTTGGGATTTGGATGTGACTGAGCAACATAACATTGTATTTGGTTTATTTATTGATTTTGACAGAATGAATTTGCATTAAGTGTGATTGTATGAAAATGATGAAGGAATAATTATATTTATAGTCTTCATGATGAGGAAAATCAGATAGAGGATAGTCACTGAACAGGTTTTGAAGTCTATTAAATTGAAAAATATAAATTTTCCATTTCAATGAAGTGATGAGAGGATTAAAAATGAATTATTTTATTAAAAAAATGTTTTCATTTTACAATTAAAAAATAGAAATTTCTAAATCAAGAAGCAATTAACTAATGAAGGAGATGATTAATAAGATAAAAATGAAATTTTTATTTGAAAAATAGATAACTTTTACTTTTTTAAAAAGGAGATGCAAGGATTAGGTGAATAGAAAATTATAGAGTACAATTTATATGTGCATAAAAGATACATTAATTTAATTTGCAATATCTTATGTATAGAATATTATTTTTAGAATATACAATTTCAAAATACTGTTGTGAAATTTGATCAATTAGAGATGAACACACTATTACTATCTTCGATGTATACGAAGAACTATGCCCTTGTGATTGATTGTTCTACAAATACATTCGAATGGTTTATATATATCAAGAAAGTTACCCATGTAGGGACATGTCCATACGTAGGTACATGCCCCTACATTAGGTGACAGTTCCAAATGGTGTGATTTGTTATAGTTAACACAACCCATCGTTAGTAACTAATCACATGATACTGATTGAGTTCATTGTGCTTTAAGACAGTGCGCAAAATGCTATTGTGTCATTGTGATATAATCACGGTCACACGATAGGCATTGTGCTGACTGTGATAATATCATAGTTGCACGATAGGCATCGTGTTGACTGTGATAATATCACAGTTGCACGATAGGCATCGTGCTAACTGTGATAATATCACAGTCGCACAATAGACATCGCATAGTGAATAATACTTTGTATTACGGGTCTGTGTAAATACCATGAAGGCTATATTTCAACGAATACAATCTTGACTTTGGAATGACGATTCTTCTTCAAGCTATAATTTCTCTCTATGAATTTTGCTTCATGCTTTCAATGGTCTTTTTTCTTTTGATTAACAACTTGGTAATTTTACCCCAAGATTGTAGGCACAAGTTCTTTGTAGTGGGGTAGAGGAATTAGACTAAGAAATAAATAAAAGAGCTTGAACTCTATTCACATGATGGAAACAACTTCTTTAGACATATTCAATGGCTTCATTAAGTTGTAGATAGCTTCTTTAAGCTGTAGTGGTAATTTACCTTAGAAATAAACAAAGATGAGCTTCCACTTTATTCACAAGTTGAAAACAACCTCTTTGAGCACAATACATTCTACTACTCAGCTTTTCCACTTGCAATGAAATTATATGTATAGTATTGAATTGGCATGTGCCCAATTTATCATAAGAAAATGGTAGAAACCAAATTTTTACAATGACCTAATATTGTCAAAATGTATAAAATGAAAAAAGATAATTAACAATAAGATGTAAACAAATTCCAAGGAAGGCAGGTAAAGTGGATTTGATCAATTAGTGACAAGGGGAACACAAAATTGGGCAAGACATGAGGTAGATGTCCACATTGAAATTGCTTAGTGAGAAAGAGTAGACCTTGATGAGAACTGAACCTATAGCCTAATCAAAGAATGAGAACATTGAAACTATAAGCCCAAGAGGGCAATGGTGGAAAATATAGGGATCATTCTTACCATGCTTGGTAGGTTATTCAAGCATGAGTTTTCTACTACCTCTTTACCATATAAATTGAGAAATCCATACAATGACTTGAAGTCATTGGATAAACAAATATAAATCAATAAAAGGAAAAACAAGAAAGCATTGTAAAGTACACGTGGTTGAAGAGTGAAAAATAACCAAATATGGACTATATATATTTGTTGTAGTTTCTAGTAAGTGATAAAAGAAATCTTCGAACTACGTTTGAATTTGAAGTAGCTACAATGAACAATCTTAAAAGATGTTACAAGTAAGGACTCTAATGTCATTGTTTTACATCTTTACTATTTTTAGTAATAAAAATATATAATAGTATTTTTTTTGTGTTTCCTATAGTGACTCGATCTATATCTATATTAGATGGTAAAAGAAGAATCATATGGCTAGATGAAAAAACAAAGGTATTAGAAGAAGAAATCATGGCTCGTGTATATTGACTCGTGAAAAAACAAAAATTTAAACAAGAATAAATGTATTTTATGTTGTATTTAAGTGAATAAGAGGTTAGAGACGCATAGTCAAAACATACATCTTTGTATCTTATTATACTTGTTCTTCACTTCCAACACTTTGTCACTTTCTTGGACTAGTAAAACTATTCAATTTACAATAACCGTAGATCATAATAGCATAAACCTTTCACTTGACAAAACTCATAAAAGTGGCCTAGGTTGCAAAAAAAAAGTAATCTATCAATAAAGTGCAATAGTGCAAGGTCAATCATTTTGATCTATGCTTCATCCTAGTAAAATAAAATTCCACTAATCCAAATCATGTAATAGCTAGTTTGAAGCAAACTATCATTTGTATAAGCCAATTTGTTTACAGAAAAAAAGGTAACCCAAGTTTATCATGGGACAACTAGTTTATTTGATATTGCATGTGAAGCTAAAGAGAAGATATTCAAGGTACAAATATCTTACAAATAATCATATGTTCATTTATAATTGAATAATGAGTAGCCACAATGATTACTATGCTTTGTTTCTCATTAGAGAAGGGCATGTCATAGTTGATTAACTAAGTTTATAGGTTGTAAGGCTCGCTCTAATGAAGATTGTAATGTCCCATCATTAAATGAATAATAAAAACTATTGTATCTGGGTCCCAATCGATTTAGTTTATCTCGGGCCCATTTTTTATTTTGTTGGCATAGGTGTGGTTATCGTCGTTGGCTCTATATGTGCACCCTTGGGAGTTTCCCTAGTGGGTATTTATGCTCGGTGTGAAGGATGAATTTAATATGTTGAGATTTAATAATTTATTTGCATTTGTGAATTCCTGTTGGGATTCTATTGGCTATCATTTTGGAGGTGAAAGACCCTCCCTATTTGGTATTTGCAGTTTCAATGGGATTCAACCCTCACCCTATTATGTTTGTTATGTTGTATCTGATCTAGCGAATTCAAAGTATTATCATTTATATCAATAAAACTGCTTTGCAAATATATTGGCTTGCGTCTGAGTATTTATATTATTTCACAAACATTCGGCATCATACTCCAACTCCAACTGGCAACTGTCATACTTCACCAAGCGAAGAGCATCAACACTTTTTTGGTAGCCATAATCCACTATCGTACAACTTTCCCCTAGCTAGTACGGTCTCCAAACAACTCTATACGGTCTCCCCTGCAACACCGTACGGGCCCCTAGAAAACACTGTATGGTCCTCTTTGCTGATTTGATACGGTCTCCAAGTAATTTCATGCGGCCTTCCTATTGGCACCATACGACACCCAGACATCACCATATGACCTTCATTTGTCTCGTATGGCCTTCTGCTTAAACACCGTACGACCACCCTACTTCACTGTACGACCTCCCTACACCTCGCCTACTCCTTTGTATGGACTCAGAAGGGCTATGTAGAAGTAGCATGACAGTCTTTCTTTCTAGGAGTGTGGTCGGGAACATTACAATGGTATCAGAGCTAGTGATTCTGCCAGCTTGTGGTTAGTGAATGCAAGTTTATACCAGGAAGAAGAGAAGATATCAATCAATTGGTAGAATGGTGGACCCACAAGATCATGCCGCTAAAGTCATGACTCTTCTGAGAGAACTCACTAGGAACCAAGCACAGATAAATGACACTCAGTGCCTCATGGAAGAGACACTACGAAAATTGGTTGAAGGAAAGATATTTGCAAAAAAAAGTGACAATTCTATCTCAGGAAGGGCAAATCCCCAAACCGTACGCTCTCGACCGTCAATGCCAACTTTCCCTCCATGGGAGGAAGAGAAGCACAGAGAGGAACCAACTTTCCAAGAAGTGCAGGATCAACTTTGGGAAGATTGGAGGAACACAAATATGGAAGGAGACATATCCTACAAAGATTATGTTGAGCTGAGAATGAGGTACTCTGGCAGAAACAAGTGTTTATCATAATGACAATCTCAAATGAAAGATTGGCAAGGTTAACCTATCATCCTTTGATGGGTCTGGATCCATCACAGCTCGAGCATGGGTGCAAAAGGAAGACACATATTTCCAGCTCAACCCTATGCCAGAGGATGAGGCCATCAAATTTGCTGCACTGCATCTGGAAGGGGTAGCCCACAAATGGTGGCATCATAGCATGGTTACTCTTGGCCACGATCAAATAAATTCCTACCCCGAATTCACTAAGAGATTGATAAATCATTTTGATGGAAGAGATCCAGAACTAAATTTCAAAGAGTTGGCTCAGTTGAAGCAATCTAGCATAGTCGATGGATACATAACAGAATTTCAGAGAATGTTTGTCTTGGTAACAGATATTTTAGAAAGACGTTTGGTGAAACTATTTATGGATGGGTTGGTGGAGCCTTTGAAGGGATGGATCATGGGATTCAATCCCATCACACTCACGAAGGCACGCGACATGATGACATCCTCTTCTTCTTCCACCAAATATTACTCATAGTCCAAACCACCTCTCGCTCAAAGGGAGAAAGACAACAGACCCCCACCTAGGAAGCCCCTGTTGGATGAGGCAACTAGGCAGGAACTCAAAAGGAATAACTTTGTTTCAACAGTAAGGAGCCATGGGCACTGGGACATCGATGCCTTGACAAAGGAAAAATCCATTACATTTAGGTATTATCTGATGATGAGGAGGAACAGGCACTGAAAGTCGAAGGGGACGAACATCAAGCTTCTAGGAGGTAAACATATATTGCACATAAAGAATAGACACACTCTTGAAGAGAGGAGGCGTCATTTCTACTCTAGCAGGAACTCCAAGGTGTATTGTATTATGGGTATGGGGTACCCTCTAAGGACAACGGGTCGTGGTCATGCTTGACAGTGGAGCCACACTCAACTTCATTAACTCATCGCTAGTGAGTCGGTGGAGTTTGTGTACAGAGCCACACTAGGGATTTGACATCAAGGTGGTAGGAGGAAACCTGTTAAAATACACCCACTTAGTTTTGCAACTGAGCATCACCATAGGGAATCACACAGTGATAGATGATTTCTTCATGGTTGATTTGGATGACATGGAAGTCATTATGGGCATTTAGTGGATGGAAACATTGGACAAATATACACAGAGTTTCAAATGAATGGAGTTCTCCTTCGAGGTGAATGGAAAAAATATTGTGTTGAGAGGGATGTCGAATGGAGGACCGAAGGAACTTTTAGCCTAATGGATGAAGCAATCTTCAGACGTGACAACATGGTCTAGGCCGCACATTGTTTTGCCTCGACAGAACCTGTACATGGACAAAGAACTTACCACCAAGATGATGAGCTTCGCATAGTTTTGGATAGACATCACCAAGCCTTCACCGATATACCACCAGGCATAGCACCACATTGGGGGTTTGAACACACCATTGAGATGGAGACTAGCGCCAAACTAGTTATCATTGTGCCATACCGCCACCCTAAGAGACTAAAAGATGAAATTAGAAAAACAATATAGGAACTTCTTGACAAAGGTTGGATCAGGCCCAGTTCCAGTCCTTTTGCATCATCGGTAGTGTTAATTAAAAAGAAGGATGGAATGTTGCAAATGTGTGTAGACTACCATGCGCTAAACAAAAAAACCATCAAGAACAGGTACCCAATTCCTAGGATCGATAAATTGCTCAATGAGTTACACAGCATCATCTATTTCTCCAAAATACACCTTCATTTGGGGTATCACCAAATCCACTTGAGGGAACAGGATGTGGAGAAACATCATTTTGTTTCCATTATGGGCATTACAATTTTTTTGTCATGACGTTCAAATTGACCAACGCGCCAACTACATTCCAATCTTGCATGAATCAAATTTTTAACAAACTATTGTGTAAGTTCATGTTGGTATTCTTCGATGATATATTGATCTACAACAAGACATGGGAGGAGCACTTAAGGCATTTGGAAGAAGTGCTCAGGATTAATATGAAGTCACAACTTTTATTCGCCAAAAGATCCAAATGTGAATTCAGGATGACAAAGATATTATATTTAGGGCACATTGTTAGTAGCCAAGGAGTTTAGGTTCATCAAGAGAAGATTCAGGCTATCTTGGATTGGCCACCTCTAAAAACTCTTTCAGAACTACATGGATTCTTGGGTTGTGTAGTTACTATAGACGGTTTGTGAAGGGGTTCTCACAGCTCAGTGCACCACTCACTGATCTGACAAAGAAGGGGTCTTTCCAGTGAAATGAATGGGCACATTAGACTTTTGAGAAACTCAAGAAGACTATGAGTTCTTGCCCAGTTCTTGCATTGCCAAATTTCACTCGACCTTTCATCCTAGAGTGCGATGCCTCCGGAGAGGGTATCGGGGTCGTGTTGATGCAGGACTACCACCCAATTGCTTTCAAAAGTCGGAAGCTCTTAGGGCCCGAAAGGTTGTATTCCATATACGACAAAGAAATGCTCACCATCATGCATGCCTTGACAAAATTCTAGCAGTACCTCGTCGGAGCCAAGTTTGTCATCTGTACATATCACAACAACCTCAGACATTTTCTGGAACAATGGGAATTAAATGAGCGACAACAGAAATGGGTAAGTAAAGTACAAGCTTTCGACTTTGACATTGAGTACATGTAAAAGGAAAAAATAATGTAGTGGTTGACGCTTTGTCAAGAAAGTCGGCCATATGTTCCTTATCTCAGATATCAGCGGATTAGAGAGCACATTTGTTGGTTGAATACTCCAAGAACACTTTCGCATGCCAACTTCTAGACAAAGAAATATAGGATGAAAGGTATAAGTTGGTGAAAGAGATGCACAACTCGCCTCTAGTTGGGGATCAAGGATACTTGAAGACCTACAAATAGATCAGGGAAAGATTTTCATGGAAGGGCCTAAAGAATGATAAATTATAGTACATCTAGGAATGCTCTACATGTTAATAAAATAAATCTGAACACACTCTATCAGCGGGTTTACTTCAACCATTACCAATTCTAGAGAAAAAATGGGATAGCATCTCAATGGATTTCATCTTCGGGCTCCCTAAGGCATAGGGGAAGGACTGCATCTTTGTGGTAGTTGACAGATTAACCAAGTATGCACATTTGTTTTCTATTTCAGCAAAGTTTTTGGCTTCACAGGTGGCATACTTATTCTTCCGAGAGGTGTTCCGCCTGCATGGACTCCCTCGAAACATAGTGAGCAACAAAGATAGCCACTTCCTCAGTAATTTTTGGAAAGAATTGTTTTGTCTAGTAGGGACAGAGTTGTCGCCAAGCACGAGTTATCACCCCCAGACCGACAGAAAAATAGAGATTGTGAACAAATGGCTGGAAGGTTACCTCAAAAACTATGTTTCTGTACAACAGAGGGCATGGGCCAAATGGCTACATCTGGGAGAGTACTATTACAATACCACCTACCACATGTCCATTGGAATAGAACCTTTCAAAGCTTTGTATGGGTATGAACCTCCTTCATTTGTGGACTTGGCTCTGGGTGACAGTCATGTGCCGAAGGCCAAAGACTGGCTGCAGGAAGGAATAGATATTTTAAGATCCCTAAAGGAAAATCTCCAACGAGCTTAGAATCAGTAGAAAATGTATGCTGACAAGCATCGAATCAAGAGGAGTTATTTGGTATACCTCTGACTTCAACCATACATAAAATCCTCTCTGAAGGCTTTCGGGAAGGAGAAGCTGAGGCCGCACTTCTACAGACCCTACCCTATGACTAGGAGAGTGGGTGAGGTTGCATATGAATTGGACCTACCTGAGGGAAGCCGAATCCACAACATCTTCCACATTTTTTGCCTGAAGAAAGTCATGGGTCAACAAGTCATTGTCTCCACAAACCTACCACCCCTCGATGATGAAGGAAAATTAGTATTGGAACCAACGGAAATCATTGACAATCGGGAGAAAAGATTGAGGACATGCACGATCAAGGAATTTCTTGTGCGCTGGAAGGATCTACCTCTTGAAGTTGCCACTTGGGAAGGCAAAGAGATTTTGGAACACCCTAGCCTGAAATTGCTTAAAGACAAGCAACTATTGGGACGAGAGGACTATAATGTCCCCGTCATTAAATGAATAATAAAATTTATTGTATTTGGGTCCCGATCGATTTATTTTATCTCGGGCCCATTTTTTATTTTGTTGGTGTAGGTGTAATTGTCATTGTCGTCGGCTCTATTTCTGCACCCTCGAGAGTTTCCACGACAAGTATTTATGCTCGACATGTAGGATGAATTTAATATGTTGAGGTTTGATATTTTATTTGCATTTGTGGATTCCTGTTGGGATTCTGTTGGCTGTCATTTCGGAGGTGAAATACCCTCCCTATTTGGTATTTGCAGTTTCAGTGGGATTAAACCCTCACCCTATTTTATTTGTTCTGCTATATCAAATCTGGCAAATCCGAAGTATTTTCATTTATATCAATAAAATTGCTTTGCAAATATATTAGCTTGTGTTTGGGAATTTATATTATTTCGCAAACGTTTGCCATCATAGTCCAACTCCAACTGGAAACCGTCATACTTCACCAAGTGAAGAGCATCAACACTTTTCTGGTAGCCATAATCCACTACCGTATGACTTTCCCCTAGCTAGTACAGTCTCCAAACAACTTTGTACGGTATCCCCTGCAACACCGTACGACCACTAGGCAACACCATACGGTCCTCTCTGTCGTAAGGTCTCCAAGTAATTTTGTATAGTCTTCCTACTAGCTCCATATGACACCTAGACATCATTGTACGACCTTCGTTTATCCCATATGACCTTCTGCTTAAACATCGTATGACCACCCTACTTCACCGTATGGCCTCCCTGCACCTCACCTACTCCTTCGTACGGACTTAGAAGAGTTGTGTAGAGGTAGCGTGACAGTCTTTCTTTTCTGAGAGTGTGGTCGAGAACATTACAAAGATCTTAGACTTTGAAAAATGACTATTCTTCATATAGATTCACTAATTTAAGTACAAAATTGATCTAATATTTATGAATTTTTTAACTAAAAAAATTTGGTGTGATGAAATCTAGACAACCTAATTTACAATGTCTAGATTTGTGTAAAGATGACTAATATTTAGAAAAACTTTCAAGAAATTTGAAGGTAAGTAACTCAAAAGATTAACAAATCATGGCATACATTCTTAGGCTATCATCTCCACATTCTATGGCTAGAATAGGGCCATTGATCAAATGATGTTTCTTTGTGCCCAAATTCAAAAGAGAAATTAATGTTTGAAACCATGTTTCCAAAAATCTACTGACCTTACAGTTTACACATGCTTTGATAGAGAATCTTATCAAATTTAATTTGATGAGCTAAGATGATTATATTTTATCAATAATTTTTAGTCATTATTATTATGTTTTACACATTCTAGGATGTCTACTAAATATGAAAGTAATGTAGTTTCTTATTATTATTATGTTTTACACATTCTAGGATGTCTACTAAATATGAAAGTAATGTAGTTTATTATGTGTCTTATCAATTCATAGAAGCTATTTGGCATGCTTGAATAAAAGTTGTTTAAGGGTATCAATTAGGGTTACATTCGCTTTTACTTCTAAAAAAATCATAGATTATGTTTTTGCACTTTATAAATTTCCTTATGGTAAGAGAAATCAATAGCCAATTATATTCTTGGTTGAAGATAATATATGTTGCTATATTGTTCACTCTATTTAAAAATAAACATAGGGTTATTAGATATACTTCTACATATTCCTTCTATGTAGAAATATCACACTTGAGTATTAATAGGAGCATAGGAGAAAATCTACGAATAACAACACCATGACTAGCTAAGCATGCGTAAACTAAAGACAAAAAATCTCGCTATTGTGGATAATCAACGATTTTCATAAATTAACACAACCTAAGATTCTATTGTATATATACATTTTATTATATTAAAAGCAAGGGGTCCCCTTGGATTTGGATGAGTTTGAAACCCCTAACAATTGAACAATATCTCGTGAGGAGTTCAATATGACCACAATTAGAATTGTATAAACCAATTATCAAAGATTTTATCATTATCTAATATAAACAATGAAAATCATTTTTTTCAACTTGTCTCAAATCCCATAATAAAAGAGAAAATGATAAATATGACATATAACTACTTAGATTAAAAATGCTACATACTTTATTAATCATATTATTTATAGATATTATACCAAATAAATTACTAGATAATCTTTTTGTTTGTAATATAATGATATTCTTAATACATCTATTTGCCAATTTATTAGACCTTAAAATATGATTACTAACAATAAAAAATTCAATATAAATTTAATTTATAAATACCAATTTCCATTGACATGCACAAGATTTTATTGTTATAACATTTTACTTACATATTTAATAAAATAAAATTATTTTCTATAATAAACTATTTAATTTTATATATTACAATACAAAAATTACAATGTTAAAACTAACCCTAAGATCCTAAAGTTAATTACTACAACAATGTAAATGGAACTGGAGGTAAACAAAAAAAACCAGCGAATCCAAAAAGCTGGACTCAAACAATATCTCAGGAAAAGAAGCAAAATATAATGTATATTTATATTATATATTGAAAACTCCAGTCAATGTAAATAGAACTGGAGGTAAACACAAATCCAGTGAATCCTAAAACCTAGACTAAAACAAAATCTCAGGAAAAGAAGCAAAATATAATATATTATACATTGATATCCCAAGCTGAGTGAATAGGTCAATAGGACAAATTGGCTTACAGTAGACATATGAACGTTCAACAAATTCCCAATGATCAATAAAAACAAATGTTCATAAAAAATGGTGCTAAAGTTCATAATAAAAATCACAACACCTTACATCAAGAAAGAGAGAAGTATCAGGGAAAGAGTACCATTTAGCAATTGGGGCACCAGGATTCCTCCCCTTGTTAACTCTAATCCAGTTATGGAGAATTGTCCAAACACTTCTGTCTCTACTAATGCTGTTGTCTCCAATTTTTCAAATTTCTTGAGTTCTGAGCAACCAAAATCCCAATCCTCAAACAGCATTTCTGAGACAGATTGGGAGATTGAAGAAAAATGGGAGGATGTGAGAAAGGTCATCAAATTTATGCACTATGGCACCCAGGAAACTCCACAGTGGAGAGGTGGACCAATGGATATAGGCATGGAAAACCTGTACCTGAATACAGACCCAGACCACCTGCAACTCCTTCATTTTCAGTTGATAGGATACAAGCCGGAAAATGCATGCACTGTGGCACACAAAAAACCCCACAGTGGAGATCCAGACCAATGGGTCCTAGTACACTATGCAATACCTCTGGGGTCAAATACAGGTGCGGAAAACTTCTAGTAGAATGCAGACCTAAACTTGTAAAATGCATGCACTGTAGTGCCCAGAAAACTCCCAAGACACGATGCGGTGCCTGTGGCCTGAGATATAGGTATGGAAGAATTGTACCAGAATATAGACCTTCTGCAAGTTCTAAATTTTCAGTTGATAAGCAGTCTGGGGCAAAATGTCAAAAGGAATTTGCATCACAGGCCTTCGAGGCAAAACAAACAACTTCTAGTTCTGAGGTATTGGAAAACTGTTCAAACTCTTCTCTCCTTGCTAATACTGCAGTATGTAGTGGTTCAGATTACTCTGTTTCCAAGATGCTCACTGATTTTGATATGTCCATGCGTCTTATATCTGATGATGGGCAAGATGGTGGATGGTCTCTCAAGTCTAGCCACATGACTGGTTTTTCATCTTCTTCCTTCTTGTGTTCTTCTTCTTCTTCACCACACAGGAGAATTTGGAGTCCAGGGGTCATAAAACAACATTTTGGGGTTTAGGTCGAGGGATGTATTGGCTGCCAGAGATGTCAATCATTTGGGAATTGATAATGTAGTAGCCTTGTGAAGAAACCCCAAGAGAGATTTGTTCCATTCCACTGGGGAACTTTTGCTACATGATTAATCTGCAACTTACAAGTATAGCTGTTGCTTCCTTGTCAGGATCTGGATGCAAGGTGTTTAGTAGACAAAATTGCGGTCAAAATGCATATTTTGAAACTAATTTCATTTTGGGCTTGTTTTTATATGTTTTGTGACTACGTTGTGGAGAAAGTAATCAATGATAAATTGGGTCTCTACTCTCATGAAATAACAGAGATAAGTACTTCATGTGATGCTACTTCACCCTTTCTAAACCTTGAAAAAATATAATCCTATAGAGCATACCTACAATTTCTAACCATGCCGAGAAAATAGGGGAATGCATAGTGTTTCTTTCCCATGACCAAATATAAATCAGGCAAGTGACATACTTCATTACAGTGCTTTCAATATGTTGATTTGTTAAAAAAAAGTGCAGAGTTTCTATAAATTGTGGTACGAAACCCAACTACTGCTTCAATCTATTCACAATATTTCTGTTCAACCCAGCACATGGTAGACCATTCAACTTTGAATGTGGTACACCTTTCAAAAATCATGAAAATCAAGAATTTTTGTGACCACCAGCAACCGACATGAGACATAATGTTTTCGATGGGCTTTCTCAACATATATAACAAGGGCTGCAAAGCAGCTAAGTTCCTGCCAAAAATAGATCGGTTTTGTATTTTGTTTGTCTAGTTGAATTTTTTGGTGGATGTGGTCTTATGAACTACAAATGATTATACAATATATGCAAAATGTTCACAACATTTACTTGGTGCTTGTAAAGTGTTTTGATCCCACAAAAAAATGAGATAGCCTTTGATGGAATATGATTTTTGCATCTTACAGAAAATATAGTTTGTAAAATATAAGACAAATAAACGAACAGTTTAAAACTTCCAGCATGAAAACAATGTTGTGTTAACTAACACACTAAAATGGCTATATCCACAAAGAACAGTATTTCTCCCTATTATTAATTACAGAAATGAAAAAAAACTATGCAAACAATTCGATCTCTCTGAAAGATGTAATACATCTATCTTTACACTAAGAATCCATTACCAATATTTATGACTCCTCAATGAAGGATATAAATCACGATCAAGAATATGGTAGTGAGCAAGTAGTGAACCAAGGTAAGCTAGACCAATACCAAACCAAGCAACTCTACGCTTGCTGCATAAACCCTAAGCATAATAGCATTCTTATTTTATCTTTATTTTATAATTTGTATGTGAGTAGATATTTTTAGGGAATCTATTGGATAGTTATGCATGGCCGCCTTGAACAAATTTGGAGCAATCCGTGTGACAACAACTAATGAAGATAGAAAATGACATAGAAGCCAAGCGGCCATTTTATATTCATATAGTGGAGAATCAGATGTCAACAACCTAAAGGATCCACTAGTCAATGAACTTCTGCTTTAATCTTTAAGTTAGTACCATAAATACCAAGTTAGCTATAAGAGTACAGTTTCATTTTGTATGATACAGTAAGCTTCTTTGACAAATCCAATGTCACCATGAGACTAGAGAAGAACACACTAGCCTTAAAAAAATAAATCTTAAGTAACAATGAAAGATTAAAATAAGAATTTGAAAATCTAGATTAATATATATAACATGTATCTATTCACTATTTTCTAAAAGGAATATCTAAGAGAAAATACAAAAGTTTCTAAGAATTTATGACATACAAATCTGGAATGGATTCAAATTATGATTTGAATGACCATAAATAAAAAAACTTCAGAAATCTCTAGTTTTTTCACAAGTCATACTCCACATAATGAAAACTAATAACAATACAAAGCCAGATTCCGGAAGGCAATTGACGTGCAGTAATAGGAAGATGGAAAAGGCCTTCAAGATGGTTTGGACCCTGAAACAAATTTGGCCCTTCCAATTCTCAAAAAAAAACAAAAAAACTGGAAAGTAATGAACTCAGGAGGAAGGAATATGTCACCTGTAACCAAGCAGGAAACTGATACGTTCAACTCAAGTCAATTGTATTAGGAAAAAGTGTCCAGCCAAATATTCCAAATTCAACAAAGGTGAAGAACAATCCGAATTAGAAGATTAAGTGTTCACCAAATTCATTTGGGAATAAATATGCTCATGTAGATCTGTTCCATTTACTTGCCACTAGTACTTTATCCAATCTACTCTAAATGAACAAAACATCAATTCAATTTAACTTACTTAACCTAGATTAATCCCCAGCAAAGCAGTTTTTTTGAAATCTCTAAATATTTACACACATTTGATTGAATTGAATTCCATTTCATATACGCAGATTATTTTCACATGTTTAATTTAATTGAATTGCATTTCATTTACCATGCCAAAGTTAATTTGCTACTTTTTGTCAGAAAATCCCTTGCTCATCTTCAATTTATTTGTCATTCCAAAAGACCATTGGTCTGATTTGACATCATAAAATCAGGTTAATACTGAATGACCCATAATTAAGTACAAATAAAGGGTAAATTTATAGCTTTTCCCTCTTAATGTATGGAGGGTATTAATTAAAAAATATGAACAATCAATTATAAAAAGATTCAAAAACCATGGAATTGTTGTTCAGAAAAAACTAATATAATTTATAATTATATGAAATCAAATCTTATAAGCATCTTCTATGAATAGCTACCGGTGACACTTTCCTAGCAAGCCCGAACCAAGCCATATGTACATATTACATTGAGAGAAACACACTAATTTTTTATTTATTAATTTGGATGGGAATTACACAATCCTCAACCTCTGAAGTCATAATGAACTAAATCTGACCAATATGGAAAAATACTGCCCTATAGTTTCTTCCGATTTTGTGCCAAGGAAAGAAAATGCCTAACACTTTATGTCCATATTTGAAAGAAGATGCCCAACACTTTATGTCCATATTTGCTGTTCTTTTTCATTGCTATATTCGAACTCCATCAGTCCACGAGCTGTTTTAAGACGAAAATGATGCCTCTGCTCTCACTCTAATAAGTCTCTGCCTGGCCAAGCAGGGACTCCACTGCAAAAATCATAGACAATACCTGGTAATATGTTCAACAAACTGATGCAAGCTTTGTAAAAGTTGAAGATCAAATATGAAAATGGAATCTTCTTTATGCTGAACTGCCTACAGTTAAAAAAAAGAATCAAATAAAATGGTACAAAATGTTTCGTTAAGATTTTTCTTCTTTGAAAATGTACCACCATGTGCTTGCACTTCAGTTTCACTACCACCTGCAATGCATTCTGGATCATTAAGAGGAAAAGAAATATCCACCACTAAGTACAGGCTAATGCCTGAATTAATTCTACGCATGCAGGCAGACTTTCATCATCATGTGATGTAAACTAAACAAAAGAGAGACATGAAACATAATTTTTTCACTAGGCAATGTGACCAAAGCTGGACTACAATAAACAAAAATGATTTTCACCTGTGATCTCTTGTTGATATAAACAGCTACCCAGTTCCACTGAATGACACCTGTTAACAACATTCTTCATTAGAAAGAAACCATATTAACTTAAGTACCTTAATTCACCCAAACATATATTACACTCTAAAAGATAGACTAGCTTTTCTTGTGCACTTTAGAGGTTCACCTCCTTTTGCTGCTCCACGCAGGGCTGATTGAGTAGGAAGAGAATTTTACAAGAGATTCCAAGGACAAAACACATATCTACAATATAAATTCCCAACTACTTCCCTCTAAACCACAAACCATGACAGTATTCCTCTGAGAAGTTAACATGCATATATCAATCTGGGAAGATAAATTTAATGAAAGCATTGGGAAAAACAAGAGCATACTGTGAGGGTTTTATCGAAAGTCATGGCTGGGCTGGAATTGGCATAATATAATAAAGTAGTGAAATGATAATTGAACGTATTCCATGCAAGATACAACATCACAATGAAAAATTTTGTTTGAAAAAAGTTTCTTCAGGCTGCACCAGGAATCAAGGTCATAATATCTCCAGGCTTGTTGACATTGACAACAGAGCTCACCATAACAATGAAAACAACAGTAGTCAGAGATGACATAATCTCCATTGAAGCATAGAAACACTGTCCACCGTCCACCTCTCACATGCACATGCAACCTATATGAAACCTAAATCACCAACTGTCCCCAGCTGTTCAATCCAAATTTGCAACCTCTGTAAAGACGGTGATCCCCAGAACCGAGCACATAGAGATGCCGCCCAATACAACCTTGGTCAGCGTGTAAAGTTCCCGAAAATCTTCCCTGCACTTTGATAATAGTGCATTCTCTCGTGTTGATATGCGAGATTACCTCTGCTGGCCATCTGCAACAAATCAGAGTTGGAAAACATATTTTATATAAAGCTTTTAAATTAAAAAAGTAACTTTTATAAATGTATCATAGCAAATATGCAAGCAATCTTTATATAAAACCCTGCATAAAATAGCTTCGTTGATCGTGCGTTCTTTGGTGTGGATTATCGTGAAGGGCTAACCCTGAAACTTAGCCAGAGACATAGTTTGTCGTGCGTTCTCTTGTCTAGATATTTGCAAATATCTCTGTCTACCTTCTACAACACCAATCACAGGTCTCTAAAATACTTTATATCTATATTGCCAGTATAAAAATTGCAAGTTGGGCATTAAACATTTTGGAAATGGCAAGAATAGGAAGAATTTCGACAATTTGATTGGTTGAATCAAACAAGATTAATCACGATTTAGCGTTTGAGCCTCCGCAATAGTTTCTGCCTTGGCAGAAACTAAAAAATCAAAATTTGGACAATAACCTAACTTTAGGAAAAAGTTGGTTGTATGATAATGAGATTAAAAGTTGATATTTCCTCTGTACTAAAAGTCAGTTGTCCATTTCTTATCAATAGAAGTGAATACTCCAACCATCACTCAAATCGGAAAGATCGAATGTTGTAACTTGGGTTAGCTAATTGTTGTATTATCTAAAGTTTCTATGTGACTTTTTATCTACACGTAGGGAAGAGTCCATCACAACATTGCGGTTTCAGAACTAAAATCCAACAAGCAAAGAGTATCCCTTATTATAGGAGTCACAGTAATTGTGGGCAACAGCTTGGCTGAAATCTTGCCTTTGTCTGACACTCCTGGTGAACCCTTGAAAGTTTACGGTGTTGCAAGGAAACCAGCTAAGCCTGATTGGTCTCTAGATAATCCAATTGAATACATCCAATGTGATGTGCTAACAGAGGAGAAACTTCAGCCAGGATTTCTGCTTTGAAGGATGTAACATTTCTTTTCTGGGTTTGTTGGGTTAATGGAGAGATAGAGGAATAGAACTGTGAAGACAATACAATGTAGTTCTTGAACAACAAAGTCGTAGACAGTCTCTGGCTTTGAGAAGCTGACGCTCAGAAAAAACATTAAAACACCTCATACTTTTCCAACAAAACGAGGGCATTAGCAGGCGATACATGAGCGGTTGTAAGGCCTCTTCAAAGGCTTCCAAGATGGGAACTCTAGGCAGACCCGGTTTGAGACAATCAAGTTCCACGTGAAGCCCATATTGTCTTCACATAACAGACAAAATGAAAGGGATTGAAATGCGAGAAATAAAGAGCAGATAAATAAACTAAATGACAAAATTGCAAACACAAGATTTATTCTGGTTCACCACAAATTGTGGCTATGTCCAAATTGCAGAGTATTGTATTGATTCTCAAAAGTTAATTACAAATGAGCAGGAGCAACAAATATAAAGGCTCCAAATTATTACATATGAAGAGTCTTCAGAATGAAGAGTCATAATAAAAGACATAATAAAACTTATTATGACCATTGGCCTTCACTCCTTAACAAACTCCCACCTAAAGGACAACCATGCTGCAACTGATCACCCAATACCCTGCTGAAGTGCTGACTTATCTTTTCTTCACAAGGCCAAGAGAAGTCCTTGCACAATCAAACTTCTCTTTGGCGACAACTTTGGTGAATATATCTGCTGGATTGATCTTAGTATCGATCTTAACAACTTCCAACTTTCCTTCTTCAACTACATGATCAACAAAGTGAGCATGTGCATCAACGTGCTTAGAGCGACATTGTGAAGAGTGATTATGAGCCATGAAGATAGCGTTGCGGCTGTCACAAAATAGTTTATACTCATTTTGATGCACTTTCAAATCACCAAACAATCGCTGAAGCCAAATCATTTCCCTTGCACCTTCGGAAAGAGCTAAGTATTCAGCCTCAGCTGAAGAAAAAGCAATGCAATGCCACAACCTTGAAGCCCAACTGATGGCAGCTCCAGCAAACGTGAAGGTATATCTAGTGGTAGACCTTCGTTTGTCCAAGTCTCCAGCATGATCAGAATCAATGTAACCTTGCAGCTGAACCTGATTTCCTCCAAAGCATAATGCATAATCTGAAGTTCCTTTTAGATGTCTTAGTATCCACTTAACAGCTTCCCAATGAGCTTTCCTGGGATTGCTCATGAATCTGCTCACAACTCCCACCGCATGAGCAATGTCGGGGCAAGTAGAAACCATCACATACATGATGCTTCCAACTGCAGATTTATATGAAATTTTCTCCATGAAGTCCTTTTCTTCTTGTGTTTTAGGACACGTTTCAGAACTTAAGCGGAAGTGACCAGCAAGAGGAAGAGGAGCAACTTTAGCATCAGCCATGCCAAACCTCTCAACAACTTTGTCAATGTATTGTTTTTGAGATAATGTAATTTCCTTCTTCTTCCTGTCTCTTGTGATCGTCATGCCAAGAATCTTCTAGGCTGCCCCTAAGTCCTTCATGTCAAACTTCCTTGCCAATTTCTCCTTTAACTCATTAACTATTATTTTGTTTGTGTCAGCCACTAACATATCATCAACATAAAGGAGAATGATGAATTCACCATTAGGAAGTCTCTTGAAGTAGACACATGGGTCTGATTCACATCTTGTGAAATTATTTTCAGCCATGAAGCGATCAAATTTTATATACCACTATCTTGGAGCTTGTTTGAGGCCATACAAACTCCGATTTAGCTTGCAATAAAGGTGCTCTTGTCCCTTCTTAATGAATCCTTGAGGCTGCTCCATATATAACTCTTCTTCTACATCACCGTGTAGGAATGCGGTCTTCACATCAAGCTATTCCAACTCAAGATCCCATACTGCTGCTAATCCCAAGACTATTCGGATAGTTGTCATTTTGACAACCGGTGAGAAGATCTCATTAAAATCTATACCCTTTTCTTGATCAAACCCCTTTACCACCAATCTAGCCTTGAAGCGTTTTCTACCTTCATCTTCTTCTTTTATCTGGTATACCCACTTGTTTCTAAGTGGTCTTCGATCTGGCGGAAGAGATACCAAGTCCCAGGTTTGATTTTCGAGTAAGGAGTCCATCTCCTCATGCATCATTGTTTGCCATTTATCACTGTTAACGTCTTTTAGAGCAGCTTTAAATGTTGATGGTTCTGCAAATTCTGAGACAAGAATTGAAGGTTCTGCTTCTTCAGCGAACAATAGCTCATAATATGAGTATTTAGCTGGCATTCTTCTCTGTCTGGTTGATCTTCTTAGTTGATGTTCGACACCTTCTATTTGATCCTGTACTAGCTCAAATGGAGAGCCAGAAGTTGTAGTTCTTGGATGTTTAATTCCTTGCCTCTCTGTATCATTCCCTCTATTATTCCCCAGATTCTGAGAATGTCCTCCAAGATTCTCTATTCTCTATCCAAGATCTTTTGCAATCTCAGAGGATGCAAAGTTTTGGTGTCATAGATGGTGTGGGATCCCAAACATTGTGTCTCCCTATCCCTTGTTACTAAATAGCTCTCTACTAGCGGAGTCGGGTGCGTGTGGAAGTGAAGGAACAGGGCTTCCAAGCAAGGAGTCAATAGCATACTATCTATCATGAATGTCCCTGCTACCAGATGTTATTTCCCTGTCATAGCTTTGCAATAGATCTTCAAACTTGTCATGTTGTGTATTGTCCCTATCATGTTGTGTATTATCCCTGCCGAGAGTGTGTTCTTCACTGCAGTGTAGTGGCAGGGGACTGGTGTTCTGATGTTGGAGAGGACCGGGAGTAGTGTAGACATCTGCGTTAGGTTTTCCATAGCCGTGAGTGATCTCCTTATTCGCAGCAGGTGGAGATTGTTCACTGCCATGAATGATATGCCTGATGTCAATGTTTTCTTCTCTGTCCTGATTTCCACCGTGAATTGGATTGTCCCTGTTGTCGTGAGAGAATTCCCTGGTCTCCTGAGAAATCTCCCTGCCATGAATTTGTTGACTGCCGTGTGGTGATAGCAGACTACCGTGAGGTAGTAAAACACTGTTATAATGTGCTATGTCATCCTTTCCGTGAGCACTGCTGTGAGTGCCAAGAAAATTTTCCCTTCTATCGTGAGTGCCTTCCCAGTTGGTGTGAGCAAGGGATGTAGGGAGATAAGTTTCAATAGATTCAAAGCCATTTTGATTGCCATCGTATGAATTCCAATTAAGAAAATTTTCATTCATCAAGCTTTCTAATGAAGAACTTTGAGATTGCTGAGGCATTGAGGGCAGAACAGAGATTGGGGAATTTGATGTAGGATTAACATGTGAGTATATGAAAGAATTTTGATTTCCATTATTCATCATGTCAAATAGGGGAATGTATTCTTTCGTAGGAGTTTCATCTTTAGAATGAGGAAATATGTTCTCATTAAAGACTACATCTCTGCTCCTTATAATTTTCTTATCGGTTAAGCTCCAAAGTCTGAAGCCAAACTATTCTTCCCCATATCCAATGAATATGCAAGGCTATGATTTAGGATCTAGTTTCTTTGCTTCTCATTAGGGACATGAACAAAAGCCTGACAGCCAAAGACTTTAAGATGAGACTATGAAACTCTTCTTCCTTTCCATTCCTCTTCCAAAATTTCAAAGTTCAACCTTGATGAGGGACTTCAATTTATCAAATAGACCGTTGTATTGCACGCTTCAGCCCAAAACTCTTTTCCCAAACCTCCATTGGAAAGCATACAGCGAGCTTTCTCAAGTATTGTTCTATTAAGCCTTTCCGCAGCCCCATTTTCTTGAGGGGTGTAGGGGACAACTTTCACCCTACGAATATCATTATCTACACAATAGTTATCAAATTCCAGTGAACACAACTCCCCTCCATTATCCATTTTCAAGCATTTAATCTTGTGGCCTCTTTGGTTTTCAACAAGAGCTTTGAAAACTTTAAATTTAGAAAAAACTTCTAATTTATTTGACATCATATATATCCAAACTTTTCTAGTACAATCATCAAGGAAAGTAACAAAATATTTAACACCGCCTAATGAGCTTACCTCGGTAGGACCAAAGACATCTGAATGTACAAGCTCCAATGGTTTTGCCTTCATGTCATGCCCATCTTTCAAGAAGCTGACCCGCTTTTGCTTTCCGTAGAGACAATGTTCACAAAACTCCAAGTTTGCTGATTGGAGACCCGGTAGTTGATCCCTCTTGATCATTAACTCTAGGCCTTTCTTGCCTATGTGGCCTAATCTTTGATGCCAAAGTGTCGCATCGCTGCCTACAAATTTCATAGCAGCTCTGATGCAGGGGCATCCCTGATGCAAGCTAAAGACACCATGATAGCAGGAAGATGCCATGAAGCCAAGGAGTCCAATCATGTCAATTGGAACATATTAAAACAAATCATGCCAAGTTTTCAAGATCAAAGCATATGGAGTGTTAAAGGTCTTGATAAGTCCTTGGGCAATACAATGCATTAAAATAATGTAAATGGCATATAAAGCCATAATAGGATAGAAAGCATTAGTTTTATGTTTTGTAATAGTTAATAAGGTCCCTAGATCAATCTAGAGTCATTGGAACAAGTCTAAGTCCTAGAAGAGTCACAAAAACCATATTTTAAAATTTGAATTTTTAAACCCACCATTTTGGAGGGAAAACAAAGATTAGTTGTTGTCTTGGTTAAATAATCAATCCAACTACCCCAGTTGGTTGGAAATAGTTTATTTTAAGATATGTAAGCCTTGTGAGGCAGGAAAGACATTCAGATATACGGAAAACCCTGTTATAGTACGGACTGTGGCAAACTTAATAAGAATTCTGAAGTTTTCTTGCATTTTTAATACTCCTTGGTTGATGAAGTGAAATAAGATTTTGCACACATATTTATGAATGTTCTTTGAATGATTCTTGATCAGTGTTAAAGTATTTTAAAGGCATATTCCAATAAATATTTCTGTTGTCTCACGGAATACACTGTTTTTCCACATTGTTTCAATAGAATAATGGGGGGTTCCATCCATTTTCTGTATTACTGACCCCAAGGATGGACCCTAGGAGTTTTAACATCTTTAACTAACCATGAAATAACCAGAAGAATGGAGTTTTGCAGGATATCTTGAAGGTTTTAACAAGTTGATTGTGTAAAGCATTGAATTGGGTACCCAAGAAGGAGCCATGCTTATGACAGCCACACATCTGGCTTAATAAGGTGTTATTTTTATTTGATATTCCTTCATGATATGTTGAATACATGGTGTAGGTTGAATTTGAAGTTCTGGAATTGAGTGCAAATACTAGATTGAGCATACCCTAGATGGAAGAGGGTTTTAAAGGTGAATTTGGGGCTTTTGCATCAAATGATCTCATTGACTGAAATTGACTGGAGATTTGTCTAATTGGAAGTAAAATATGAATGTCCTATTAATTTGATGAGTTTTGGATAGGTTCTTGATATGGTTGTTTTGTTAAAACACAAGAAATCCCTTTGAAAACTGTGACAGTCCTCTGTATTGGGCACATTTTCCAAAGTAGCAACTATTGATTTTCTGATATGTTATAAAACCCCCAAAAGGGTATCTGGATCACATTTTTGTTTGCAGGTTGTTTTGGAACAAGTGGAAGAAAAATACCAAAAACTGCTGCTGGAGGGCTAGTTGGAGGCTATTAGGCCTAGTTGGCAGTTTTGGGCAAATTGAGCATTTTGTGTTGCTTGGAGGGTTGAAACCTCCTGAAACCTATTAATTCATCCTTCTTAACATATTCCACATCATCTCTGAGAGTTTGGAGTCAAGCTTTGGTGGGTTGTAGTTGTTTTGTCTTTGAATGGCTTTGGAGCCTAATAGGAGTTTGTGGGTTTAAACAAGCAAGTGATTGAATTCCATCACCTTTCATTGCCACTCTGCATCAAGCTCCCACCTCATTGATTGATTTCACAATGTAGAGGCTATCGGTCTTCTCTCCTTTTGCAATAGCCAATGAACCTTTGACTATTTTCCATGTATCCATGAGTTCTGTTTTAAATCCTTGGATATATAGTTGGATGACTGAAATTAGATTCCTCTTTAATTGAGGAACATGTCTAACATCTTTGAGCAAAAATTTGGCTCCACCTTCTAGATGCAAGACAACATCACCTTTCCCAATGATTTTACATGCTTTGTTTTCACCCAAAAATACTTCTCCAAATTCGCCTTCTTGATAATTTTTAAAATAATCCATACATGAAGTAGCATGGAAGGAGACTCCAGAATCTATCACCCAAGAATTTGATTTTGAGTCACTTGTAGAAAGAACTAGAGCAGCTTCATCTGCTTCATAGGCTGTATTAGCTTCACTATTCCTCACTTTTTCTTGTGCTTTCTTGAAAGATCTGCAATTTCATTTTGAGTGACCTAGTTTGCCACAAAACCAGCACTCTCCATTTCTTCCTCTTGACTTTGATCGATTGGGTGATCTTGATTTTCTTTGATTGTAGTTGTAATTATTATTGCCTCAATGATGGCTTCTTCCCCTTCTTTCGGTGCTGACCATGGTAAGAGCATCACCGAATGGGGTGTCTTTGTTACTTCTTCTCATATCTTCACTAAGTAAAGTAGCAACCACTTCATCATAGACCAACTTCTTTGAGGAATTAGAAGTGCTAACAGCTGTAACTACTGGATCCCAACTGTCGGGTAAAGAACATAACAAGATGATGGCTTTGGCTTCGTCATCTTAAGTCATACCAACTGAGGTTGCTTGGCATAATAGAGTATTCAAATCATTTACATGATTTGACATCGTAGTCCCTTCCTTCATTTTTAGCTTGTAGAGTTTCTTCATAATGAAGATTTTATTCGTAGCTGATGTCATTTCATACATGCTCTGAAGTTTGTCCCAAACTTCTTTTTTTGTCTTTTCGTTGAAGACATTAAACAAAACATTTTGTGACAGCAAAAGAAAGATTGATGCCATTGCTTTATCATCAATTTTCTTTCATTCTTCATCTGACATTGCTGTTGGTTTACTGGATTTTCCATCTATTGTGATTGCAAAATATTGCTTGATTAGCAAGGAACGCATGTGCACTTTCCACAGGCTAAAGTTCTTTCCTGTGAATTTCTCCACTTTCGAATCCTCCATCTTTTCAAAAATTCAACCCAAATTTCCAATCTACACAACCTGTGCTCTTATACCAATTGAAAGGGATTGAAATGCGAGAAATAAAGAGCAAATAAATAAACTAAATGACAAAATCGCAAACACAAGATTTATCCCGGTTCACCACAAATTGTGGCTACATCTAGACTGTAGAGTATTGTATTGATTCCCAAAGTTAATTACAAATGAGCAGGAGTAGCAAATATAAAGGCTCCAGATTATTACATATGAAGAGTCTTCAGAATGAAGAGTCATAATAAAAGACATAATAAAACTTATTATGACCGTTGGCCTTCACTCCTTAACACAAAAAAGGTAGAAATTGTTGTGACTGGTTATGGTGTGAAAAGGCCATGGTGCTTGCGTCAAACACCTTCAAGCACACCGCCTCTTGCCTCAACAAAAGAATCAATCTTTTCTGACTTGCAATATGTTGGGAGTAAACAATGTTAATGATTTGTAGCTTCAGTCGGATCAAATGCTTAAGTGGCCTATCAGCCTTAAGCATTTGATATCTATATTTCATTATCTTAGTGTTATGAAGCATTATTAAATATTATATATATGATTAATATTATATATATGTATATATATATATATATATATATATATATATATATATATATATATATATATATATATATATATATATATATATATATATATATATATATATATATATATATATATATATATATATATATATATATATATATATATATATATATATATATATATATATATATATATATATATATAGATATAGATATGAGATTTATCATATTAATATATATACATATATTATTATATATTACTATTCTTATTTATCTGATAAATATTTATCACATATTATTAAATAGTGACCATAATATATGTCAATAAGCATCGACCAAATATATTTTTATGTATTGACTATGATGTCGATAAGTTAAGTCAAAAGAAAGATATCTTCGATAATGAATATCAACAGTCTATGCATTATATTATCTACCAATCACAGTCATATTTGTATCGACTATGGTAACCACAGTCAATATCAATATCAACTATGGTTACCACAATCAATATGGATATCAACGACATTGCATACACACACACACACACACACACACACACACAGTCACAAGGTTCGAATTTGAGTTCGAGTTTGGCAACAATAAAATTTGGATGAATTTCGGAAGAATAAAAAAGTTCTAAAAAAAATTCGGCATTAATTTGCCTCATATAAATTTAATTTTTTTTAAAATAAGCAATATAATTATAGATTCACAAAATTGTCAAACTAATTTAACGCGTTAAACATAAAATAAAAATTTAATATGTCTTTGTTTTCAACTTTAAAAACAAAATAAAAACACTAAAATTTATTCTTAAAAACATAGAATAAAAATATCTTATAACCACCTCTGAGAAAAGGAAAAGTGCTCCCACTAGTCCAAATCCTTCCAAATCTATGACTAGCAATAAAAAGGTAAAGAGTACGAGGCATTTTACTAATATTGATAAGGAGAAGGTTAAAGAGGATGAAATGGAATGTATGGAAGAACTGAAGAATGATAAAAGTTTAGGGGAAAGGAGGTCTACAAGAATTCATAATAAATATATATGAAAGGTAAAACGATGGAGGAAGAAATTGTATCAGATGTCGATAAGGAGTTTGAACCTGAAGAGGAAGAAGAAACTCCAAAAAACACTGAGGATAGCGATTATGTGGCCGAGGCCCATGAACTTGAGGAAGAGTCAAAAGACAAATTGATGGAAATTATAGTTAATTTGAATGAACTAGAGGACACGATTAATATGGTTTAAAATTCTACTCAAATTGATGGAAATTATAGTTAATTTGAATTAACTAGAGGACATGGTTAATATGGTTTAAAATTATTCTCCCCATTCTAATAATGAACCCCAATAAAGTATTCCACCTTCCCCTGTGCAAGTTTCTAACATTACTCCTTCCTGCCTCGAAACTTAGGTCGATGATCTGTAAAATATAATTAATTATCTTAAGGGATCTTCTATGCTAAATGTGAATTTAAGGAATGACTTTAAAATTTCTATTCACTCTCTCTACAAGGTGGTTGATGGGATCATGAAAAGCTCCATGTTTGGTTTGGTCATGGGTAGAACTAGGTTGAAGAAAGCGGAGAAGAAGCAGAATTAGGACCAAACCAACGAGGAGTAGTGAAAGAAGGATGATGAAGACTGGAAATTTTCCCTTTATAGTCTACCTAGTGATTGGGATAAGATCGCCAAGTTTAATGATAACTAGGTCTTTAGGGCTTGTTGTTTTTTGTTTTATCTCCCTTTAAACTTAAGATGGTTTATGTGGTTATCATATTAGCATTGTTGTTGTTTGATGAACCTTAGATTCTCTATGATGTTTTTATCTTTCAATTTATGTAGTAGTGTTAGTATTCTTGCTTTAAACTAGATTATTGTTAATAACTTTGACTATGTTAAACTTAGTAGTAGTGGTAGAAACTCTCTGAAGATGATTTCAACATCTTTTGAATAATTTTGTAGGAAGGTTGTTTTGTCTTGCTCTCAGGTGTAATGACCCTAGATAGGATTTTCTATGTTGTTTTTTAGTGCTCATCTTGTTGTTGTGGGATCAAGGCCCTCTCCCTACTAAAATGATAAAAAATAGTTGCATGATCATGTTGTGTTGTTTACACTAGCAACTAAAGTCCATTATCAAGCATTTCCCAATCCTTGAGAAGTTGTAAATGAAAGTTCTTGTCGACTAGCAGCCAAACAATAGCTTGCATTGAATATGATTCATCATCATACTAATACAAATATTCCACTGGCATTGTGAATGATCATTCAAGGGACAATGGGTATTGGTAAATCATTCCTCATTCATTATATCAGTAAAAAAACTAAATAGAGCTCCTAATGGCATCAGCAACCCACTTCGTATCCTTGCACCAATAGGAGTCACTTCTTATAATGTGCAAGAAACAATAATACATAAAAGCCTCCATATCCCTATTGAATAATTCCACCTTTGAAAGGAAAAAATTTGGCAGCATTACAAGAATAGTTGAAACACTTCAAACACATACTAATAGACAAAATGAGCTTTTTACTATTCCTTAAAATTGATAGCCGCTTGAGCCAAGTATTTCCTGACCAACAACATGAAAGTTTTGGTGGTCTATCTATTATCCTTGTAAGTGACCTTGGCCAATTACCACCTGCAATGGACAAACCCATTTATACTTCACACTCAAAGGAACTTAATTTATGACTAGGTTTCAACAGTGTCATTAGATTGAATAATATGTTCTGAGAAAGAGGTGGCTCCCTCTCACAACACAAGTTTCTAAAGATTATAAAAAATATTAGAAACACTAATCCCTCTCAAGAGGACTTGCAAACTCTTATGGAATGTACAAACACCAATTTAAGCCTTGAACAACAAAAATAATTTGACTTAGCAATCCATTTATTTTCCACCAATGATTTGGTCAGAACAACAAAAAGGATTTGACTCAACAATCCATTTATTTTCCACCATTGATTTGGTCAGAGTACACAAAAAAAATGCTTAAATAATTGAATCTTCTAGTTGCACTTTCAGTTACAAAAAGTGGACACCATCCACATGTTGAATATGAAAACACTAAGAAGCTACCTCTAGAAGTATGTTTATGTATTAATTAACAGGCCATGTCAACAACAAATCTATGGATTAAAATTGTCCTTGTCAATGGCACCATAGGACAAATCAAATAAATTGTCTATGATAGCAATTTAAAGCCACCCGAATTACCTAAATACATTATCATTGAATTTCCAAATTACATAGGTACTCCATGAGATGTTCAAAATCCAAAATATATTCTTGTTACTCCAATGGTGAGAGGCAATCGTATATAGCTACAATTAACAATGGCATAAGAAATAACCATACATAAGTCTCAAGGTTTGATATTAAAGAAAGCTACAATAAACATACAGAGAACTAGAAGTAAGGGCTTATCTTTGCAGCTATCTATCAAGTTAAAACAATTGAAGATCTTCAAATTGAGCCAGCATTTCCTTTTGAAAGATGTGCCAAAATGCAAATAAATCCCTATACAACTATTAGACAAAAAGAAGAGGCACAATTATGCTCCTTGTCCAGTCAACCAAATGCCAAAGAAAAATTTCATCATGATTAAGATGTCTGCTAACCTTGCTTATTGCCATATTAGTTTTTCAAAAAATGTTAAAGGCCCCACATACAGGTGGTGTACAAACACCATTTAACAAAATTTCTTTTAAATTTCTATACCTGTTACTATTGCATTGGAAAAGAGGTTATCTAAATAGATCAATATGTGGCTCATAACTGGCACTTACCTCACTACAAATCATTTTCTTTTATATTATTTTACAAATCTAACAAATAAACTTTGTAAATGTCTCTTACATTCACCTCTCTACTTTTGCAGGGCACCAAATAATCAATATGAAACTTTTATTCACACTACCTTGAATTGAATGACCTTTCAAGTTATTCATTGGTTACCAGTCAAAGTTCTAAGTTTGGCGTGCCTCCCAATGAATTGGTTATTTATGCATCTATATTTTTATTTAGTTAAATAACATTATTAGCTTTTCTATAGATATTCATTTTCATTAATATTAAACCTTGCAATGCCACTTTTCATTCTTATCCTACCCTTCTATTTTATCAATATCACATAACACTATTTATGTTCGCTTCTTTGATAGCAACTTTCCTTTTTTCTTACATTACAAAAAGTAATGGAAAGCCATTTATTTAGTTTGTATCTTTAGGGAGCTCTTAACTATACACTATTTTTTTAAATTCATCCATTAATAAATTAATTCTATGACCTATCCTTATTATGTAGAAATTATAAAAAATCACTTCTTTTGAATGCTCTAAACACAATACTCAAAATATGTCTGTTCTTTCATTTTTTTTTCTTAAATTTACTTTCCTTAGACATAGGTGTAGTTTACTTTTACTAACACAATGGTAAAAATGTGAAACATGTGAGGTAAAACAAAAAAACATCCACATAGGTTAACTAACAAACTTTTGACCCAAACATAACTTTGTAACATGGCATTAAATATTTTACAAAAAAATAAGCCATTGAATCTGCCAAGTGGGTGCGCAATGGTAAAGAGATGCTTGACTATCATTCATGCCCCACAAGGGATGTGCTCCCAACACAGCTACAACAAATACTAGTAAAAAAAAAACTACATATCGCAAACAAAGTGTGCATCCAATGCACCTTGATCCCATGGATTTGATGGGTATGTAGGTAACCTAGAATGTGACCAAAGCTTCTAGAGTTCAGGTGCATTGGGTATAGATTCTGATTTTCTAACAATATCTATCTTTCTTCACATATTTGTTGCCTCTCCTTGTCAATCTTTTTGCTTTCAGGTTCCCATTTCTCAAACACACTTGTGTATGCACCCAAAAATGGTCGCCTAGACTTTGGGCCCCAATTATTTGATTTATCAACCATGAATCAGTTTTATCAATAATCAATATTTTCAACATTATCAATTTCTTAATCAAATCTTAATTTCGATCATATATTGGATTTTTATCCTATGGGCTAACCATTTTATCCTAAGCCTTTATTTATTTAAAAGGAATATTTCCTCTCCTTTTATTAAATAAAAATCCCCACCTTTTCCTCTTATCCTAAGTTGCACAAATAAAGCACTATTCTTATTTTATAAAAAGGGAAAAAACACTTTTTATCTCATATGGACACAAAAGTCAACTCTTATTTTCTCATTGAAGGATACTTGTGCACATGGATTGCTCCTCTTTCAAGCTCCACCGTTGATTAAGTCTTTTGCCTCTTAATCTCCATGGTCCATTTCACCTCACTTCTTATAAAAGGAGAGCTCTCTCCTTCATTTGCATCCATCTTTTTTTTTATGCTAATGTTATTCTGCAGGTTTTGGAGCTCTCTTTGAAGACACTCTTGCATCCAAGCTTTGAAGACTTGCTTTTCATTGTTGCATCTCATTTAGTTGCATATCTCCTTTGTTTAGTTTCATAATCATGGCATATTAGCTTAGTTTCCTTTTATGCAATAGTTTAGTCTCACATAGCTTAATTAGGAGAATTGTAATCCATTGCTATTTCCTTTCATAGTTGCATTGTACTTTCATTTTGATAGATTAATCTTGCATATTTATATTAGTTTGCATTGCATTTGCATACTTTGATTCAATTTGGGGATATTGGCATTCTTTCTCTTGTCCTTAGATTTGAATCTCTCATTGTATGGTTGACTAGCAAGGTCACTAGTTTGTAGCTCTAGCTGAGAACAATTTTATCATAGTCTCTTGCAACTCCATGCATAAAGAGCTATGAGTCACTTTGTGAGGCCTCATTGTTGAGCAACCTTGCATGTAATGGTTCATAGAAGTGTGGTCACTTTTACACCATACATTTTTGGCGCCCACCGTGGGGCAGAGTAGACAGACTTTGTCCTTTAGTTTCTTGCATTTTCATCATTTTTCGGATTAATTTTCAGATATTTTGCATTCTCTATTTTTTTGTCTCAGAGTATCATGTGACACTTCTCAAGTATATCACGTGATAGACCTTATAATACAGGTGTGACACTTCGCACAAAGGAAGAATCGCCCGCCAGTATTAAGTTTTGTTGCCTGGCATCGCGTGAAGTATCGCCCACATGTTCTGCAGTGTATCATCCAGACTGAGGTATATCACCCAGGTATAAGAAACTGTGTCTCGTGATTCTGGTGAAGTCTGAGGTATATCGCCTGATCTGACAGAGACCTGTATTTTAAGTTTTATCATCTGAATCTGATCATATTTAGTTTGCTAGTTTACTTTATTGCATTTAGATAGACCTAACTTGTATTTCTTAGCCTAGATTAGTCAGTTTTTTGCATCATTTTCATTTAGATTTTGGATTTCCCTAACCATAATTGTCTAACAAGTTGTGGTTGTAGGGGCTTTACTTGAAGGAGATTTCCATAAATTGCATACTAAAGGGCTACTAATGGTTTTCGCAGGGCTGCCCAAAGCATAATCAAAAGCAAAAAGAAATTTTTTTCAAGTGTTTGTGATTTATTTCCTTTCAAGTGTGGCATCCACCAATTGTTTTAGGAACTTTAATACCTTGTGAAAGATATTTTGAGGTGGTAGGAGAAGTATGCTCTTCACCTTTAGGTGAACCAAAAAATCTTGACCCATCTTAAGGTTTTGGAAGCAAGGGGGTAATTGAATTTGTTTGGTGTGTTTGGGAGAAGTTTTTGAGATAGGGGAGTATGCTCTTCACCCTTGAGGTGAACCAAAAACCTTGAACCTCAAAAATCATCCACTCTTTATTTAGATTTAGAATCCTTTAGCGGGCCTGCTCTTGAGCAATCAAGAGGAACGACCCAAGTGGGGACAAGCCTTTTGCCAGCTATTCCAACTCACTATAATCTCAAGGCTACCTCAGACACTAAAAACCTTGGTAGACATAACACTTGTCTTCACTTGATGTGAGTAGCTCATGGGATTGCGAACATGGGGAAAGCATTGAGCAAGAATGCTTAAGGTACTCTTGAGGCCGCGAGGTCTGAGTCCTCTATGAGGAGCAAGAGGGGTGTTATGAACGGAAGCCCTTACTAAGAACCATAGGTTAGAGGCCACCTATTTTAGCCTCTTATCTTCTTAATGCAAGGATTGATCCAAGTGGACTAACCTAAATCACCCCAAGATACTCACCATATGTGTCCCTTTGGTTGTGTTGTTTGACACTTCCACGACAAAGCCAATATCTCTTGTGGGCAACCACTTGGTGTGAGGCAAGGGGACATCAAGTTGTGGGCTAAGTTTGTAAGTATTAAGCCTCGTCTTGTAGGTATATATTGCTTGAAGTGTTTTCGAATGTGTTAAACCAGTGTAAACGTTCTCAACATACAAACAATCGGTAGCTTCCATAAGGTGCAATTTTATTTTTAATATCACAAGTGTTTGTCTTAGCGAGGTTGCTTTTGCCCTTGTTTCAAGTGTTTGAAGACATGTTTGATCACCTACTGTTTGCAAACCTGTCCAATTGCTGTTAAATTTGTGATTGAAATCAGACATTTTCACCCTCAGATTCGAAAACTTGAAATCAGACCTTAAAATTTTGAAATTTTGCACACATTTGGTCAAAAATTGCATCAGTATCGCTTGCTTAAGAGAGAAATATCATACAACAATTCGCACTAGACTATATCGCCTGACAGTTATTAGGTTTGTCACCTGCCAGTTTTGAGGTTTATCACCTGACATTGTGCGAAGTATCGCCCGGTCCTAGGTTTATCACCCAGCCTGCCTGGAGTCTATCGCCTGGAAGTATTCAGCAGTATTTTTAGTTTCAGTCATTAAGTTGCTTTTAGTACGACCTGACCTTTGAGTAGGATATCTGATCTTGCTGTTAGAGACTTGTTTTGATTGCAAATTTCTAATTTTAGCCTTCTAGGGATCATTTCAATTGATTTATAAGGTTGCCTTGAAAATAATTTGTCAACTTAGAGAGGTATTCCTAGTGAAAAGTTTGTCTTCAGAATTGTTGATTACACTCTTGGAGAATTCTGATCCTACTATTGTCCAAATCATTTTTTCATATATCTCAATTTCAATTTGAATTTTGGCTAAGTCCAACCTCCTGATTCAAAAGTGCAAGGGTATCCACCCTTTAATTTGAAGCACCTCTTTGACAGTGTTGGTGATGCCTTTTATTTTCTATCTTTTCATTTTCTCTTTGGACAATAGAGAATCTCAATTATCCTAGGTTGGAATTGACACTTTGAGAGATTGACCCATCATTAAGAATCTCTTTCTTTCATGTCAGTTACAACAAGGTACCAAGTCAATCAAGGGAAGCGACCCCCTGTTGTCTTTAGCCAGTTACCACCAGTTAAGACTTGTCAACAGCACAAGGGAAAAGAACCCCTTTTCGATCAATCTCCTAAAAGTGAATCTGAGGTTTGTTTTAATCCAAAAGGTAATCCTAGTGAAGTGAGCACCTCTTTAGCACCACTTTCATCAAGTATGGACATGAGTTACACTTTCACTCGACAACAAAGAGAAGCCATGAATCAAACTCTTGAGGATATTTTCCAACAGCATAGGAGTACTAGAGTGTATGGTGGTTCTTCTCATGCTAGTCCACCTGGGTCAACCCCCAATAACACAAGGTATTTTGATGCTCATTAACGAGCTGAGAGACATTATAGGCAAACTCACTCAGATTCAGGGTCACAACATGAGGACCAGAACAACGAGTCTAGTGACCACCACAACAACGCAGCCAATGTAATAAGGCATTCAAGACAATCTTCTCCACTTAAAGATACCTCTCGATATGCAAATACAAGATTGAAAAGCATTGAAAGGGAGAAGCAAGCTTATCTAGATGAACAAGCCGCCAAAAAGGAGAAATTTAGACAACTAGAGGAAGAGGAACGTGCATTATTGGACATAAGAAAAAGAGTCGCCCAAGAAGAAGAAGATAGGCTCTATGCACAAAAACTCCAAAATCAATTTAATAGGAGGGGTACTAATAGTGGGACCAACTCACCCCCATCTACCCCTTCACCAAGTCCTAGAAGAAGGTCAAGGATGCCCTCAAGGTCCCCAAGTCCTAGAGGAAGAAGAACTTCAAGATATGATCACCATAGGAGACGGTCACCTCATAGACTTTCAAAACAACCCTCCCAATGAGCACATCATGGTTCACGACATGGAGGAAGTTATGCCAACTTTGATAAAATAGATTTTATGACTATGCAACAAGAACCATCTTTTCAAGCATATGTGGAAAGATATGTGGAACAAAACAAGGACCAATTCCTAGAAAGTCTCATCAACAAAGGTGCTAAGGTCCCATATAATTTTGATGTCCACCAAAAGATTAAGAAACAGAATCCTTCAACCAATGAGGTGATCATGCAAATGCAAAAGGATATAGAAAGGATGAGGGCTCCTAAGAACACATTTAATTTGGACTCCATATGTCCCAACCCTATAGACAAAAGTGTGGTGATGATTGAATTTTCTAAGAAGGTTGAGTTCCCAACTTATGACAAATATGATGGCATTGGTGATCCTCATGACCATGTTAGACAATTTTATATAATGATCTTTGATTTTCATCATGAAGATTCCTATTTAATGAGATTATTCCCAAGGAGTCTAAAAGGTCAAGCTATGGAGTGGTTCACCAACCTTACTCCTCTAGTGAAGACATTTAAAGAACTTGTCCAAAGATTTCTCCAACATTTTGCTTACAATCTATCTAGGTCAGTCACAATGCTTGATTTGTGCAAACTCAAACAAAATCAATAAGAACCTTTTGTCACCTTCTTGCAAAGATGGAGACGGTTATGCTCAAAGTATCCTAGGACAATTCCTGAGGAAGAAAGAATAGACATCATTGTGAGCAATTTAATACCAGAGCTAAGGTATGAGGTTAGGAAGATCTTATTTAATTCTTTTGATACCATGGTAGAAGTGGCATGTCGCATAGAGGATGTCCTAAAAGAACAAAAAATTTGGCTAAACCAACTAATAATAACAATGGCCAAAACAACAACACTAATGGTAATAAGGACAAAAAGAACCCTTATTGGAACAAGAATAAGCAAGTGGTCAATGACGGAGTTGTTGACTCATCTCAACCTAAGAATGAAGTTCTTAATCTCTCCAATGCAGTCCAAGCCATGAAGCTGCAAACATCTTCAGCACAACAAGAGAATAAACCCAAGTATCAAGCGAGACCTGAAATAGAAAAGAGGCAATTTACCAAACTTGGGGACTCTTATGCAGACATTTTCAAGATGTTAATTGCTCATAATTTGGTGCACCCCCAAGATTCTGCAAAGCACCGCATACCAGATCCTAAGCCTCATTGGTGGGATTAGAAGGCTTTTTGTGTCTTTCACAATGGAATTGGACATGATATAGAAAATTATTTTAAACTTAAGCATCTAGTCCAAGATCTTATTGAAAGTGGATGATTACAAGTTGATGGTTTAACCACTAATGCGGATCACAAATATTTTAAAGAACCCTTGCCCAAATATAAGAAAGGAGAGAATTCTAACAACAAGAACAGCAAGGCTGCTATCAACTACACCTACACAAATGCTGAAAATGTTATTAATATGCTTGAAGTTGTTGATGATAATGTCAACATGATGAGAGGGAAAGACCCTTATGGATATGATATGGATTCAAATCCTATGCCTGATGAAGGACCCGTTGTGGTACTAAGAGGTCCTCACTCACGAAGGATGTCTGAACCCCTCAATGCAGTCACTAGGAGTCAGTCTCAAGATCCCATTGTTATTAGAGGTCCTAACTCTAGTAAGTCTAAGCAGCCAGTGTCAAAAGGTGTTCTTCCTAAATCTACCATTGGTCTTGATTCGAACTATAACCTTATTGATCAATTACAATGCACACCAGCGCAGATATCTATTTTTGAGCTTTTGGAATTATCCCCCAGGCATAAGCGTGTCATTGAGGATGCCTTGCGAGCAGCTAATGTCCCTAATGATATAGATGTAGATCAATTCCAAAATATGGTCAACCACTTGGCCAGCCCTCACTACCTTACATTCTCAGAAGATGACAAGTCATTAAGCCACCCACACACTTTGGCCCTTCATATAGAGGTTATGATCCACAAGACCCGTGTCAGGCACGTGTTGATAGATGGGGGTGTTGGGTTTAATATTTGTTCTTTGAGCTTATTGAAGGCCTTGGGTTATTTAGAAGAAGTCATTGATACAAGGAAGAAGATAACTATCAAGGCTTATGATGAAGCAAAATGTAGTTCTAAAGGATTGGCTATTCTTCCTATCCGAATTGGTCCTGTACAGAAAGATATTTTGTTTCAGATTATTGATGTCGGTCCTTTGGCTTACAATATTTTGTTAAGTAGACCATGGATACATGAGATGCAAGTGGTCCCATCTACTTATCATCAGTGTGTAAAGTTCCCTTACAATGGAATAGAAGTATGCATACCCGGGGACAGCACACTGTTAGTCAACACAATTTCAGCAGGGTCTCACATTCCTTTGAATAGGGAGGCTAACACTTTTGATACTACATTTGAACAATGCAAGAATAAATTTAAGACCATAGATCTTGGTATGGGGGATTACAAATTGGATTCATTCACAAATTTGCCAATTTCCCCTAGGTCTTATGGCAAACCTTCTCAAGAAATGAAGCCCTCATCTTTAGCCATGACATTGTTCGATAAGTTTGTGGAATCCTCAGTTTCAATTCAAGATGAAAAAGAAGAGGTTGCCGTTAGGGACTGGATTTACCGAGAAGAGAAATACCTACATAATGAGAATTTTGCACCTTCCCCCAGAGCTTATGGGAGATGGTATACATTGGTCAAGAATATGGGTTATCCAGGACATGGTCCCCTTAGTCATAGGTTGGATGCTAAGGCTGAACCTCTTAACCATGCCCTTTTTGGATGAAGGAATAAGTCAACAGTTGGCTTAGGTTTTGAAAATAAGAAAAAAAAAAGTGTCCCTATCTCAGCTGCGATGGACAGTGATAATGACTCAGACTACACACCTAATCTTTCTAATCAACAAGACATGTCTGATGATTGGATGCCTTCAACAAATCTCCTTTGGGGAGATTCAAAAGATTTGACAACTGATAGTACTCCTATCCTAGCTACGACGGATAGTGACTATATGAATGCTAGATTGACAATGGAAAGTGTTGCTATCCTAGCTGCGACGGATAGTAACAATGCTAGTGTTAGAGAAGGGGAAACTCTTCCCAATCTTGAGGCTTCTACATCACAAGGCCCAAATAATCATTCAGAAATAGACTCACATGAGTTCGAATGGGACTCACTTTTAGATGCAACAGTTGATTTGGACATGGATGTTGTCCATACTTATAGTACTCAACCCGATGTGACCAATGAGCCTAGTGTAGGACTAGAGGATTGGACTCCTTGAATTGCCTTAGTGGATGACACTTCATTTGGTAGGACAAATCCTGACTCAGGTATCTTATAAGGGGACTTGATGAATCCTGATTGTATGGTCACCAGAGATAACACCTTCCACATAAACAATGTTGAACCAGTCATTGACTTACCCCTTGTTCACTATGACCTAATTGACTGGTCTCAGCAACATCAAGAGCCTAAACTCCTCACTTTTTAGAATGACTACGAAATTGCCTACTATCTGAATGCTCTTGAACCTGTAGTCTCTTCCACCAATGAACCGACAACAAGTATGATGGAGCCTGATATTAAGTATCTTAGTCTAAAAATAAAAGAAAAAAAAAAAAGAAAAATGGGTCTGATGGTGAAAACCACTTTGTGGCGGTGTCAGAACCAAAAATAGTAAAAAGAAAAGACATATCTGAGGGTGAAAACCTCTTTGAGGTGCCTAAGGAGGGGGTACTTAATAAATTTTTGAGTTACTTCCAAGATAGGTCATCATTTCTTATTGAGCCTACGCAACCAGTGAATGTGAATACAGAAGAGGCTCCCCAAATAGTGCACCTAGCTCAGTCTCTATCAGTTGAAGAAAAAGAAGCATATACTAAGTTTTTGCAAAAGAAGAAAATCAACTTTTCTTGGACATATTTAGATATGCCAAGGCTTGACACTAATCTTATTATGCATCATCTATCTATAGCTCCAGGAATAAAACCGGTCAAACAAAAGTTGAGGAAAATGCATCCTCACATAGCTCTCCTTGTTAAGGCTGAATTAGAAAAACTACTTAGTGCAGGATTTATTAGAGCTATCGATTATGCCGAGTGGATCTCAAACATTGTTCTAGTTTCAAAGCATGATGGATCCATTCATGTATGCACAGACTTTAGAGACCTTAACAAAGCATTCCCAAAGGATGACTTTCCACTCCCTAACATAGACATGATAGTGGATATGACTGCGGGCTATGAGATATACACTTTAATGAATGGTTTTTTTGGATATAACCAGATAAAAATAGCTCCTGAAGATCAAGAGAAAATAGCTTTCACATGTGCATGGAGAACCTATTGTTGGAACGTCATGCCATTTGGCCTAAAGAATGCAGGAGCAACATACCAATGAGCTATGACCACAATTTTTCATGATATGATGCACAAGAACATGGAAGATTATGTGGATGATACCTTGGCTAAATCTAGGAAACGGGATACACACGTCGACGATTTGGAAGTGATTCTAGATCGCATGGAACAGTTTCAACTTAGATTGAATCTGAAAAAGTGTGCATTTGGAGTTACCTCAGGTAAACTTCTAGGATTCATAATTTCAGAAAAAGGAATGGAGGTTGATCCTGAAAAGGTCCAAGCTATCTTAGATATGCCACCAACAAAGAACATAAGTCAAATGAGAAGTCTTCAAGGATGACTCCAATCTATACAGAGGTTTATTTCACAACTTGTAGATAGAGCACAACCTTTCAATAAAACATTGCATAAGAGAGTCACATGTGTGTGGAATGAGGATTGCTAAAAGAGCCTTGATCAAATAAAATAGTATTTGGCTAATCCTCCAATTTTGATGCCTCCTATTCCAGGGAAACCATTGATTTTGTACATTTCAGCAACAAAGTCTTCCTTGGGGGCATTGTTGGCTCAATTAGATGACACTGGGAAAGAAAGGGCCATATACTACATCAGTCGTACTCTAGTATCTTATGAGATCAATTATAATAACATTGAGAAGTCTTGTCTTGCAGTAGTGTTTGCTTTCCAAAAGTTGTGACACTATATGCTTGCTCATACTATACATTTGGTTGCAAAAATTGATCCTCTTAAGTACTTGCTTAGTAAGGTTGCCCTCACGGGTAGACTTGCTAAGTGGATGATGGTTTTATCTGAGTTTGATATAAAGTACATTGAGAGAAAGGCCATAAAAGGGAAAGCTATTGCTAATTAGTTAGTCAATTTTCCAGTTAAGGATAGTGTGCCTATTCAGGTAGAGTTCCCAGATGAACACATTCTATACATGACCACTTGCACTTGGAAGATGTTCTTTGATGGTTCCAACATGCAAAATGGATTAGGTGTGGGAGTATTATTTGTTTCTCCTCATAGGTATAATATACCAAAATCCTACAAACTTTTATTCCCATGTACAAACAATATTGCAGAATATGAAGCATTAACCAATGGATTGAAACTAGCTTTAGAATGGAACATAACAAAGTTGCAAGTCTTTGGGGATTCACAATTAATTATCAACCAAGTCAATAAGGAGTATCAAACCAAAGATGATAAATTGATACCTTACAAAAAGATGGTTGATTCATTGAGACATTACTTTACCTTTGTGACATTTCAATAGACCCCTAGAGCAGAAAACAAAGCTGCAGATGCTATGGCTACATTAGCTTCACTCCTACAGTTGGAACAACATGAATCTAGATATGAATTCCTGGTGGAAGAGCTACACCATCCCATATTTGACTCATCTGAAAGCCATGTCATTTATACCCTAGTCACTCATGAGTCTTCCTGATATGGTGCTATCTATTCATATCTACGCAATGGCATCATCCCTGACACTTTCAACCATTCTGAATGTCGAAACCTCATCCGTAATGCCTCTCACCACACCCTTATCTTTGGTGATTTATATAGGAGGGGTTTAGATGGGACACTTCTTAGGTTCTTGGAAAAGGAGGAATCCGACCAAGCGTTAGTTGACATTCACGAGGGCATTTGTGGTGGACACTCTAATGGTCTTGCCATGGCCCGAAGGTTGCTTAGGGCGGGGTATTACTGGCCCACAATGCAAACTGATGCAGTAGCTTTCTCTAAATCTTGTGAGAAATGTCAAAAACATGGAAACCTGATTCACACTCCAAGGAGGGAGCTAATTCCTTCTATTTCTCATTGGCCATTTCAATGCTGGGCCTTTGACCTTGTTGGGAAAATTCACCCCAACTCATCAGGTGGACATAAGTTTATCATCACAGCTACTGATTATTTCATGAAATGGGTAGAGGCAGTCCCTCTTTCTGTTGCCTCAAGCAAAATAGTTTCCCTATTTATTCTGAATCATATTATTTGCCGATTTGGAGTGCCTTCTGAGATTATTACTGATAATGGAGGTCAATTCAAGAACAAGGAACTAAAGCATTTATGTAAAAATTTTAAAATCAAACAACATTGGTCCTCTATCTATTTTCCATAGGGAAACAGACAGGTAGAAGCCTCTAATAAAACCATTCTTAAAATCCTTCATAGAACAGTACACAAGAATGGTATGGATTGGCACTTACAAATCAATCTGGCACTATGGGCCTATAGAACTAGCATTCGTACACCTATAGGAGCTACTCCTTTTGCTCTTACCTATGGCACTGAAGCAGTGTTGCCTTTAGAAGTAGAGATACCTTCACTTAGAATCTCTCTCAAAGGTTTGATTATAGATGAGGATTACCGCGCCATGAGGTTACAAGAACTAGAACTTCTAGATGAGAAGCGTAAGGCTTCCTTTGATCACATGAGAGTATATAAAAAGCGTATGTCCAAAGCATTCAACAAAAAGGTTCACCTTAGGGAATTTTAGATAGGTGATCTTGTTTTGAGAGAGAACCCTAAGAATCAACAAAATAGAGAACAAAAGGGCAAGTTCGAACCTAATTGGCTTGGACCATACATTATTACAGTAGCTTTTGGTACAGGTGCATATTTACTATCGAATGAAGATGGAGAATAGCTCCCTGAGCCCATCAACATTTTGCACCTAAAGAAGTTCTATCCTTGATGCCCGTTTCTGTCTGGGGGCATCCTTTCTACATATTTTATGATCCTGAAAAAATACCAAAAAAATTCATATATGATGCTGAGAAAATCCTAAAAAGCATAAAAAATCCTTAAAAAATATAAAAAAAAAATCAAAAAATAGAAAAAAATTCAAAAAAATAGAAAAAGTGCCTTGGTGAAAACCTGGAAACAAGCGCTTTGGTAGCAAAAATACAAAAAAATTACAAAATCAAAAAATTCAAGAGGTGAAAACTTGGAAACAGGCACTACTTAAGGCCTTTGCACCCTTGTCTCTTAGCATGTGTTCTCGACACTAAGCCTTTCTCCATCATGCCTTGACCTTATTTGACTTGGTCTGGAATTAGTCTTTATCTTTGTCTAGGGGGCATAACTGTTAGCATAGGTCCTTTAGGTGCGTTTGTCTCTTGGGGCATTTCACAACAGGTATTTTTCAACACCACCCCAAACAGTATTTCTCAGCACTACCCTTGCGTCAAGTGTTTCTTAACACTTATCAGATGTCTTACCCAACAATCTAGTATGATACGATATTTCTCACTAAGTAGATGTGATACTCAGAGTTTGACTCTATGACCAACACACACACACTTTTAAACACTCAACTCGCTGAGACTTGCTTGGCTTTATTTTTCTTTGTGTGTTGTCTATGAGGATTTCTTTGATGAGTGGTCTCTCCCTGAGAAGTTTTTGATGATGCATAGCTAGAAGACTGAGGGTATGAGAACATGTTTTCTTTCTTTATCTGCTTATGGGTATATTTTGTTGATCCTAATTGTCATGGGCATTTATGTTGGTCTTACTTGACACTATGGATTGACAAGGTATTATCCTTGACTATTTTATGCGAGTGCATGCTTCTAGCTATCCTGACTTTAATGTGTCTTGATACAAGCATAATCTCGTCATAACAAAATTAGGTGATCTCACTACACTAGTCATCTTGACCTCCATGTCTTTGATGCCTAGGTGGGATTTCCACATTTTTATCTGATAAAGATCATATTCATATCCACATAGTCATGCTAGTGTGCATTGTATGATCTTACGGCGCTACCTAATGCTCGATGATGATAATTAGATGTCTATAAGCATTATGACCTTGCAAGTCAACCACTTTTCATAGTAGCTTGCATTCCTATGTTCATGTTAGGTTAGTTCTTTGCATCTTGCCTATGGAGAAAGCTCTCTTTTTTCATCATACGTGGACCTGTCAGTCAACTGCGCTCACCTTTCCTTTTCTTCTTGACCACATCTTTCACTCCTTGTCTTTTTCATCTCGAACCTATTCTTGTCATCAAAAGGGGTTAATCATATCATCATGTCTATCTTTCAAAATATGTTATTTTTAGAAACATGAGTCTATATCATATATATGAGAATCAAACATACATCTATGAGAGATAACATACATAAGCACATACATAAACATTTTGACCGAAGTAAGACAAGATAATACATATGAAAACTGATACACATCCAAGTGAGATAATCAAATATGATACGTCAAACATCCAGTATATCTCATATATAAAAGTAAAGTCATGGTACAATGTCATCACTGATATAAACCATACAAATGAGATCCCAATTGGATCAAAAGCTCGATAGCATCATCTGACATAAATCTAAGCCTAAGCCCTAGACCTAGGATGCACTGGCGCCATCATGTGGTGCTGGTGGAGGTGGAGGAGGAGGTGTTGCTGCCCTGTCGGGAACCATATCTGATGCCCCTACCCTTTGAGAGTAGGACGGTGCTCTCTAACCCTCTGGCACTACCTAGAGATAGATTCTGTGATAATATGCAGCTCTGGTTGTCTCCCATTGGATCTCTAGAGTAGCTGCCTGTGCTGCCATCTCGTGGTGTGCTATCTCTGCCCTAAGATCTCTAATCTGCTAGTCTCTCTCTAATCTTAGATCTGTACACATTAAAAAAGTGCACTTCTATGAACCATTACATGCAAGGTTGCTCAAGAATGAGGCCTCACAAAGTGGCTCATAGCTCTCTATGCATGGAGTTGCAAGGGACTATGATGTGTTTGCTCTCAGCTAGAGCTACAAGCTTATGACCTTGCTAGTCAACCACACAATGAGAGATTTGAATGAGGACAAGGGCAAGAGTGCCAATATCCTCAAGAATCACTATGAAAATGCAATGCAAACTAGTCTATGGAAATGAAAATGCAATGCAACTAAGCTATGAAATGGAAAGAACAAGTGTTTCAAATCCCTCCTATTAAGCTATGTGAGTTAAATCTATTGCATCAAAGGAAACTAAACTAGATGCCATGAAAGCTAAAATGTAAGAATGAAAGACTAAGAACAATAAGGTTTCCAAAAGCTCCAAAAAGTCTCCAAGAATTCCTGCAGCATAAGATTAGTATTCAAAACATGACCTGAAAATGGAGGAGAGAGCTTTCCTTTTATAAGAAATGCAAAGGAACGGACCATTGAGATTAAGAGGCAAAAGTCTTAATCGGCGGTGGAGGTTGAAAGAGGAGCAATCCATGTGCACAAGTATCCTCCAATGAGAGTGAAGTGTTGACTTTTGAGCCTCATGTGAGACAAAAAGTACTTTTTTCCTTTTTGTGAAATAAGAATAATGTTTTATTTGTGCAACTTAGGATAAGAGGAAAAGTGGGGCTTTTTATTTAATCAAAGGGGGAGGAAATATTCCTTTTAATTAAATAAAGACTTAGGATAAATGGTTAGCCCAAGGATAAAAATTCAATATATGATCAAAATTAAGACTTGATCAAGAAATTAATAATGTTGAAAATATTGATTATTGATAAAAATGATTCAAGATTGATAAATCAAATAAATGGGGCCCAAAGTCTAGGCGACCATTTTAGGGTGCATACATTTGCCCCTCTTTGACTAACGTGTAATCGATTTGGGAACACATGTAGTCAAAGAATGAAGTTGAAATGTGAGATCGATCTGGGATCACAAAACAACTTAGATGTGAGGTCGATTCGGGATCACATCCGGACAAACATAGACAACGGCCTTTGAACATGAGGTCGATTCGGGATCACATTCAAAGTAAGAGATAAGAATCTCAAATTTGAGCAAAAGCTCACAAAAGATGTCTGAATCAAGAGCATCAAGATGTCGGGGATAAGGATCCCATAAACACTGCCCCCTCGGAATCGAAATTGAAATCAGGTAGAGGAGAGACAACAAATTGATAAAGATTTGATCAAATTGAAGTGAAATCATAATCGAAGATAAAGGGCAACAGGATAACCATTAGGCAATGAAAACATGCCCTAGTGAGGAAGTAGAAGACTAGAAATAGAGTGGATGAAAGACTAGAAAATTTGAGAGACATGGAAGGAAGAAATTCTATCGAAAATCAAATTATGCCTCAAAAGGTCAGTCAACTACTCAGAAGAAGGGGAGAAAATTTTGAAATGCGACTCAGATTTCAATTTCGAGTCCGAAAATGGATAGAAAATGATGTGATATGAAAGATCAGAAATGAAAGATATGATCAAGAAGAATCAAAAAATGAGCATAGTTGACTAACTAGTCCGTAGATGAAAAAAAAAGGAGAGCTCTCTCCATATGCAAGGTGCAAAAACTAAACTAACATGAACCTAGAAATGCAAGCTACTATGAAAGTGGTTGACTTGCAAGGTCACAACGCTTATAGACATCTAATTATCATCATCAAGCGTTAGGTAACGTCGTAAGATCATACAATGCACACTAGCATAACTATGTGGATATGAATATGATCTTTATCAGAAGAAAATGTGGAAATCTCACCTAGGCATCAAGGACATGGAGGTCAAGATGACTAATGCAGTGAGATCACCTAAGTTTTGATATGGCAAGATTATGCTTGTATCAAGACACCTGAAAGTTAGGATAACTAGAAGCATGCACTCGCAAAAACAGTCAAGGATAATACCTTGTTAATCCATAGTGTCAAGTAAGACCAGCATAAATGCTCATGACAATTAGGACCAACAAAATATTTCCACAAGAAGATAAAGAAATAAAACATGTTCTCATACCCTCAGTCTTCTAGCTATGCATCATTGAAAACTTCTCAGGGAGAGACCACTCATCAAAGAAATCCTCATAGACAGCACACAAAGAAAATTAAAGTCAACATATCTCAAGCGAGGTGATTGTTTAAGTGCGTGTGTGTTGGTCATAGAGTCAAACTTTGAGGATCAAATTTGCTAATGAGCGATGTCGCATCATACTAGACTGTAGGGTAAGACATCTGATAAGTGTTAAGAAACACTCGACGCAAGGGTAGTGTTGAAAAACACTATTTGGGGTGGTGTTAAAAACACCTGCTGTGAAATGCCCCAAGAGACAAATGCACCTAAAAGACCTATGCAAACAGTTATGCCCCCTAGACAAAGATAAAGACCAATTCTAGATCAAGTCAAATAAGGTCAAGGCATGATGGAAAGTGGCTAAGAGTCGAGGACGCATGCTAATAAATAGGAGTGCAAAGGTCTCAAATAGCGCCTATTTCTAGGTTTTCACCACTTGGATTTTATTGCAATTTTTCATTTTTTTCTTTTTTTGTATTTTTGCTACCAAGGCACCTGTTTCCAGGTTTTCACCAAGGCACTTTTTCTATTTTATTTTTTTTTATTTTTTTATTTTTTATTTTTTTAAATTTTTTTTATTTTTTTAATATTTTTTTTTTAGGACTTTTTATGCTTTTTATGCTTTTTAGGATTTTTTCAGCATCATATATCAATTTTTTGGTATTTTTTTAGGATCCATAAAGTATGTACAAAGAATGCCCCCAGACAGAAACGGGCATCAAGGATAGAACTTCTTGAGGTGCATAATGTTGATGGGATCAAGGAGCTGTTCTCCATCGGGATCTGATAGTAAATATGCACCAGTACCAAAAGTAGCTGTAATAACATATGGTCCAAGCCAATTAGGTTCGAACTTGCCCTTTTGTTCTCTATTCTATTGGTTCTTAAGGTTCTCTCGCAAAACAAGATCACCTATTTGAAATTCTCTAGGGCGAACCTTCTTGTTGAATGCCTTGGACATACGCTTCTGATACATTCTCATATGATCAAAGGAAGCCTTACGCTTCTCATCTAAAAGTTCTAGTTCTTGTAACCTCATGGCGCAGTAATCCTCATCTGTTATCAATCCTTTGAGTGAGACTCTGAGTGATGGGATCTCTACTTCTAAAGGTAATACCGCTTCAGCACCATAGGTAAGGGCAAAAGGCGTGGCTCCTGTAGGTGTGCGAATGCTTGTTCTATAAGCCCATAGTGCTGGATTGATTTGCAAGTGTCAATCCCTACCATTCTTATGCATTGTCCTATGAAGAATTTTAAGAATGGTTTTATTAGAGGCTTCTACCTGTCCGTTTCCCTGTGGAAAATAGATGGAGGACCAATGTTGCTTAATTTTAAACTTCTTGCATAAATGCTTTAGGTCCTTATTCTTGAATTAACCTCTATTATCAGTGATAATCTCAGAAGGTACTCCAAATCGGCAAATAATATGATTCAAGATGAACAAAGAGATAGTCTTCCCTGAAGCAACAGAAAGTGGCACAGCTTCCACCCATTTTGTGAAGTAGTCAGTGGCCATAATAATGAACTTATGTCCACCTGATGAGTTGGGATGAATCTGCCCAACTAGATCAAAGGCCCAGTGCTAAAATGGCCAATGAGAAATAGAAGGAATCAGCTCCCTACCTGGAGCATGAATCAGGTTGCCATGTTTCTGACATTTTTCACAAGACTTAGCAAAGGCTACTGCATCTATCTGCATCGTGGGCCAATAATACCCCGCCCTAAGCAACCTTCGGGCCATGGCAAGACCATTAGGATGTCCACCACAAATTCCCTCGTGGATGTCAACTAATGCTTGGTTGGATTCCTCATTTTCCAAGCACCTAAGGAGCGTCCCATCTAAACCCCTCCTATATAAATCACCAGAGATAAGGGTGTGGCGAGAGGCATTACGAATGAGGTTTCGGAATTCAGAATGGTTGAATGTGTCAGGGATGATGCCATCACAAAGATATGAATAGATAGCACCATATCGGGAAGACTCATGTGTGACAAGGGTACAAATGACATGGCTTTCAGATGAGTCAAAGATGGGATGGTGTAGCTCTTCCACCAGGAATTCAAATCTTGGTTCATGTTGTTCCAACTGAAGGAGTGAAGCTAATGTGGCCATAGCATCTGCAGCTTTGTTCTCTGTCCTAGGGATCTATTGAAATGTCACAAATGTAAAGTAACGTCTCAATGATTCAACCATCTTCTTGTAAGGTACCAATTTATCATCCTTGGTTTGATACTCTTCATTGACTTGGTTGATAATTAACTATGAATCCCCAAAGACATGTAGTTTTGTTATGTTCCATTCTATAGCCATCTTCAATCCATTGGTCAAAGCTTCATATTCGGCAATATTATTTGTACATGGGAACAAAAGTTTGTAAGACTTTGGAATGTTGTACCCATGTGGAGAGACAAATAATACTCCAGCACCTGATCTATTTTGCATGTGGGAACCATCAAAGAACATCTTCCTGTACACACTAAAATATGCACTTCTATGAACCATTGCATGCAAGGTTGCTCAAGAATGAGGCCTCACAAAGCGGCTCATAGCTCTTTATGCATGGAATTGCAAGATTGAAAATTGCTCTCAGCTAGAGCTACAAACTTGTGACCTTGCTAGTCAACCATACAATGAGAGATTCAAATGAAGACAAGGGCAACAATGCCAATATCTCCAAGAATCCAAATATGCAATGCAATGCAACTAAAATGAAAATGCAAATGTGCAAGCTATGCTATGAAAGTGGAAGTACAAACTAAGCTATGAAATGGAAATAGCAATGGATTACAAATCCTTCCTATTTAGATTATGTGAGTTAAATCTATTTGCATAAAAGGAAACTAAGCTAATATGCTATGATCATGCAACTAAGAAAGTAAATATGAACTAGATGATGCAATGAAGCAAGTCTTCAATGTCTTCAAACTCCAAATGCACCTAAAACCTACAGCATAACATTAGCATAAAACATGGATATGCAAATGAAGGAGAGAGCTCTCCTTTTATAAGAAATGAGGTGAAATGGACCATGGAGATTAAGAGGCAAAAGTCTCAATCAACGGTGGAGCTTGAAAGAGGAGCAATCCATGTGCATAAGTATCCTCCAATGAGAGTGAAGTGTTGACTTTTGAGCCTCATGTGAGACAAAAGTGTTTTTTTCCTTTTTTATAAAATATGAATAATGCTTTATTTGTGCAACTTAGGATAAGAGGAAAAGTGGGGGCTTTTTATTTATTAAAAAGGGAGGAAATATTCCTTTTAGGTAAATAAAAACTTAGGATAAATGGTTAGCCCAAGGATAAAAATCCAATATATGATCGAAATTAAGACTTGATCAAAAAATTAATAATGTTGAAAATATTGATTATTGATAAAAATGATTCAGGATTGATAAATCAAATAAATGGGGCCCAAAGTCTAGGCGACCATTTTAGGGTGCATACATTTGCCCCTCTTTGACTAATGTGTGATCGATTTGGGAACACATGTAGTCAAAGAATGAAGTTGAAATGTGAGATCGATTTGGGATCACAAAATAACTCAGATATGAGGTCGATTCGGGATCATATCCGGACAAAGCATAGACAAAGGCCTTTGAACATGAGGTCGATTTGAGATCACATTCAAAGTAGGAGATAAGAATCTCAAATTTGAGCGACAGCTCACAAAAGATGCCTGAATCAGGAAAATCAAGTAGTTGGGGATGAGAATCCCATAAGTACCGCCCCCTCAGAATTGAAATCGAAATCAGGTAGAGGAGAGATAGCAAATCGATAAAGATTTGATCAAATCATAATGAAATCACAATTGAAGGTGAGGGTCAATAGGTTAACCATTAGGCAATAAAACATGCCCCAGCCTGACTGAAGAGATGCAGTCAAACGTGAGAAAGGAGGGTATGAAATGAATATGAATGAAAGACTAGAAGTTTGGAAGATATGGGAATGAAGAAATGACGATGCCCCAATAAAGATCAAAAGATTAGGCCTCAAAAGATCAGCCAACTGTGCAGAAGGGGGGAAGATTTTGAAATGCAATTTTGACTATCAAGATGACCTTGAATTTTGATTTCAAGTCCGAAAATGGATCCAGGACGTCGAAATTAGCTAGGGGTGCAATTTTTGCGCAATTCCGAGGTGTTTTGAAAATGAGGTCAAAAAGTCAAAAGACTATAAAAGGGGTCAAAATGTCATTTTCAAAAATCATGTCTTTTAGCGATTTGAGAATTTCAGAGCTTTAGAGAGAGAAAATGGCCCAGCAAGCAGGAGTTCCCGTCCACAGACATCGATTCGAGCGCGCCCGATTGCACAACCGGCCACCACACTATCCTACCCCGGTATGTTTTCGAAAAACTCAAGCTTGTTGGTCATTTTTAGCATTTAATAGCTTATTTTAGCAAGTTTTTTCAAATTTTAAATTTCAAAATTTTTTCTTAGGTGAAATATCGCACAATACTTTAGAAGTATCGCGCGCTTTGGGGAGAAGTATCGCGCGATACTTCGCGTGTCCCAAAAGTATCGCGCGACCTTAGGCACTAGTATCGCACGATACTGGGTGAAAGATCGCGCGATACTGGGCGAAGTATCATGCGATATAAGGTTTATCGCCCCACTATAGGGAGAAGTATCGCGTGATACTTCTCAAAAAAAAAAAATATCGCCCAGCATAAAATCTTTATTTTTAATACATTTTTTAGCAAAAATGACATGGGTCTAGATAATATTACATTTTTGGGATGTTTTATACTGAGTTTTTGGACATCCATCATGATATGTGCTAACAACGGGCTTGGTTTTGGCTTGCAAGAGGTTTTTCTGGCGCTCATCATCAGAGCGCCGAAGTTGACAGGATTGTGGTGTGTCCGAGATCTAGACGATCCAAGCAATGCCGACCTCAGGGCGATGAGATTCCGGTATCTGTTGAGGTACCCCTATATCCGAGCGGACCATGGGTTGTTGACTGCTCTGGCTGAGAGATGGCATAGCGAGCACAACACCTTCCACCTTCCTACAGGCGAGGCATCCATCACACTGGAGGATGTTTATAGGATCCTCCGAGTTCCATGCCACGGAGAGCCTGTAAGTATAATCATATTTTTGAGATAGTCATGTAAAATGTAATATTTCCAAAAGATAAAAACTAACATGATTTATGTGTTGTCACAGGTATACTATGATCAAGATGCCACTGAGGGGCGTCGATTGATTCAGGAGATGTTTCAGGATGTGACTATCTTGGACAGGCATGTCAGCTGGGAGCAACTGCTTGATGATTTTGGCAGAGATTATCCGATGCCATGCATTGTGGCATCTATCATTTCACAGATCCTGATGACTGATCACAGTCAGAAGGGATTCCCGCTTGGATGGGGTAGGTTATTGGTAGACTTGGTAAGCAGGCCCCGACGGATGGCATGGGGGCCTGCGATCTTGGCAGAGATGTATCATGAGCTACACGAGATCATCTACAGGGACGGTCAGACATGGGCATGTGGTGCCATCCTGGCACAGGTATGGGCGTGGGAGCACATTGCTGTGGTGCACCCCAGGGTTCAGCTGAGGGAGAGGAGGTACCCCTATATCTACAGGTACCTTGGGTTCATATCACATGCCCATTCTGGGGATGTGACCTACTATCAGTGGATTTTAGATGAGATAGCCTCATTCACATGGACGCCGTACAGGGAGGTTGAGGTTTGGGGGGATGCAGCAGATGAGTTGAGCTACATGCTGTGCAGTCGGCCACTAGTAGGTCGATATGCAGAGATCGTAGAGAGATTCTGCATCACTCGGGTGTGGCGGCAGTTTGGGAGGCAGCAGCGAGTCTCGACAAAGACTACCACTTATGCTAGAGCCAGAGACGAGGAGGGACATGGGTGGCTACCCATGTTAGATTATCAGCAGGCTGTCGCAGAGATAGTAGGTATCAGGAGTGAGCCCTGGGAGTATTTCCCAGATGTGGCAGACGTAGGGGCTGATGGAGCCTACAGAGCAGAGTGGGGTGGAGGGTGCCATTCCCTCGGTTTATAGTACCTAATGCACAAGCACCAGTGTAGGGAGGAGATGGAGGGGATGACAGGGGAGAGGGAGGAGATGGAGGGGACGGAGGAGAGGGAGGAGGGGAGGGAGGGGATTGAGGAGATGGCAGGAGGGGGAGAGGGAGGAGGATGGAGAGGGGAGAGGGGTCGAGATCAAGTGGCTGGAAATGGTCACGGGGACAGCGGTCAGCGACACTAGAGGAGGAGGCGAGACTAGCTCACCGGCAGGTAGAGGTATAGCAGGAGCAGCCTGCGGGGGGAGAGGATCTGAGAGCCCAGATACAGGCTCAGGAAGCAAAGATACAGTAGCTCCGAACTACTATAGCCATGAGAGATCAGCAGCTACTGGATCTGAGGGTAGAGTGAGATCAGAAGATATCTAATCTTAGGGCAAAGATAGCACGTCGTGAGGTGATGGCATAGGCTGAGGCACTAGAGCTCCGACGAGAGTCAGCGAGAGCTACCTATTATCACGGGTTATATCTGCAGGCCATCCCTGAGGGTGAGAGAGCACCATCATACTCTCAGCGGGCAGGGGTATCAGACGTGGTACTCGATAGGAGAGCTATGCCTCCTCCACCACCACGAGCTCCTCACGAGGGTGGTAGCGAGTCTTAGGGTTAGGTCTTAGATGTTTGGACATATCTTGAGACTCATGACATTGTATATGAGATTATTGGATGTTTGATATATCATATGTATTTGTCTCACTTGTGATGGATGTATCAGTTTATGTATATTATCTTGTCATTTTGCTCAAAATGCTTATGTATGTGCTTATGTATGTTCTCTCTCATAGATGTATGTTTAATTCTCATGTGTATGATATAGACTCATGTTTCTTAAAAATGACAATTTTGATATAGATATGATGATGTGATTAACCCCTTGTGATGAACAGGAACAGGGTCGAGATGAAAAAGATAAGGAGTGAAAGACATGATCGAGAAGAAGAAAAGGTGAGCGCATTCGACTGACAGGTCCACGTAGGAAGAAAAGGAGAGCTCTCTCCATATGCAAGAAATGCAAGACTAATCTAACATGAACCTAGAAATGCAAGCTACTATGAAAGTGGTTGACTTGCAAGGTCACAACGCTTATAGACATCTAATTATCATCATCGAGCGTTATTGGTAGCGTCGAAAGATCATACAATGCACACTAGCGTAACTATGTGGATATGAATATGATCTTTATCAGATAGAGATGTGGGAATCTCACCTAGGCATCAAAGACATATAGGTCAAGATGACTAATGCAGTGAGATCACCTAAATTTGGTATAGCGAGATTATGCTTGTATCAAGACGCATGAAAGTCAGGATAGCTAGAAGCATGCACTCGCAAAACAGTCAAGGATAATACCTTGTCAATCCATAGTGTCAAGTAGGACCAGTATAAATGCTCATGACAGTTAGGATCAACAAAATATACCCACAAGCAGATAAAGAAAGAAAACATGTTCTCATTCCCTCAGTCTTCTAGCTATGCATCATTGAAAACTTCGCAGGGAGAGACCACTCATCAAAGAAATCCTCATAGACAGCACACAAAGAAAAATAAAGTCATCATATCTCAAGCGAGTTGATTGTTTAAGTGCGTGTGTGTTGGTCATAGAGTCAAACTCTGAGTATTGTATCTGCAAATGAGCAATGTCGCGTCATACGAAACTGTTGGGTAAGACACCTGATAAGTGTTAAGAAACACTTGACGCAAAGGTAGTGTTGAAAAACACTGTTTGGGGTGGTGTTGAAAAACACCTGTTGTGAAATGCCCCGAGAGACAAACGTTTCTAAAAGACCAATGCTAACAGTCATGCCCCCTAGACAAAGACAAAGACCAATTCTAGACTAGGCCAAATAAGGTCAAGGCATGATGGAAAGTGGTTAAGTGTCGAGGACGCATGCTAACAAATAGGGGTGCAAAGGCCTCAAGTAGCGCCTGTTTCCAGGTTTTCACCACTTGGATTCTTTTTTTATTTTTTCATTTTTTTTGTATTTTTGCTACCAAGGCGCCTATTGCTAGGTTTTCACCGAGGCACTTTTTTCTATTTTTTTGAATTTTTGAATTTTTTAAATTTTTTTTTGTATTTTTTCAGGACTTTTTATATTTTTTAGGATTTTTTCAGCATCATATATGAATTTTTTTGGTATTTTTTCAGGACTTTTTATATTTTTTAGGATTTTTTCAGCATCATATATGAATTTTTTTGGTATTTTTTCAGGATCATAAGATATGTACAAAGGATGCCTCTAGACAGAACGGGCATCAAGGATAGAACTTCTTGAGGTGCACAATGTTGATGGGATCAAGGAGCTGTTCTCCATCAGGATCTGACAGTAAATACGCACCAGTACCAAAAGCAGCTGTAATAACATATGGTCCAAGCCAGTTAAGTTCAAACTTGCCCTTTTGCTCTCTGTTTTGTTGGTTCTTAGGGTTTTCTCGTAAAACAAGATCACCTATTTGAAATTCTCTAGGGTGAACCTTCTTGTTGAATGCCTTGGACATACGATTCTGATACACTCTCATATGATCAAAGGAAGCCTTACGCTTCTCATCTAGAAGTTCTAACTCCTGTAACCTCATGGCGCGGTAATCCTCATCTGTAATCAAACCTTTGAGTGAGACTCTAAGTGATGGTATCTCAACTTCTAGAGGCAATATTGCTTCAGCGCCATAGGTGAGAGAGAAAGGAGTGGCTCCTGTAGGTGTGCGAATGCTTGTTCTGTAAGCCCATAGTGCTGGATTGATTTGTAAGTGCCAATCCCTACCATTCTTGTGCACTGTTCTATGAAGAATCTTAAGAATGGTTTTGTTAGAAGCTTCTGCCTGTCCGTTTCCCTGTGGAAAATAGATGGAGGACCAATGTTGCTTGATTTTAAACTTTTTGCATAGGTGCTTTAGGTCCTTATTCTTAAATTGACCTCCATTGTCAGTAATGATCTCAGAAGGCACTCCAAATCAGAAAATGATATGATTCAAGATGAACAAAGAAATGGTCCTTCCTGAAGCAACAGAAAGTGGTACAGCCTCCACCCATTTTGTGAAATAGTCAGTGGTAGTAATAATGAACTTGTGTCCACTTGATGAGTTGGGACGAATCTGCCCAACCAGATCAAAGGCCCAGCGCTAAAATGGCCAATGAGAAACAGAAGGGATCAGCTCCCTACCCGAAGCATGAATCAGGTTGCCATGTTTCTGACATTTTTCACATGACTTAGCAGTGACTGTGTCTATCTGCATTGTGGGCCAATAATATCCTACCCTAAGCAACCTTCGGGCCATGGCAAGACCATTAGAATGTCCACCATAAATGCCCTCGTGGATGTCAGCTAACGCTTGGTTGGATTCCTCCTTTTCCAAGCACCTAAGGAGTGTCCCATCTAAACCCCTCCTATATAAATCACCAGAGATGAGGGTGTGGTGAGAGGTGTTACGGATGAGCTTTCGACATTCGGAGTGGGTGAATGTGTCGGGGATGATGCCATCACGAAGATATGAATAGATAGCACCATATCAGGAAGACTCGTGTGTGATAATGGCACAAATGACATGGCTTTCAGATGAGTCAAAGATAGGATGGTGTAGCTCTTCCACCAGGAATTCAAATCTGGATTCATGTGTCTCCAACTAAAGAAGTGAAGCTAATGTGGCCATGGCATCTGCAGCTTTGTTCTCTGCCCTAGGGATTTGTTGAAACGTCACAAAGGTGAAATAGCATCTCAAAGAATCAACCATCTTTTTATAGGGTATCAATTTGTCATCCTTGGTTTGATACTCTTCATTGACTTGGTTGATGATTAACTAGGAATCCCCAAAGACATGTAATTCTGTGATGTTCCATTCTATAGCCATTCTCAAGCCATTAGTTAAAGCTTCATATTCTGTGATATTATTGGTACATGGGAATAATAGTTTGTAAGACTTCGGAATGTTGTACCCATGTGGAGAAACAAATAACACTCCGACACCTGATCCATTTTGCATGCGGGAGCCATCAAAGAACATTGTCCAAGTGCGAGTAGTGGTATATAAGATGTGTTCGTCTGAGAATTCCACTTGGACTGGCATACTATCCTGGATTGCAAAATCAGCTAATTGGTCGGCAATAGCTTGCCCTTTTATTGCCTTCCTTTCAACGTACTCTATGTCAAATTCAGTTAGGACCATCATCCATTTAGCAAGTCTACCCATCAGGGCAGCCTTACTAATCAAGTATTTAAGGGGATCAATTTTGGCAACCAAATGTATGGTATGAGCAAGCATGTAGTGGTGCAACTTTTGAGAAGCAAACACCACTGCAAGACAAGACTTCTCAATATTATTGTAATTGATCTCATAGGAGACTAGAGTACGGCTGATATAGTAGATGGCCCGTTCTTTCCCAGTATCATCTGATTGAGCCAATAATGCCCCCAGGGAAGTGTCTGTAGCTGAAATATATAGGATCAATGGTTTCCCTGGAATAGGAGGCATTAGGATCAGAGGATTGGCCAAGTATTGTTTGATCTGATCTAGGCTCTTTTGACAATCCTCGTTCCAAACACAAGAAGCAACCTTATGCAATGTCTTGTTGAAGGGTTGCGCTCTATCTGCAAGCTGAGAAATAAACCTCCTAATTGATTGAAGACGTCCCTGAAGACTTCTCATTTGGCTGATATTTTGAGGAGGTGGCATATCTAGGATTGCTTGGACCTTTTCGGGGTCAACCTCGATACCTTTTGCTGATATTATGAATCCTAAAAGTTTGCCTGAGGTGACGCCAAATGTGCACTTCTTTGGATTCAATCTGAGTTGAAATTATTCCATACGATCTAGAATTACTTCCAGATCATTGAGGTGTGTGTCCCTTTTTCTTGATTTTGCCAGGGTATCATCCACATAATCTTCCATATTTTTGTGCATCATATCATGAAAGATAGTCGTCATAGCTCTTTGGTAGGTTGCTCCTGCATTCTTTAACCCGAATGGCATGACGTTCCAGCAGTAGGTTCCCCATGCACATGTGAATGCTATTTTCTCTTAGTCTTCAGGGGCTATTTTGATTTGATTATACCCTGAGAAACCATCCATTAGGGAATATATGTCATAGCCCGCCATCATGTCCACTATCATTTCAATGTTTGGAAGTGGAAAATCATCCTTTGGGCATGCTTTGTTTAGATCTCTAAAATCTATGCAGACACGAATGGACCCATCATGTTTGGAGACCAGTACTATGTTTGAGATCCATTCTGCATAATCGATGGCTCTAATAAATCCAGCTCTCAGAAGTTTTTCTAATTCTCCTTTGACAAGTAGAGCTACATGTGGATGCATTTTTCTTAATCTCTGTTTTACTGGCTTGACTCCTGGAGCTATGGATAAGTGATGCATTATGAGATTCGTGTCAAGCCCTGGCATGTCTGAGTAGGTCCATGCAAAATTAATTTTCTTTTTCTGTAAAAACTGTACATATGCCTTGGTCTCTTCCTCTGATAAAGACTGAGCAAGATGGACTATCTGAGGATTTTCTTCTGTGTTCAAATTGACTGGCTTTGTTGGCTCAATCAATACTGATGATCTATCCTGGAAATAACTCAGCAAATTATTAAGTACCCCATCCTTAGGTGCCTCAAAGAGGTTTTCACCCTCGGATGCGTCATTTCTTTTTACTATTTTTGGTTTTGACACCGCCACAAAGTGGTTTTTGCCATCAGACCTACTTTTCTTTTTTTCTTTTATTTTGAGACTGAGGTACTTAATATCAGGCTCTATCATGCTGGTTGTTGGTTCACTGGTGGAAGAAGCCACGGGTTCAAGAGCATTCAAATAGCAGGCAATTTCGTAATCATTGTGGAAGGTGAGGAATGTGGGCTCTTGATGGCGCTGAGACCAGTCAATTAGGTCAAAGTGAACAAGGGGTAAGTCAATGGTGGGTTCAAGTTTGTTTATGCAAAGGGTGTCATCTCTGGTGACCATATAATCGGAGTTCATCAAGTCTTCTCCTAAGATACCTGAATTAGGACTTATCCTATCAAACGAAGCGTCATCCACTAAGGCGATTTGAGGAGGACAATCCTCTAGCCCGACACTAGGATCGTTAGTCGCATCGGGTTGGGTACTATAGGCATGGATAGTATCCACGTCTAGATCAATTGTTGCATCTGAAAGCGAGTCCCATTCATATTCATGGGAGTCTATCTCTGAGTCATTGTTTAGGCCTCGTGATGTAGAAGCCTCAAGGTTAGGAAGGCTTTTCCCCTCTCTAGTTCTAGCATTGGTACTATCCGTCGCAGCTAGGACAGTAATACTTTCCTTTGTCGATCTAGCAGTCACACAGTCACTATCCGTCGCAGCTGGGATAGTAGGACTATTAAGCAGCAAATCTGTGGGATCTTCCCAAAGGAGATTTGTTGAGGGCACCCAATCATCAGACACATCTTTTTGATTGGAGAGATCAGGCGTATAATCTGCATCACTATCACTGTCCATCGCAGCTGGGACAGGGACATCTTTCTTCTTCTTATTCTCAAAACCTAAGCCAATCATGGACTTGTTCTTTTGTCCAAAAAGAGCATGATCAAGAGGCTCAGCTTTAGCGTCCAGCCTATGACTAAGGGGACCAAATCTCGAATATCCCATATTTTTAACCAGTGTATACCCTTTCCCATAAGTTTCAGGTGAAGGAGAAAAATTCTCGTTATGTTTGTATTTCTCTTCATGATAGATCCAGTTCCTGACAGCAACTTCCTCTTTCTCTTCTTGAATGGGGACCAAAAACTCAACAAATTTCCCAAATAATGTCATCGCCGATGACGAAGGTTTTGTACTTGGTGATGGTCTCCCATAAGACCTAGGAGAGATTGGCATTTTTGTAAAAGAATCAATCTTATAATCTCCCATCCCAAGATCCATGGTCTTGAACTGCTGCTTGCATTGTTCAAGTGAACTACTAGGACTGTCAGCTTCCCTATTCAAAGGTACATGTGATCCTGTAGAAATGTTATTAACTGATAAAGCACTATCTCCAGGGATGCAAATTTCTACACCGTTATGGGGAAACTTAACACACTGGTGATATGTTGATGGGACTGCTTGCATGTCATGAATCCATGGCCTACCTAGCAGAATGTTGTAGGCTAAGGGTCCAACATCAACAATTTGAAATAAGATATCTTTCTCTACTGGACCAATGCGAATGGGTAAAATGGCCAATCCCTTAGAACTTCTTTCTGCTTCATCATATGCTTTGATTGTGATCCTTTTTCTTGTGTCAATGACGTTCTCAAAATATCCTAGAGCTAGCAACAAACTCAGGGTACAAATATTGAGCCCCGCACCCCCATCTATCAATACACGCCTAACACGGGTTTTATGAATCATGACTTCGATGTGTAAGGCCAAATTATGTGGGTGACTAATGGATTTGTCATCTTCTTCTGAGAAGGTGAGGTAATGAGGGCTAGCCAAATGGTTGACCATGTTTTGGAATTGGTCAATATCTAAGTTGTTAGGGACATTGGCTGCTCGCAAAGCATCCTTGAGGACGCGCTTGTGCTTAGGAGATAATTCTAAAAGATCAAAAATGGATATCTGAGTGGGTGTACATTGTAGCTGGTCAATAAGATTATAATTGGAATTAGGACCAACGACAGACTTGGGAAGAGCACCTTTGGACATGGGCTGCTTGGACTTGCTAGTGCTAGGACCTTTAATGATAATGGGCGCTTGGGCCTGACCCCTACTGACAGCATTGAGGGACTGGGGCATTCTTTGTGAGTGAGGACCTCTTATCACCACAGCGGGTCTTTCATTAGTCATAGGAGTTGAGTCCACATTATGTCCATAAGGATCTTTCTTTCTCACCATGTTGATGTTATCGTCAGCCACTTCAAGCATGTTAATCACATTGTCAGCATGTGTGTATGTATAGTTAATAGCCGCCTTGCCATTCGTGTTGCTGGAATTCTCTCCTTTGTCATATTTAGGCAAGGGCTCTTTAAAGGCTTTATGGTCTGCATTAGTGGTTAACCCATCCACTTGTAATTGTCCTTTCTCAATAAGGTCTTGGATAAGATGCTTGAGTTTAAAACAATTTTCTATGTCATGTCCAATCCCATTATGGAAAACGCAAAAAGCCTTAGCATCCCATCAATGAGGTAAAGGATCTGGTATTCGATGTTTTGTAGGATCCTGTGGGTGTGCCAAATTATGAGCAACTAATGTCTTGAAAACATCTGCATAAGATTCTCCCAATTTAGTAAATTGTCTTTTCTCCGTTTTAGATCTCTTTTGATAGTTAGGTTTGTCTTGTTGCGTTGAAGATGTTTGCAACTTCATAGCTTGAACTGCATGAGAGAGGTTAAGAACTCCTTCATTTTTTACCTGAGATGAGTCAACAACTCCGTCGTTGACCACTTGCTTGTTTTTGTTCCAATAGGATTTCTTTTTGTCCTTGTTACCATTAGTATTGTTATTTTGGCTATTGTTGTTATTTGTTGGTTTAGCCAAAATTCCTTGTTCTTTTAGGACATCCTCAATGCGACATGCCACCTCTACCATAGTATCAAAGGAATTAAATGGGATTTTCTTGACTTCATATCTGAGTTCTGGTATTAGATTGCTCACAATGATATCAATTCTCTCCTCTTCAGGGATTGTCCTTGGGTATTTCGAACACAATCGCCTCCATCATTGTAAAAATGTGACAAAAGATTCCCCTTGATTTTGTTTAAGTTTACACAAATCAAGCATTGTGACTGACCTCGATAAGTTGTAAGAAAAATGTTGAACAAATCTTTGGACAAGTTCTTTAAATGTCCTTACTGGAGGGGAAAGGTTGGTGAATCACTCCATGGCTTGACCTTTTAAACTCCTTGGGAATAATCTCAGTAAGTAGGAGTCTTCATGGTGAAAGGAAAAGCTCATTATGTAGAATTATCGAACATGGTCGTGAGGGTCACCAGTGCCATCATATTTGTCGTATGTTGGAAATTCAACTTTCTTAGGGAATTCTACCATCACCACACTTTTGTCAATGGGGTTAGGAAATATGGAGTCCAAATGGAAGGTGCTCTTGGGAGCCTTCATCTTGTCTATATTCTTTTGCATTTGTAAGATCACCTCATCAGTTGAAGGATTCTGCTTCTTGATCTTTTGGTGAATATCAAAATTATATGAAACTTTAGCGCCTTTGTTGATAAGACTTTCCAAGAATTGGTCTTTGTTTTGTTCCACATATTGCTCCACATAGGCTTAAAAGGATGGTTCTTGTTGCATAGTCATGAAGTCCATATGATCAAATTTAGCATAACTGCCTCCATGTTGTGAGCCATGATGTGCTCGTTGGGAGGGTTTCTTTGAATGTTTATGAGACGACTGTCTCCTATGATGGTCATATCTTGAAGCCCTTCTTCCTCTAGGACTTGGGGATCGTGAGGGTGTCTTTGATCTTCTTCGAGGGCTAGGGGAAGGGGTAGAGGGTGGTGAGTTGGTCCCACTATTGGCTCCCCTTCCGTTAAATCGGCTTTGAAGTTGTTGTGCATAGAGTCTATCTTCTTCTTCTTGGGTGACTCTTTTCTGTATATCAAACAATGCACGTTCCTCTTCCTCTAGTTGTCTGAATTTTTTTTTTTTAGCAGCCTGTTCATCTAAGTAGGCTTGTTTTTCTCTCTCAATGCTTCTCAATCTTGTATTTGCATATCGAGAGGTGTCTTTAAGTGGGGAGGTTTGTCTTGAATGCCTCATTGCATTAGCTGCATTGATGTGGTGATCACTAGATTCGTTGTTCTGGTCTTCGTGTTGTGACCCTGAATCTGAGTGAGCTTGCTTATGCTGTCTTTCGGCTCGTTGATGAGCATCAAAATACCTCGCGTTGTTAGGAGGTGACCCGGGTGGACCAGCATGAGAAGAACCACCATACTCTCTTCTGTGTCGTTGGAAGATATCCTCAAGAGTTTGATTCATGGCTTCTCTTTGTTGTCGGGTGAAAGTGTAACTCATGTCCATACTTGATGAAAGTGCTACAAAAGAGGTTCTCACTTCACTAGGATTAGCTCCCGGATTAAAACAAACCTCAGATTCACTCTTAGGAGATTGGTCAAAAAGGGGTCCTTTTCCCTTAGGTCGTCAACGAGTCTTGACGGGTGGTAACTGGCTAAAGGCAATAGGGGGTCGCTTCCCTTGATTAACTTGGTACCTTGTCGTAACTGACATGAAAGAGAGATACTCTCAATGATAAGGTGGCCTTTCAAAGTGTCAACACCAAACTAGGATAATCGAAGTCTTCTATTGTCCAAAGAGAAATGAAAAGAAAAAAAAGGGCTTTACCAACACTGTCAAAGAGGTGCTTCAAATCAAAGGGTGACTACCCTTGCACTTTTGAATCAGGAGGTTGGACTAGGCCAAAAGATAATTGAAATTGAGATGCAAATGAAAGCGATTTGGATAATAAGAGTACTAAAATCTTCCCAAAATGTAGCTAACAATTTTAAAGATGAACCTTGGCACCAAGAATGGCTTTCTAACTTGACAATTATTCCAAAGTGATTTTGTAAATCAAATGATGCTATCTCGGAGGACTAAAAACTAGAAATTTAGAGTCAAGACAAATCTCGGACGTCAGGGTGAGAAGCCTGCTTTAAGACCTAGCCTGATTGACAGCAATTGAAACTGACCAAAATTTAAGCATGACAAAAATAAACCAGGCGATATACTCCAGGCTACTAGGGCGATAAACCTATACCTACGTGATACTTCACCCGAAGCCAGGTGATACTTCTTAATACTGGCGGGTGATATACTCCAGGCAGGTCGGGCGATAGTCCGTCAGGGGCAAACTATCGCATGATATTTCTCTTCAAAGTGGGCGATATTTCTAGCAAGTGCAAAGTATCGTGCGATACTTCGCTTTACAGGGCGCGATACTGTTGCAGATTTGTTTAACTCTTGACCAGATTTGTGCAAAATTTGCGTTTTGAGGTCTGTTTGGTCAAAATTTCCAGTCTGAGGGTTGATGTTTTCAATTTCAGTCACAATATCAGCAGAATTTTGGCAGGTTTGCAAATAGTAAGGGATCAAAACATGGTCTCAAACACTTGAAACAAGGGCAAAAGCAACCTTGCCAAGACAAACACTTGTGATATCAGAATTGAAACAACACTTTATGAATGCTACCGATTGTTTATATGTAAGAACATTTGCACTGGTATCACACAATCGAAAACACTTCAAGCAAATCTATCCTAGAAAGTCAAGGCTCAATACTTACCAACTTAGCCCACAACTTGATGCCCCCTCACCTCACACCAAGTGGTTACCCACAAGAGATGTTGGCTTTGTCATGGAAATGTCAAATGACACAACCAAAGGGACACATATGGTGAGTATCTTAAGGTGATCCGGGTAAACCACTTGGATCAATCCTTGCACTAAGAAGATAAGCGGCTAAAAGAAGGTGGCTTCTATCTAATGGTTCTTAATAAAGATTTCCATTCACAACACCCCTCTTGCTCCTCATAAAGGACTAGGACCTTGTGGCCTCAAGAGTACCTTAAGCATTCTTGTTCAATGTTTTCCCCATGGTCGCAATCCCATGAGCTACTCACATCAAATGAAGACAAGTGTTATGTCTATCAAAGTTTTTGGTGTCCTTGATAGCCTTGAGATTATAGTGAGTTGGAACCACTTGCCACCAAGGAAAATGATGACAAGGTTATCCCCACTTGAGTCGTTCCTCTTGATTGCTGAAGAGTAGGCCCGCTAAAAGATTCCTAAACTAAACAAAATAGATCAACTCTTGAGGTTCAAGGTTTTTGATTCACCACAAGGGTGAAGAGCATACTCCCCTATCTCAAAAATCTCTCCCAAGCACACCATGTAAAGAGATTCAATTACTCCCTTGCTTCCAAAACCTTAAGATGGGTCAAGATTTTCTGATTCACCTAAAGGTGAAGAGCATACTTCTCCTACCACCCCAAGATCCCTTTCACAAGGTATTAAGATTCCTAATACAATTAGTGAATGCCACACTTGAAAGGAAAGTAAATAACAAGCAAGAAATAATTTTTTTTATTTTTATGCTTGGGTAGCCCTACAAAAACTATTAGTAGCCCTCTTTGACATGCATTTTTAGCAATTTTCAAGAAAATGAGAGCACCTACAAACACAACTTGTTAGACCCACAAGGTTAGCAAAATCTAAATCCAAATGTAAACATGCAATAAACTGTTAGATTTAAGCTAAAAGATGCGGGTTAGACCTATCTAAACACAGCAAAACAAAACAGCAAGCTAAGATAATCAAATTCGGACAAGAAAACTAAGAACGCAAGTCTCTGCCAGACCAGGTGATATTTCTCAGACTTCAACAGTATCGCGCGATACAGTTTTCTATAGTCTGGCGATGTTTCTCAGTCGCGCGATACTTCTCACTATGGGCGGGCGATACTTCGCCTGATAACAGGCGATAATTCTCAGTACTGGTGGGCGATTCTTCTTTCACGCGAAGTGTCGCACCACTATACAGAGATATATCACACGATATTTCTAAGAAGTATCGCACGATACTCTGAGACAGAAAATCAAAGACTGAAAAAATTTTGAAAAATAATTCGAAAATGATGAAAATGCAAATGAAATAAAGGACAAAGCCTATCTACTCTGCCCCACGGTGGGCGCCAGAAATGTACACACTAAAATATGCACTTCTATGAACCATTGCATGCAAGGTTGCTCAAGAATGAGGCCTCACAAAGTGGCTCATAGCTCTCTATGCATGAAATTGCAAGATTGAAAATTGCTCTCAGCTAGAGCTACAAACTTGTGACCTTGCTAGTCAACCACACAATGAGAGATTCAAGTGAAGACAAGGGCAACAATGCCAATATCTCCAAGAATCCAAATATGCAATGCAATGCAACTAAAATGAAAATGCAAATGTGCAAGCTATGCTATGAAAGTGGAAGTACAAACTAAGCTATGAAATGGAAATAGCAATGGATTACAAATCCTTCCTATTTAGATTATGTGAGTTAAATCTATTTGCATAAAAGGAAACTAAGCTAATATGCTATGATCATGCAACTAAGAAAGTAAATATGAACTAGATGATGCAATGAAGCAAGTCTTCAATGTCTTCAAACTCCAAATGCACCTAAAACCTGCAGCATAACATTAGCATAAAATATGGATATGCAAATGAAGGAGAGAGCTCTCCTTTTATAAGAAATGAGGTGAAATAGACCATGGAGATTAAGAGGCAAAAGTCTCAATCAACGGTGGAGCTTGAAAGAGGAGCAATCCATGTGCACAAGTATCCTCCAATGAGAGTGAAGTGTTGACTTTTGAGCCTCATGTGAGACAAAAGTGCTTTTTTCCTTTTTTATAAAATATGAATAATGCTTTATTTGTGCAACTTAGGATAAGAGGAAAAGTGGGGGCTTTTTATTTATTAAAAAGGGAGGAAATATTCCTTTTAGGTAAATAAAAACTTAGGATAAATGGTTAGCCCAAGGATAAAAATCCAATATATGATCGAAATTAAGACTTGATCAAGAAATTAATAATGTTGAAAATATTGATTATTGATAAAAATGATTCAGGATTGATAAATCAAATAAATGGGGCCCAAAGTCTAGGCGACCATTTTAGGGTGCATCCACTTCCAAGTGCAGGTAGTCATATACAGTATGTGCTCATCTGGGAATTTGACCTGAATAGGCATGCTATCCTTAACTGGGAAGTCAGCTAATTAGTCAGCAATAGCTTGCCCTTTTATGGCCTTTCTTTCAATGTACTCTATATCAAATTCAGATAAAACCATCATCCACTTGGCAAGCCTACCCGTGAGGACAGCCTTACTAAGCAAGTACTTAAGAGGATCAATTTTTGCAACCAAATGTATAGTATGAGCAAGCATATAGTGTCGCAACTTTTGAGAAGCAAACACCACTGCAAGACAAGACTTCTCAATGTTATTATAATTGATCTCATAAGAGACTAGAATACGGCTAATATAGTAGATGGCCCGTTCTTTTCCAGTATCATCTAATTGAGCCAACAATGCCCCCAAGGAAGACTCTGTTGCTGAAATGTATAAAATCAATGGTCTCCCAGGAATAGGCGGCATCAAAATTGGAGGATTAGCTAAATACTATTTTATTTTATCAAGGCTCTTTTGGCATTCCTCATTCCATGCGCAAGAAGCACCCTTATGCAATGTCTTATTAAAGGGTTGTGCTCTGTCTGCAAGCTAAGAAATAAACCTCCTTATGGATTGGAGTCATCCCTGAAGACTTCTCATCTTACTAACATTTCTTGGAGGTGGCATATCTAAGATAGCTTGGACTTTTTCAGGATCAACCTCTATTCCTTTTGCTGATATTATAAATCCTAAAAGTTTGCCTGAGGTGACACCAAATGCACACTTCTTCGGATTTAATCTGAGTTGAAACTGTTCCATGCGATCTAGAATCACTTCCAAATCATCGAGGTGTGTGTCCCATTTTCTAGATTTAGCCAAGGTATCATCCACATAATCTTCCATGTTCTTATGCATCATATCATGAAAAATTGTGGTCATAGCTCGTTGGTATGTTGCTCCTGCATTCTTTAACCCAAATGGCATGACGTTCTAGCAATAGGTTCCCCATGCACATGTGAATGTTATTTTCTCTTGGTCTTCGGGAGCTATTTTAATTTGATTATATCCTAAGAAGCCATCCATTAGAGAGTATATTTCATAACCTGTTGTCATGTCCACTATCATGTCAATGTTTGGAAGTGGAAAATCATCCTTTGGGCATGCTTTGTTTAAATCTCTAAAATTTGTGCATACACGAATGGACCCATCATGTTTGGAAACTGGTACTATGTTTGAGATCCATTCTGCATAGTCGATGGCTCTGATGAATCCAGCTCTCAAAAAATTTTCTAATTCCGCTTTGACAAGGAGAGCTACATATGGATGCATTTTTTTGAGTCTTTGTTTCATTGGTTTGACTCCTGGAGCTATGGATAAGTGATGCATTATAAGATTTGTATCAAGCCCTAGCATGTCTGAATAGGTCCATGCAAAATTAATTTTCTTCTTTTGTAAGAATTGTATATATGCCTTAGTTTCTTCTTCTGATAAAGACTGAGCAAGATGAATTATTTGAGGAGCTTCTTCTGTGTTCAAATTAACTGGTTTTGTTGGCTCAATCAATACTGATGATCTATCCTGAAAATAACTCGGCAAGTTATTAAGTACCCCATCCTTAGGCACCTCAAAGAGGTTTTCACCCTTAGATGCGTCATCTCTTTTTACTATTTTTGGTTCTGATACCGCCACAAAGTGGTTTTCGCCATCAGACCTATTTTTCTTTCTTTCTTTTTCTTTTATTTTTAGACTGAGGTACTTAATATCAGGCTCCGTCATACTTGTTGTTGGTTCACTGGTGGAAGAAGCCATAGGTTCAAGAGCATTCAGATAGCAGGCAAGTTCATAGTCATTCTAAAAAGTGAGGAATCTAGGCTCTTGATGGTGCTGAGACCAGTCAATTAGGTTATAGTGAACAAGGGGTAGGTCAATGACTGGTTCAATGTTATTTATGTGAAAGGTGTTCTCTCTGGTGACCATACAATTGGGATTCATCGAGTCCTCTCCTAAGATACCCAAATTAGGACTCATCCTACCAAATGAAGCGTCGTCCACTAAGGCAATTTGAGGAGTACAATCCTCTAGTCCTACGCTAAGCTCGTTGGCCGCATCGGGTTGGGTACTATAAGTATGGACAACATCCATGTCCAAATCAACTATTGCATCTGAAAGTGAGTCCCATTTGTACTCATGTGAGTCTGTGTCTGAATCATCATTTGGGCCTCATGATGTAGAAGCCTCAAGGTTGGGAATTAGCATTGTTACTATCCGTCGCAGCTAGGATAGCAACACGTTCCATTGTCAATCTAGCATTCATATAGTCACTATCCGTTGCAGCTGGGATAGTAAGACCGTCAAGTATCAAATCTTTTGAATCTCCCCAAAGAAGATTTGTTGAAGGCACCCAATCATCAGACATGTCTTGTTGATTAGAAAGATCAGGTGTGTAGTCTGAATCACTATCACTGTCCGTCGCAGCTGGGACAAGAACACCTTTCTTCTTATTTTCAAAACCTAAGCCAACTGTTGACTTATTCTTTCATCCAAAAAGGGCATGGTCAAGAGGCTCAGCTTTAACATCCAACCTATGGCTAAGGGGACCATATCCTGGATAACCCATATTCTTAACCAACGTATACCCTCTCCCATAAGCTTTAGGTGAAGGAGCAAAGCTCTCATTGTGTTGGTATTTTTCCTCATGATAGATCTAGTCCCTTACAACAACTTCCTCTTTCTCTTCCTGAATGGGAACCGAAGACTCAACAAACTTTCCGAATAATGTCATTGCTGATGATGAAGGTTTCATATTGGTGATGGTTTCCCATAAGACCTAGGAGAGATCGGCATTTTTGGAAAAGAATCAATTTTATAATCTCCCATCCCAAGATCTATGGTCTTAAACTTCTGCTTGCATTGTTCAAGGGAAATACTAGGGTTGTTAGGTTCCCTATTCAAAGGTACATGTGATCCCGTGAAAATGTTATTAACTGACAAAGCACTATCTCCAGGTATGCAAATTTCTACACCATTATGGGAAAACTTAACACAGGTGATACATTGATGGGACTGCTTGCATTTCATGAATCCATGGCCTACCTAGCAAAATGTTGTAGGCTAAAGGACCAACATCAACAATTTGAAATAAGATGTCCTTTTCTACTGGACCAATGCGGATAGGCAAAATGGCCAATCCCTTAGAACTTCTTTCTGCTTCATCATATGCTTTGATTGTGATCTTTTTCCTTGTGTCAATGACTTCTTCAGAATATCTTAGAGCCTTCAACAAACTCATGGTACAAATATTGAGCCCCGCACCTCCATCTATCAATACACACCTGACACGGGTTTTATGAATCATGACTTCGATGTGTAAGGCCAAGTTATGTGGGTGACTGATGGATTTGTCATCTTCTTCTGAGAAGGTGAGGTAATGAGGGCTAGCCAAATGGTTGACCATATTCTGGAATTGATCAATATCTAAGTTGTTAGGGACACTGGCTCCTCGCAAAGCATCCTCAAGGACACGCTTGTGCTTAGGGGACAATTCTAAAAGTTCAAAAATAGATATCTGCGCTAGTGTACATTGTAATTGGTCAATAAGGTTATAATTGGAATCAGGACCAACAGAAAATTTAAGAAGAACACCCTTGGACATGGGCTGCTTAGACTTGCTAGAGCTAGGACCTCTGATAATAATGGGAGCTTGAGCCTGACCCCTAGTGATAGCATTGAGAGGTTGGGGCATCCTTCGTGAGTGAGGACCTCTCAGCAACACAACGGGTCCTTCATCAGACCTTGGACTTGAATCCACATCATATCCATAAGGATCTTTCCCTCTCATCATGTTGATATTATCATCAGCCGCTTCAAGCATATTAATAACATTTTCAGCATTGGTGTAGGCATAGTTGATAGCAGCTTTTCCCTGCTTGTTGTTAGAATTTTCTCCTTTCTCATATTTGGGCAAGGGTTCTTTAAAAGCCTTATGATCCGCATTAGTAGTTAAACCATCAACTTGTAATCGCCCACTTTCAATGAGGTCTTGGACAAGATGTTTAAGACTAAAACAATTTTCTATATCATGTCCAATTCCATTGTGGAAGACACAAAAGGCTTTCTCATCCCACCAATGAGGTTTAGGATCGGGTATGCGGTGCTTCGTAGGATCCTGAGGTTGCGCCAAATTATGAGCAATTAGTGTCTTGAAAATGTCTGCATAGGAGTCCCCAAGTTTGGTGAATTGTCTCTTTTCCTTCTTAGGTTTCCCTTGATACTTGGGTTTGTTCTCTTGTTGTGCTGAGGACGCTTGCAGCTTCATGGCTTGTACCACACTGGAGAGATTAAGAACTCCTTCATTCTTAGGTTATGGTGAGTCAACAACTCTGTCATTGACCACCTGTTTATTCTTATTCCAATAGGAGTTCTTTTTGTCCTTATAACCATTATTGTTGTTGTTTTGGCCATTGTTGTTATTAGTTGATTTAGCCAAAATTCCTTGTTCTTTTAGGACATCCTCTATGCGACATGCCACTTCTACCATGGTATCAAAAGAATTAAATGGTATCTTTCTTATCTTGTATCTTAATTTCGGCACTAAGTTACTCACAATGATGTCTATTCTTTCCTCAGGAATTATCCTTGGATATTTTGAGCACAAACGTCTCCACCTTTGTAGGAAAGTGACAAAAGGTTCTCCTTGAGTTTGTTTGAGTTTGCACAAATCAAGCATTGTGACTGACCTTGATAGATTATAAGCAAAATGCTGAACAAATCTTTGGATGAGTTCTTTAAATGACTTTATTGGAGGAGTAAGGTTGGTGAACCACTCCATGGCTTAACCTTTGAGACTCCTCGGAAATAATCTCATCAAGTAGGAGTCTTCATGATGAAAAGAAAAGCTCATTATGTAGAACTGTCAAACATGGTCATGACGGTCACCAACGCCGTCATATTTGTCATAGGTTGGAAACTCAAATTTCTTAGGGAACTCAACCAACACCACACTCTTGTCAATCGGGTTGGGACATATGGAGTCCAAATTAAATGTGCTCTTAGGATCCCTCATCCTTTCTATGTCCTTCTGCATTTGCATGATCACCTCATTGGTTGAAGGATTTTGTTTCTTAATCTTTTGGTGGATGTCAAAATCATATGAAACTTTAGCACCTTTGTTGATAAGGCTTTTTAAGAATTGATCCTTGTTTTGTTCCACATATCGTTCCACATATGCTTGAAAGGATGGTTCTTGTTGCATAGTCATAAAATCAATATGGTCAAATTTGGCATAACTTCCTCCATGTTGTGAGCCATGATGTGCTCGTTGGGAGGGTTTCTTTGAATGTCTATGAGGTGATCGTCTCCTATGATGATCATATCTTGAAACCCTTCTTCCTCTAGGACTTGGGGATCGTGAGGGTGTCCTTGATCTTCTTCTAGGACTTGGCGAAGGGGTAGATGGGGGTGAATTGGTCCCACTATTGGTTCCCCTCCCGTTGAATTGGCTTTAGAGTTGTTGTGCGTAGAGTCTATTTTCTTCTTCTTGGGTGACTCTCTTCTTTATATCCAATAACGCACGTTCCTCTTCTTCTAGTTGTCTAAATTTTTCCTTTTTAGCAGCTTGTTCATCCAAATAGGCTTGCTTCTCCCTCTCAATACTTTTCAATCTCATATTTGCATATCCAGAGGTATCTTTAAGTGGAGAGGATGGTCTCGAATGCCTTATTGCATTGGTTGTGTTTATGTGGTGATCACTAGATTCATTGTTTTGGTCCTTGTGTTGTGACCCTGAATCTGAGTGAGTTTTCTTATGATGTCTCTCAGCCCGTTGGTGAGCATCAAAATACCTCACGTTGTTGGGAGGTGACCCGGGTGGACTAGCATGAGAAGAACCACCGTACTCTCTCCTATGTCATTGGAAGATATCCTCAATAGTTTGATTCATGGCTTCTCTTTGCTGTCGAGTGAAAGTGTAACTCATGTCCATACTTGATGAAAGTGGTACAAAAGAGGTGCTCACTTCACTAGGATTAGCTTTCGGATTAAAACAAACTTCAGATTCACTCTTAGGTGATTGATCAAAAAGGGGTCCTTTTCCCTTATGTTGTCAATGAGTCTTAACTAGTGGTAACTAGCTAAAGGCAACAAAGGGTCGCTTCCCTTGATTGACTTGGTACCTTGTTGTAACTGACATGAAAGAAAGATACTCTCAATGATAAGATGACTTCTCAAAGTGTCAGCACCAAACTAGGATAATCAAAGTTTTCTATTGTCTAAAGAGAAATGAAAAGATAGAAAAAGGGCTTTACCAACACTGTCAAATAGGTGCTTCAAATCAAAGGGTGACTACCCTTGCACTTTTGAACCAGGAGGTTGGACTAGGCCAAAATATAATTGAAATCAAGATTTAAATGAAAGCGATTTGGACAATAAGAGCACTAAAAAAATTTTGAGAAGGTAGCTGACAATCCTAGAGATGGACCTTGGCACCAAGAATGGCCTTCTAATTTGACAATTATTCCCAAAGTGATTTCATAAATCAAATGATGCTATCCCGGAGGACTAAAACCAGAAATTTAAAGTCAAGATAGGTCTCAAACGTCAGAGCAAGAAGCCTACTCCAAGACCTAACCCGACTAACAGAAATTGAAACTGATCAAATTTGCAGCATGACAGAAATTAACCAGGTGATATACTCCAGGCTACCAGGGCAATATACCCATAACCGGGTGATACTTCGCCTTATACTAGGCGATAGACCTCACAATAGCCGAGTGATAAACACCAGGCAGGTCGAGTGATAGTCTATCCGGGGTGAACTATCGCGTGATATTTCCTCTCAAAGCAGGTGATACTTTTTTGGACCCACGAAGTATCGCGCGATATTTCGCTCTAAAGGGCGCAATACTATTGCAAAATTGCTTAACTCTTGACCAAAACTATGTAAAATTTACATTTTTGGGTCTGTTTGGTCAAAATTTTCAGTCTGAGGGTTGATGTTCTCGATCTCAATCACAATATCAGCAAAATTTTGGCAGGTTTGCAAATAGTGAGGGATCAAACATGTCTCATACACTTGAAACAAGGGCAAAAGCAACCTTGCGAAGACAAACACTTGTGATATCAGAATTGAAAAAGCACCCTATGAATGCTACCGATTGTTTGTATGTAAAAACATTTACACTGGCATCACACAACGGAAAACAATTTAAGCAAATCTATCTTAAAAAGGTCAAGGCTCAATACTTACTAACTTAGCCCACAACTTGATGCCCCCTTGCCTCACACCAAGTGGTTACCCACAAGAGATATTGGCTTTGTCGTGGAAGTGTCAAATGACACAACCAAAGGGACACATATGGTGAGTATCTTAAGGTGATCCGGGTAAACCACTTGGATCAATCCTTGCACTAAGAAGATAAGCGGCTAAACAAGGTGGCTTCTATTTAATAGTTTTTAATAAAGATTTTCGTTCACAACACCCTTCTTGCTCCTCATAAAGGACTAAGACCTTGCGGCCTGAAGAGTACCTTAAGCATTCTTGTTCAATATTTTTCCCATGGTCGCAATCCCATGAGATACTCACATCAAACAAAGATAAGTGTTATGTCTACCAAGGTTTTTGGTGTCCTTGATAGCCTTGAGATTATAGTGAGTTGGAATCACTTGCCACCAAGGAAAATGATGACAAGGTTGTCCCCACTTGAGTCGTTCCTCTTGATTGCTCAAGAGCAGGCCTACTAAAAGATTCTTAAAATAAATAAAAATGAATAATTTATGAAATTCAAAGTTTTTGGTTCACCTCAAGGGTGAAGAGCATACTCCCCTATCTCAAAAACTTCTCCCAAACACACCAAGCAAAGAGATTCAATTACTCCCTTGCTTCCAAAACTTTAAGATGGGTCAAGATTTTCTGATTCACCTAAAGGTGAAGAGCATACTTCTCCTACCACCTCAAAATTCATTTCACAAGGTATTAAAGTTCCTAATACAATTAGTGAATGCCACACTTGAAAGGAAATAAATCACAAGCAAAAAAAAAAAAAAAAATTATTTTATGCTTTTTGGGCAGCCCTGCAAAAACTGTTAGTAGCCCTCTTTGACATGCAATTTTTGGCAAATTTCTTAAGCAAAGGCACCTACAACCACAACTAGTTAGGCCCACAAAGTTAGCAAAATCCAAAATCTAACAATGGTTAGCACATGAAAAATCAGATAATCTACAAAAAATGACTGATCAAATGACAAAATCTGAAAATGAAACCATCATGGTTGGATTAGGCATGGAAAGACCTTTCCAACGATATATCACACTTAAATTTTTGATACCATTTACAAAAATTTCTCAAAAATGGGTGCCCATTTTCTAGATTAGCACGGATTTGAAAACGCTGAAATTTTCAAAAAAAATAAAAAAGTCAAAAACAGCAAGCAAACTGATGAATTTAAAATTCTGATCTCTGTCTGTCGTAAAATTTCACGTGAGACAGTACAAAGGTCACGCGAGAAAGTACAAAAGCCCGCGCGAGACAGAACACAGTCCCATGCGAAGAAGCACAGAAGCTCGCACAAGATAGAACACAAGCCCGCGTGAGGAAGCACAAAAGCTCGCATGAGATAGAACACAGGCCCACACGAGGAAGCACAGAAGCTCGCGCGAGATAGAATGCAGGCCCGCGCGAGGAAGTACAGAAGCTCACGCGAGATAGAATACAGGCCCGCGCGAGGAAGTACAGAAACTCATGCGAGGAAATGTAGAAGCTCATGCAAGACTTTGTGATAGTGATGCACGAAAGTACAGACATCGCACGAAAATCACAAAAAAAATTAGAATAGCCGAAACATGCAGCAGAAATGCAAGAAAAAAAAAAGACAAAACAGAGCTGCCTTGCCCCACGGTGGGCGCCAAAAATGTATACACTAAAAAAGTGCACTTCTATGAACCATTACATGCAAGGTTGCTCAGGAATGAGGCCTCACAAAGCGGCTCATAGCTCTCTATGCATGGAGTTGCAAGGGACTATGATGTGTTTGCTCTCAGCTAGAGCTACAAGCTTATGACCTTGCTAGTCAACCACACAATGAGAGATTTGAATGAGGACAAGGGCAAAAGTGCCAATATCCTCAAGAATCACTATGAAAATGCAATGCAAACTAGTCTATGGAAATGAAAATGCAATGCAACTAAGCTATGAAATGGAAAGAACAAGTGTTACAAATCCCTCCTATTAAGCTATGTGAGTTAAATCTATTGCATCAAAGGAAACTAAACTAGATGCCATGAAAGCTAAAATGCAAGAATGAAAGACTAAGAACAATAAAGTTTTCAAAAGCTCTAAAAAGTCTCCAAGAATTCCTGCAGCATAAGATTAGTATTCAAAACATGACCTAAAAATGGAGGAGAGAGCTTTCCTTTTATAAAAAAATGCAAAGGAACGGACCATTGAGATTAAGAGGCAAAAGTCTTAATCGGCGGTGGAGGTTGAAAAAGGAGCAATCCATGTGCACAAGTATCCTCCAATGAGAGTGAAGTGTTGACTTTTGAGCCTCATGTGAGACAAAAAGTACTTTTTTCCTTTTTGTGAAATAAGAATAATGTTTTATTTGTGCAACTTAGGATAAGAGGAAAAGTGGGGCTTTTTATTTAATCAAAGGGGGAGGAAATATTCTTTTTAATTAAATAAAGACTTAGGATAAATGGTTAGCCCAAGGATAAAAATCTAATATATGATCGAAATTAAGACTTGATCAAGAAATTAATAATGTTGAAAATATTGATTATTGATAAAAATGATTCAGGATTGATAAATCAAATAAATGGGGCCCAAAGTCTAGGCGACCATTTTAGGGTGCATACAAGATCCACTAGCTGTTGATCCCGTACTGCTATAGTGACCCTCAGCTGCTGAATCTCTACCTCAAGAATCTGAATGCAGGCTCTCAAATCATCCCCTGCTACTGGATCCACCTGTCCCTGTGCCTGCTCTTGAGAAGGCCTATGTACCTCCTCACTCCCCGAACCCTGACCTCGTGGCCATTTTCAGCCACTAGCTCTAGATCCCTCTCCCACCTCTCTAACCTAGCCTCCTCCTCTGTCCTCATCGTCTCCTCTGTCTCCTCCTCTTGGGGCAACCTATGCTGCATTTGGTACAGTAAATCGAGGGAATGGTGCCCTCTATCGCTCTGCCTTGTACGCTGCATCGGCTCCTACATCCACCATGTCTGGGAGATACTCCCAGTGCTCCCTCCTGATCTCAGTTGTCTCCTCGATAGCCTGCTGATAGTCTAACATGGGTAGCCACCCATGTCCCTCCTCATCTCTGGCCCTCGCATATGTAGTGGTCTCTGTAGAGACTCGTTGCTGCCTCCCAAACTATCTCCATACCTGAGTGATGCAGAACCTCTCAACAATCTCTGAGTGTCAGCTTACTAGTGGTCAAGTACATAGCATGTAGCTCAGCTCATCCTCTGCATCACCCCATGCCTCAACATCTTTTTATGGCCTCCATGTGAACGAGGTCATCTCATCCAGAATCCGCCTGTAATGTGTCACATCCCATGTACGAGCATGTGATATGAAACCTACATATCTATAAATATATGGGTATCTCCTCTCTCTCGGTTGAACCCTGGGACGCATCACAGCAATGTGCTCCCATGCCCACACCTGTGCCAGGATGGCACCACATGCCCATGTCCAACTGTCCCTGTAGACGATCTCGTGCAGCTCATGATACATCTCTGCCAGTATGGCAAGACCCCATGCCATACGTCGCGGTCTCCCTACCAAGTCCACCAATAGTCTGCCCCATCCTAGAGGGAATCCCTTCTGACTGCGATCAGTCATCAGGATCTGTAAGATAAATGATGCCACAATGCATGGCACCGAGAAGTCTCTACCAAAATCATCTATCAGCCTCTCCCAGCTGACATGCCTATCTAGAATGGTCACATCCTGGAACATCTCCTGTATCAATCGTCGCCCCTCGATGGCATCCTAACCATAATACACCTGTGCCAACACACAAATCATGTTAATTTTCATCATATGAAAACTTTACACTTACACAATTATATCTCAAAACATGATTTTACTTACAGGCTCGCCATGGCATGGTACCCGCAGGATCCTATAGACATCCTCTAATGTGATGGATGCCTCCCCTGTCAGTAAGTGAAATGTGTTGTGCTCACTGTGCCATCGCTCAGCCAAGGCTGTCAGTAGCCCGTGATCAGCTCTGATGTAGGGGAACCTTAGCAAGTACCAGAATCCCATCGCTCTGATATTGTCCTCACCTGGATCATCTAGGTTCCGGACACATCTCAATCCCACCACCTTCGGCGCTCTGATGATCAACGTCGGAAAGACCTCCTACAAATCATTCAACCAAGTCATATGTCAGTGCATACTATGATGAAAATCAGTACAAGACACTTAAAGCACAACTATTGTCTAGACCCATGTCTTACTTTGCTCAAAATGATCTAAATTTTAAGTTTTACGGAGAAGTATCGTGCGATACTTCTCTCTATATCAGTGCGATACACCTTTGGCCGTGCGATACTTCACCCGGTATCGTGCGATATTTCACCAGCTATCGTGCAATATTTTGCCAGCTATCATGCGATACTGGTGTCTATATGTGCACGATACTTTGGGGACTCGCGAAGTATCACGCGATGTTTCTTCCCAAAGGATGTGATACTTCTAAAGTATCATGTGATAGTTCTCCTAAAACTAAAAATTTTAAAATTTCAAAATTTCAAAACGTGCTAAATATGCATTAATTGTTATAAATGACTCAAACAACGGCTAGTTTTCGGATACATACCGAGGCACCATAATGTGGAGGTCGGTTGTGCAACCGGGAGCACTCAAATCGGTGTCTGTGGACGGGAACACCTGCTGGTTGAGCCATCGCTATCTCTCAGAGCTCTAGATTCTCAAATAGTTAAAAGTCAAATGATTTTTAAAATGACATTTTCACCCCTTATATAGCATTTTGACTTTTTGACCAATTTTTAAAACACTTCAGAATTGCACAAAAATTGCACCCCTAGCTAATTTCGACGTCTTGGATCCATTTTCGGACTCAAAATTGAAATCTGAAGTCATCTTTCCAGTCAAAATTGTGTTTGAAATCTTCTCCCTCTTTTGCGCAGTTGACTGACTTTTTGAGGCATAATTTGATTTTCGATGGACTTTCTTCCTTCCATGTCTCAAATTTTCTAGTCTTTCATTCACTCTATTTCTAGTCTTCTATTTATATTCTTCTACTTCCTCACTGGGGCATGTTTTCATGGCCTAATGGTTATCCTGTTATCATTTATCTTCGATTATGATTTTATTTCGATTTGATCATCTTTTATCAATTTGTTGTTCTTCTCTATCTGATTTCGATTTTGATTTCGAGGGGGCAGTACCTATGGGATTCTCATCCCTGATTCTCTTGATTTTCCTGATTCAGACATCTTTTGTGAGCTTTTGCTCAAATTTGAGATTCTTATCTCTTACTTTGAATATGATCCTGAATCGACTTCATGTTTAAAGGCCTTTGTTTATGTTTGTCCGGGTGTGATCCCGAATCGACCTCACATCTAAGTTGTTTTGTGATCACAAATCGATCTCACATTTCAACTTCATTCTTTGACTACATGTGTTCCCAAATCGATCACACATTAGTTAAAGAGGGGCAAATGTATGCACCCAAAAATGGTCACCTAGACTTTGGGCCCCATTTATTTGATTTATCAACCATGAATCAGTTTTATCAATAATCAATATTTTCAACATTATCAATTTCTTAATCAAATCTTAATTTCGATCATATATTAGATTTTTATCCTATGCACTAACCATTTTATCCTAAGCTTTTATTTATTTAAAAGGAATATTTCCTCTCCTTTTATTAAATAAAAAGCCCCACCTTTTCCTCTTATCCTAAGTTGCACAAATAAAGCACTATTCTTATTTTATAAAAAGGAAAAAAATATTTTTTGTCTCATATGGACACAAAAGTCAACTCCTATTTTCTCATTGGAGGATACTTGTGCACATGAATTGCTCTTCTTTCAAGCTCCACCATTGATTAAGTCTTTTGCCTCTTAATCTCCATAGTCCATTTTACCTCACTTCTTATAAAAGGAGAGCTCTCTCCTTCATTTGCATCCATTTTTTTTTTATGCTAATGTTATGCTGCAGGTTTTGGAGCTCTCTTTGAAGACACTCTTGCATCCAAGCTTTGAAGACTTGCTTTTCATTGTTGCATCTCATTTAGTTGCATATTTCTTTTGTTTAGTTGCATAATCATGGCATATTAGCTTAGTTTCATTTTATGCAATAGTTTAGTCTCACATAGCTTAATTAGGAGAATTGTAATCCATTGCTATTTCTTTTCATAGTTGCATTGTACTTTCATTTTGATAGATTAATCTTGCATATTCATATTAGTTTGCATTGCATTTGCATACTTTGATTCAATTTGGGGATAGTGGCATTCTTGCCCTTGTTCTTGGATTTGAATCTCTCATTGTATGATTGACTAGCAAGGTCACTAGTTTGTAGCTCTAGCTGAGAGCAATTTTATCATAGTCCCTTGCAACTCCATGCATAAAGAGCTATGAGTCGCTTTGCGAGGCTTCATTGTTGAGCAACCTTGCATGTAATGGTTCATAGAAGTGTGGTCACTTTTACACCATACAACTTGCTGCTCCTAATCTTTTCAGTTACGTTGACCACACCTTTGATTAGCTTGCACTATTTCCATGTGCCTTCAAAATTTTACAGTGTTTTCTATAATATTGTCAATTCCTACGTTGCATTATTACTTACCATCCAAAATACATATTCTAATGCTTGTTGTTTTCTTTTGCAGGTTGCAACTCTTCGACATTTTGCAAATATTGCCTATAGTACAATACAATGCAATTCCAACAACTTTCCCTTCTCTAACATGTCCACATTTTTTTGTTCATTTCAGTTGTCAACAAACAACTATCCTTTGCTGAGCCATTGTAAATTTATAGTTGTCTTTTTTTTATACTAAACTACTCTTTTCAACTTGGCTTAGATGACCCATTATGTCCACATTTAGTACTTCTGAATATAAAAATAATAATATGCTTAAATGTGACTGCGACTACGACCATACTATAATCAGTTTAATTTACTCCGCCTGGCCTCTCAGGAATTGTACTATACTTTGTTTTCTCTTTCCTTGCTTCTTCCCCAAACGTCATTTTCTATCCTATTAAATCATCTCTTTCAGACCGTCCGTTACTTTTCTTGTAACTGAGGCGAGAATCCCATCGTGAGACACTATTAAACAAGGAAACAAAACCCTCGTAACTCTCTGTTTAGACGACGAAGTATTTAAATATTACAGTTGGATGGTTTTTTTCTCTCTGTCGTTCTTTGAAATTATCTTTCCAAGGAACCCACACGACTGTGATATAATCACATTCTATTTACGTTTAGAATATAAGCCATTGTTTTGGGTTTTGGTCAGTTAACACTACTTTTGACGCAGTTTCTAGTAGTAGTGGAAGTTGCATGGGCTGATGCCTTCCATGGCAGCAGTTGTGTACAAGGGGGAGCAGGAAATCTCTGTCGCATTTCCCGCCGTGTGGAAACGCACTCTCATAACTTGTCTGTGGTATTTTGTTATGAGCTTGGCCATTGTTTTGAGTTTTGGTCTCATTCTGATGCTCTCAATATGGATAGGATTAATTATTCCGCTTTCGATTGGTCTGGCGGTGTGCGGGTGCGTGGGAATGTACGTGACAATGGTGTGGCATTTGACGATTGTGGTGAGTGTTATGGATTGGCGGGCATGAAACGTTGACGCTTTCATGGAACTAGCATTAATCCTGCCTTTCTTGGAGCTCTCCCTCTCTCATATGTTGATCTCAGTTCAAACAATTTAAGTGGCAGCATTCCATCTACTCTAGGTAATCTCTCAGATCTATATCTACTCTAGCTAATCTCTCAGATGTATATTATCTTGGTATGCAGAATAACTCTTTGAGCGGTGCAATCCCAATTTCCATTTCCTTTGCTAAGTCATCCAACCTAGAAGATTTTTATTTTTTTTCAAACAAGAGCTTAGATGGATAATTAGCTCTTATTTAATTAAATTGTAAAATATTTTATGATTAAATGGATAAATGAATTAAATTTTAATAGGTAATAATAAATGATGATAAATGTAAAGTATATATAATTGAAGATCTAAATTGAGTTTAGGTTTGGATCTAAAATAGGCCAAAATCTATTGAGGTGAAAATTAGATAGGAAAACAAATAAATGAAATTAAAATTCACTTCAAGTTTGAAGGAATGTGCCACGCCAAAAACAAGGGAACTCCAAATGCAAAAGATAGTAATCAGGCATATAATGATTTTGTGCTTAGATACTCCAGGAAGCGAAAGGTCAAAGTTAATCAGATTTTTATTCTATAGTAGATACAAATGTGAAATAGATACACTTGGGTTTCTCCATTTGGCACTTGAGGGAAGCCCTTAAACATCACACGCTAAGGAACAAATTGTTTCTCCATTTGGCACTTGAGACAACCCTTAAACATCACACACTAAGGAACAAATTAAACCTACAAAAAAACTAATCAACTTTGACCATTTAACACTTTTAGCCTAGGAATCAGCCGTTAGTGTGTGATGTTTAAGCCAATTGGCACTTGAGGGAAAAAGCCGAAGGTAAAATTAAGTGTGAGATAACAAACTTTAAACTAAAACCATTTCAGGTTTGAAAGAGTCTTGAAGATAAAAGTAATAAACAAACAATGATTAACCCTTCAAGATGTGATTAGTTGTAAAACAAAGATCAAACATGGCATAAATTATGATAAATCCAAAATCAAAAGGAACTAGGCAACACTGCTAAAATGGATCCAAAGGTGATACTCAGGTGGTGAATGACTATTTGTGTTTGGGTTCCTATTTGCACCCAAAAATGACCAACATCGACAAAATGGGTACTATGATGAAGAATCATATTCAACAGGTAATACAATAAAGTTTGATGAATTCTACATTTAAGTTCAAATTAAAATGGTTTTTAAACAAAGGACCAAGAGGCTACAACACACATGGAATCAAAATGGAGAAGACCTAGTAAATTTAAACCATTACCTAGGAAACTTGTATTAATAATGGTCTCATTCTAGAAATTCAACAAAGATGGGTGTAACTCTCATTGGTGGTGTTGCTCTACAACTCTAAATAGGCTAGGGTTGGAAGAGAAAATGGAAAGTTACTCATGAGACCCTAGGTTTTTGGGACATGGTAAATGGAAGTGAAACTTTAGTAAAGTCATTTTCCTTCTATGTTATCCCAAGTTTCTTGGATAGGGGATGGAGGGATGAGAAAGGGGTTACTCGAAAACATAAAATATTTAGGTTAAATAATTTAAATGGAGAGTTCATAGTAGAAGTCAAACAAATTATCCAAACTCAAACATAATTAGTTAAATTAATTTTAGGGGACAACCAGGGGATGGGTTTCCAAGAGGTTTGAAGTTTTGAGGATGTCCCCATTTTGACGTGTCTTGGGGTAATACTATTTTCCTTTCTTCAATCTTTTTATTTTGAGGGATAATATTACATAATTAAACTAATTATTTCATGACCTCGTTAAGTATTCATATTACAAGGTAACCTTAGAAAGGAACATTGTGAGAGAGCTCCCAATCCATAATCCTGAGTGGAGGAAAGTATTATTTTCTCTCGCCAACCAATCTTCAGTTGTCTCCTTTATGTGAAATGATTCACTTTCACCGAAAGTCCTCATTAGTCTAGTCAGTTTAAGACTTTAAGTCCATGTTTTGGGGTGTAAATATTTTTTTTGTTTCCAAGCCCATTTGTAACTAGATTCTATGCTTCTTTACAAATTCATCTTTTTCCTTTTTCCTTTTTTAAATGTTAGATAATGAATTTTATCAGTTTGAACCTGAGAGTGCATATTGGCATGTTGCTAGTACTTGTGAGTATAGCAAGGTTTTCTATTCTTTATTGAAGTGTGGGTGCATCTTTTTTTTGTATAAAGTTTTTTTGTCAATTCATAAACCAATCTTTCAGTCCTTGGCTCTTAATTGAAGAGGTTTCAGCCTATAGGCCCATGCACCTGTATCAAGTAAAAAAATACCTCATGGTGGCCCTCAATGGGTTGGTTTTCTTGCAGGCTTCATGCCTTTGCTGGACAATCATGCTCACGGCCCATAACCCCCATCATAAATAAATAAATATAAGAGACAAATGTTGTTCTTAAACACTTTGTTTGTACTATCACTGACATGCACTGACACTTCTTTCTCATAATTGTGAAGCTTTGTAGAATAGATAGTTCCAATTAGTATCTTAGTAATTGTTGTACTTCTCTTTTGAATTTAGAGTTTTTTGCCTATATGTAATGGAGTTACAAAACTCACATGTAGAAACATCAATAACACACAACCTATGTTGAAAGATATTTGAAACCCTCATGAGGAAGCTCCTTCCTAAAGGATGGTGAAGGAAAGGTCAAAAACTTTATGCTATGGTTCTAGGAAGAACTAAAAATGTAAATAGAGGTCCAAGTTGAAAAGTTTTTAGAAAACCTTAAAATTGAACCCTAGAAATTTTATTTAGGATGATTGTCAATTGATTGTAATTTACTAATTCTAATTCATATTCATTCATTAAACAAAACCATCTATAAATCTATATCCTTCACATGGGATTGGAATATTGACTTTTCCTTTTACTTTTCAAATCTTTATTTGGAAGGTTTTTATACTAAACCCATAGAATCATTTTTCTACCCAACATGGGAGTATGAGTCTTAAGATGAAACCTCTTCGTTGAGAGCCAAGAGTTGAGGACTATTTGTTCCATCATAGTTGTTTGGGGAAATATCTCAACTTTATCTGATACACTATTGAGGTTGTGCACTCAATGAGATTTGATCCCTAGTGGGCTCCTTCAAAACCATTCAACTTTACCAGCAAGCGATGGGCCTTTAGACACCTTTACGTAATGTTTGATTTCATCCTAATCATGTATTTTATTTTGATACATTCAAGCATTATAAAAATATATATTATATGTTAATCTTCATAAGGGAATAAAGTCTATATAAACCTCAACTTATTAAAGAAATGTAATCAATAAGCACATAATTAGCCTAGTTTAATTAGTAGGGTCTAATCATTGCCATAGATGAATAAATATGATAATTAAATTAAATTATAGACAATACCTAGCTGAATTATTTTAATGAAGAAATGGTGTGACAAATGTCAAGCTCGATAATTCATCAATACTGTATGTTTTTTTGGGTGAATTAGATAAAGATCTTTAACTAGGAAAATACATTAATTGTGGTTATGTTGAGCTTTGTATTTATAGAACTAGACCTTTTGAGTGCATGAGTGATTTGTGTGGAAATGACCATGTAGTTCATAGATCTTATCTTTACTAATTTTTCTAGTTTGCAACTCATTTGTCCCACTTCTCTAATAGGAATTTTTATTTGAAAAATGGATAATTAGTTCTTATTTAATTAAATAGTAAAATATTTTTTGATTAAATACATAAATGATTGGTGGGAGTTGAAGCCATTTGCATCTTTTGAAATCTTTCAGGGTTTCATGTCCTTGTAGGAGAGATTTTGTAGCAGAGGGAGATGGCGATGATTTTGACTAAGATGTGGATGATGGAGGAGTGCATGTTACAACTAGCAGTTGTCGTTGCACCAAAAGATTGACATGTTAATGCCTGGTACACCCACTAGACTTATAGAAGACACAAGAGGTTGTTAAACCATGTCACGAACCATCACTGTGGTAGAAATACCAAGGAGATAAAAGGCGCAATTAGTCTTTCTCACCTTTGTAACAATCCCCCCAGCACATGCACGGGGTTTGAACCTGTGACCAAGCTCTGATACCACTTGTTACAACTAGTGGTTGTCATTGCACCAAAAGATTGACATGTTAATGCCCAATCGATACAACCACTAGACTTATAGAAGACATAGGAGGTTGTTAAACCATGTCACGAACCACCACTATGCTGGCAACGCCAAGGAGACCAAGGGCGCAATCAGTCTTGCTCACCATTTTAACAGTTCATAATCTCATTAATATTTTAATTTCTATCTTTGAGAGAGAAATTGTGGTGGTAGAAATTTGTGCCTTGTTGGTGTTATATATAATTTCAATGGAGTCATTGATTTTGTACTTTGGTAAATAGGGATACAGTGTCAAAGGTACCAAGGAACTATCTTGTAACTTTTAAACTTTGATAAACTCAACAAAATGACATAATCATTAATGAAGGAATTAGATTGATCCATCACGAGTTGTTTATCTTTAAATATCCATATATTTTCTTAAATTAACAATCTGAGACTAATAAAAATGACTTTTCAAAGAAAAATATAGTAGAAGAATTACCAATTCAATTTAAAGAAATCAGAAATAATATTCCTCATAAATCAAATTTATAAATTCCTCCCTTTTCCTCCTTAAAATAATGTCTCCCCCTTTAAAATAGAACCATTCCAATGCTTATTAGAAATAACTATCAATCATCCTCATTAATTGTTTAAGTACACCATGTTATAGTCTACCTTTAGACTATAATTTAAGATGCACAGTTTTATAAATATATTGTTTTAATAGGTAATATTGTGTGTCTAGTAGCATTGTTGTTGTTCTTTTTAACCAAGAATGAAACATTTCATCTAGATTGTTCATGCATAAGTGATATATGTTAATTTTTTCAATCAATTTAATGTTTTTTCTTTGGTAAAATTGAGAACAAGAAGCATATTTGTATGACTAAAATAGCATTCTCATGGAGGAGACTTTTCTAAAATATTTTAATAATAATGTTTGAAATTGTGTAGGAGCATTTCATAAATAGGTGGTTCTATATATTTTATAATAGTACCAAGCTTAAATTTTCAAATAAAAAAAATTAAAAAGTTGGTCTTATAATTTTTTAATTAATGAAAAAAATTGTCAAGATTGTTCTTACTTAAGTGATTGATATCTTCAATAATCATATGTAATTTTTTTCAATCAATAATAATTTCTCATTGATAAAAGTTAGAACAACAACCATATTTGCAAAAATAAGATAGCATTCTAGTAGAGGAGACTTTCCTTGAATATTTTAATAGTTATTCTTAAAAATATGTAAGACCTTTTCAAAACTAGGTGATTCCAAGATTTTATAATAGCCTTAAGTTTTAAATTTTATACTAAGAAAATTCAAAAAAAAATACTTAATATTTAAAAAACTAAATATAATATTTTTAACAACCATTTATATTAAAAATTATAGATAGATGACTTAAGGGGAAAAAAAAAATACTAAAAATTTAAAAACTAAAGTAGGTGATTCTAAGATTTTAAAAAATTAATTATGTCAATGGGCCCTTGGTCTGCTGGTGAAGTTGAATGGCTCACAACGAGCCCACCAGGGATCAAGTCTTGTCGAGTGCAAGGCTTCGAGGCTCTCTTCCTCGTTGGCTACCTCATGAAAGACAGGGTCTACTAAAATAAAATATTTCAAGTCATTCTTCACATTGACAATTATTCAATAATACTTAAAAAATTAATTACAATATTTTTTAACAACCACTAATATTAAAAATCATAGATAGATGACTTAAGGGAAAAACAAATACTACAAATTTAAAAATGGGGTCTACTAAAATAAAATATTTCAAGTTATTCTTCACATTGAATTATTCAATAATACTTAAAAAATTAATTACAATATTTTTTAACAACCATTAATATTAAAAATCATAGATAGATGACTTAGGGGGAAAACAAATACTACAAATTTAAAAACGGGGTCTACTAAAATAAAATATTTCAAGTTATTCTTCACATTGACAATTATTCAATAATACTTAAAAAATTAATTACAATATTTTTTAACAACCACTAATATTAAAAATCATAGATAGATGACTTAAGGGAAAAACAAATACTACAAATTTAAAAATGGGGTCTACTAAAATAAAATATTTCAAGTTATTCTTCACATTGAATTATTCAATAATACTTAAAAAATTAATTACAATATTTTTTAACAACCATTAATATTAAAAATCATAGATAGATGACTTAGGGGGAAAACAAATACTACAAATTTAAAAACGGGGTCTACTAAAATAAAATAATTCAAGTTATTCTTCACATTGACAATTATTCAATAATACTTAAAAAATTAATTACAATATTTTTTAACAACCATTAATATTAAAAATCATAGATAGATGACTTAAGGGGAAAACAAATGCTACAAATTTAAAAACGGGGTCTACTAAAATAAAATATTTCAAGTTATTCTTCACATTGACACCTATTCAATAAGATAAGTTTATAAGAGATCCAGATGTACTATTGACTAAAATATTTAATTGATCAAAAATAAAATAAAAAGTATTTTCATTTTCCTATTCAATAAGGTAAGTTTATAAGAGATCCAGATGTAGAGTTAGGCTAAGATTTTTAATTGATTAAAACTAAAAAACAATACTATTCCAATTTTCCTATTTTTTTAAATTAATCAATAATTCTAAATTATACATAAACAAAATTATTAAAAATTAAATTAATCCTATTTTTTATTTTTTATTATTTAAAAAAATTATTCAACGGTGCATGGTAATCTGCACCCAATCATCCCTGTATAGACGTCGCAATTCAATAAAACCTTTTTCCTCGTAAACTATGACCATGGATAGGTAGTCGTGAAATTTCAGCTTCCTACAAGATTCTGAAAATAGAACAATAATTTGTTTTTGTGATTTCTTTTTTATCAGTAATTTAAAGCCTTCAACCGATCGCACAGCAGAGGGAGGAAAATTTATTTGATAAAAGAATGGGGCGGAGCTGTTTTTCGACTTCTTTGGATATAAGGATCAGATGAAGGTAAGCTTTTCGTTTATACTTTAATTCGAATTAAGCTCTGAAAATGTTTTGCAGATCTGGCATATTTTGTTGAATTTGTGGTTAATATTTTTTTTTGGAGACCACAAAGATTTTAATGCGATCTGTGATTTTTAATGTCTGTAGAATTACTTTGCAATTGAGGGGAGAGCATTAGTGGACTACAGAATTAGTTTAAAAAAATGATAATTAAAAGTTCATTAATAAGTTTCACATATACTAATAGTCTATTATGTTTTAGCCTTTTTTATTTAGACATTTAATCATAAATACTAGCAATTTTGAGTGCACTATTATTGACTTATAGGTATTGGGCAACACTTTGAAATGGCCACGGTTGCACTCTTTAAGGATTAGGGAATGTGACAAGGGAGCATTGTTCTTACTTAGAAGCCATAAAATATTTTTAAGAAGTTAAGTCCATTTAGAAACAACCCAAAAAATCGTCAAAATCTGATGTATAATTTAAACACTCTAAATGCACTAAGTTAACTATGGTAGTTACTGATACGCTTCCTCTAATAGATTGCGTAATAGAATAAAAGTTCCTTACACCTCCACCATATTTGGGAGCTGAACCTCTCAAACCCTTGACACTTACCTGGCATTCCAAAAATTGACTGTCCAAGATCGTTTTTGGCTTAAATTTTTACCTTTCCTGGCTTCTCCATCACAAGAATGTGAGAATGATCGCCATTGGTAACCTTTGTCCATTATGGAATCTGATTAAGCGAGTGTATACGATGAAATGGAAAATTAAGAAAACAAATAACTTGAAATCCATAAATAAGAATCAAATCAAATTTCTAATCTAACAATCTTACTGTGAACTTCAAGATAACTGTTGCTTCGCCAGTTGGGATTTGGATGTGACTGAGCAACATAACATTGTATTTGGTTTATTTATTGATTTTGAACTTGCATTGAGTGTGATTGTATGAAAATGATGAAGGAATAATTATATTTATAGGCTTTAGATAGAAGATGAGGATAGTCACTTGACAGGTTGTGAAGTCTATTCAATTGAGAAATATAAATTTTCCATTTCAAACTGATGAGAGGATTAAAAATGAATTATTTTATTAGAAAAAAGTTTTCATTTTATGAATAACAAAAGAAATTTTTAAATCAAGAAACGACTAACTAATGAAGGAGTTGATTAATGAAACAAAAATGAAATTTTTATTTGAAAAATGGGTAACTAGCACTTGTACTAGAAGAGGAGGTGCAAGGATTACGTGAATAGAAAATTATATAGAATACAATTTATATGTGCATAAAAGATACATTAATTTAATTTACAATATCATATGTATAGAATATTATTTTTTGAATATACAATTTCAAAATACAATCTTGACTTCGGAATGATGATTCTTCTTCAAGCTATAATTTCTCTCTATGAATTTTGCTTCATGCTTTTAATGGTCTTTTTTCTTTTGGTTACTGTTGTCACTAAGGATTGCACCCTGTTTTGCTAAGTGTTGAACCCAGCAATCCTGTGAAACATGAGACTATTCTCAGGCTGTGGGTAGCCTATTCGAGAATAGACCTCTGGATTAAGGGACGACTTCCCTTTGGATCACTTGAAACTTATCTAAACTTGGAGGGAAAAGGGATAAAAAAAGCTTGAAAGTAAACAACTGCAACTTGAAATGGAAAGGAAGGTGATCCACCGAATTTGGAGAGAAACCACAATTGAGAAATAAGTTCACTTCATCAGCAATTCAAATCTAACTCACAACTCAATCCTACTTTCTTAACCCCTAATGAAATAAGGTACTTAGAATCTAGAAAAGGAAGAAAACTTCACAAATCTGATATTCTTGATTATACACAAATCACACCACTGAATTAAGGAAAATCCTTGAATACCCACTTGAATCCAAAATGCAGATTAAGGATATAGAAACATCACAATAATCTTACATATGGCTTCAATAGAAAACCCGGAATTGTGGGAGAACAAGAAGGATCAATTTTTATTGCTAAAAAGAAACAAGTACAATTGTGTCTCTCAGAGCTACAACACTCAAATTAGAGAGAAAGAATGAAGAGCTAACCTCAATCACCAAAAATGAGAGGTATAAAAACAAAACCTAAGAATCTGCATTCAAACTCCACTACCTCATAATAATAGAAAAGTCAAAATATGGACCCATGAGGCAGCATCTGTTGACTTGGTGGTCAGCACCTCCTTGGAGATTCGTGACATGGCTTAACCATCTCCTGTGGATCGGGTTAAATCTGGCATTTGTATCGGGCATTGATAGTTCGAGCTTTTGGTGCAACGGCAAATGATTCCAACAATTGGTATCAGAGCCTTGGGTCACGGGTTCAAGTCTCCCTTAAGTGGGTGTTGAAGGTTCAGTCGGTGCTGAGGGGGAGATTGTTGACTTGGTGGTCAGCACCTCCTTAGAGATTCGTGACATGGCTTAATCACCTCCTGTGGATCGGGTTAAATCTGGCATTTGTATCAGGCATTGATAGTTCGAGCTTTTGGTGCAACAGCAAATGATTCCAACAGCATCATGGTCTGAATGTCAGATTCTCGGATTCCTAGGGGCGAGGAAAGTGGGGGCCTAAAAATGAACAGTCAAAGATGACCATTACACCCACTAAGTCATGCCACTAATTGATAATCTGACAATGGTTTATAGAAATACCACTTGTCGATTATCTTACAATAAAAGATGGGCCATGACTTAACTTTAAAAACTATCCACTATGACCTCAAAGAGGTACAATTATATTTTTAAAGAAAGCTCAACCAAAAGGGAAGCACATTCTTAAAAAATAATAGCATTAAAAAACAAAAACCTTCAAACCCTAGGAAAGACTATAGGCTACATACAAAAGATGAAATATCAACTCCCCAAAATGGGACGATATTCATATGACCAATAAATCACATATAACCTAAAGTCTTGAGGTATCGGCATAACACTCAACCCTAAAAAAAAGGGGAGGAAGAAATAACATTATCGAATAATGCCCGAAAACTTGGCATTACAACTGCCATACTCGGCATTTGGCAACATTCCGAACTCACTGCAGTTCTTCTCGGTCTTCACTTAGAAATAGCACTCGAACAATGGCAACATCCTCGAGGTAGGCATGCATGAAATGATATATCTTTTTTGTGGCAACAGTGCTTCATTTTCTTCTATGTAGATTTCATGAATTAGGGCATTTGATATGTCATATTGTAGCTCTGTTACTTGGGCATTCCTGTTCATTTTGATGCACTGTTCGATAGCATAGATGTATATATTGGTTCTGTTTACAAATAGCTTAGGGCATTATTCTTTGAATACATAGGGCACGACATACATTTGTCCCCCTTCTGTAACTTGGCATCATGTATTTCATTTCCAGATAAATGAGACATTGTTATCGAAAGCATTTGATATATCATACTTTGAAATAATTGTTGAGAGCACTGTATGCCCGATGAGCCACGAGCTAGGGCACGGTTTGTGAACTGTTGTATTTGTATTTGTTATCCCCGTATGCAATGCATCTTCTTGGGCATCTCTTTTTAATCTCTGTGTTAAAGGATGGGGCACCGTACATCCGCTGTTCCATTTATCATTGTATTGAAACCTGTTACCTTTTGTATTTGAAAAGCCCGTGAATCGGCAATACTAGGGCATCAACACAGCATTGTATTATCTCATTTCACCCTTCGAGGGTTTTAGGTAATTGATTGCTCATTGATCCTTTATGGCATCACTGTTTTGAATATGCTATTATTATATTTTGTTTGCTGCTAGATGCACGAGCTCGTGAACCTAGGGTATCACAGTTTGAACACGGCATTGTTGTATACACTGGTTATGCCATGGGCTCGCGGCATATATACTTGTAACACTGATAACATTTGAGAGTGTCGAGCCTTCAACACCAGTGATGGTACAGTGTGTACGTTGTGTTTGTTGGTTGTTTCCCTTTGATATCTTCGAAGGCCTGTTAAAGGGCATGCATTGAGTTTGTTGTTTTACACCTTAGAAACCCGTGGATGGCACCACTGTTTTGAATAATCATACTATGACTGGAACAGCCCGAGTACATAATTGGTGTATCTGTTACTTTGTTGGGATGAACTCGTTGTCCAGTGGTAGCAAGCATATTGCCCCTTTGCATTTGACATTTGACTTTCAAAATAACATAAGGCCCGAGAACTAGACCAGGGTATTATTCTGTGAATGTTATGCACTTGACACTTTGATCATACCATATTACTGCATTGTTTCTTATAGATCGAGAACACCATGATCTATATTATTGCATCTATTGATTTGTATACTGGAATCCAACTGTGTTGCTGTTATGTTTGCATTGATCATTGAACTATTTGCATATATAACCCGAGCATAGGAACATTGCTGTATGAACATGAAACTACACAACTCGAGAGCATGTTAGGGCATTATATTCACTGTTGAACACTTATGGAGTTTCAAACTGTGGCATCTATCAATCTGTTATAAGCTTAGACATCATTGACTGTTGGCATCCATGTTAATGTTGGATAGTTATCTCCTTGATTCATTGATTCAAAATCTGTGGTCTTCGTGCATTATTTTTTGATAATTAGTGTTGAGGTTTGGTAGTTACTCATTGCCATATGCTCCACTATTGATACCCGGTTATTGCACTTGTTTGGCCACCATTTCATTGCTGAGTGGCATCACTTGTAACTGATTGAGCAATTGTTGATACTTTTTAGCTTTGTTTTAGTGTAACATCATGCTATCATGTAGTCCACCTTGAATTGATGTCTCCATGATGTGTTGTATATTTTAGATGCTTATGAAACAGCAGTGTTAACATTGTGTTGACATTGCCTCATGTTACATCATACATATGAAATGCCCTGTTGGAATACTAATGCAGATTAGGAAAACATCTATGTTGCAGTGTGCCCTATCTCTTACATAGATCTGTGTACCCTGTTATTAGCTCTGTTTTCCTTTGATGCCATGTAGATTTCCGTTATTTATTCATCATAGCTTGACTGACAACAAGCCTCAGTGCCCCTGTTGGCTTATTAAATTATCATGTTCATGTTACAACACATAGATTCTGTTTGCACCCTTATACCAGTATTTGCTTATCATGCCATGCTGTTTGATTGATCCCTATTGATGTCGAATCATCTGGATGCTCCTCATCTATACATACTGTGTGTGCTCTTGGCCCTTGATGCGATCATGATGGAGATCATGAAGTTTCCCTGTCATGATCTGCATCAAGGGCCCAGGTCATTCATGGAATTCATTATTGGATCTGCTTCCCTGTATCTGCACATGAAACAAACTCGTCAGTGAAAACATGGTGCCTTGTTGCTTTGGAGCCTTGATACACATGCCCTGAGCACAACCTTTGTTAGAGGTGCATGGCTGAGTGTACATATGCATTCTGTAGATATTGTGATACCAGCCATTGCATAGATCCATTGGATCTAACCCATCTCCTCTCATTTCTTCTTGCGGGTTCTGAATCTCAAGAGCTTTTGGACAGGACCGAGCTTCGAACACCAATACCAGGCAATGTTTGGTACCCTAGTATTAATTATTTCTTTATGTATATCTGCACTCATTCATTCAATTCTGATGGCGGTTATGCTCACGGCCTGTGTGAGCTCAGATAGATGCTTTTTCCTTTCAGTTCTTTACTTTTTTGAACAGTATATATGCCACTGATACATGTACATGTAGATGTAGATGCAATTCATTTCCTTTTCATTTTCATGTATTTTGCGATGAAATGAACACAAATATTAAAGAAGATCACCTAATAACCAAACTAGGTTACTGTAGCATCATCTAGTAATTAGATCTCCAACTTAAGAATGAGTAAAAATATGACAACAGTTACCAACTTGGTAATTTTACCCCAAGATTATAGGCACAAGTTCTTTGTAGTGGAGTAGAGGAATTAGACTAAGAAATAAATTAAAGAGCTTGACCTCTATTCACATGATGGAAACAACTTCTTTAGACACATTCAATGGCTTCTTTAAGTTGTAGTGGTAATTTCCCTTGGAAATAAACAAAGATGAGCTTCAACTTTATTCACAAGTTGAAAACAACTTCTTTGAGCACAATACATTAGATACTACTCAGCTTTTCCACTTGCAATGAAATTATATGTATAGTATTGAATTGGTATGTGCCCAATTTATCATAAGAAAATGGTAGAAATCAAATTTTTACAATGACCTAATATTGTCAAAATGTATAAAATGAAAAAATATAATTAACAATAAGATGTAAATGATAATAAATTTTTCTAGTAAATGATAAAAAATTTGAAATGAAAGCTCCAGCTCCCACTCCCACTGCGCCTAGGGCTTCTCCGGCTGTGGCATTGCTTGCTTCTGGGAAGGCTACGCCTGTAGTTGGGAAGGATGCACCTCAGACCTCCCATGTGTGTTCGGTGCAGGGTGGTCTGCCCTCTACGGTTCGAAAATCCATGGTTGTGTTTGTGGCTGGGAAGGCAGCGTCTGTTGCTTGGTTGGTTGAAGACCCTCAAGTCTCCCCTGTCTGTTTGATGCCCTCAGCAGCTCTTAAATCCAAGGCTTGTGGTCTTCATGCTTCGGCCGGTAGCACTCGCCTTGCTTTCCCTATTTGTAACCACATAGTCGTGGAGTTAGATGAGGAAACTCTATCCGATATCAATGTTGTAGCCTCTATTTTTTCATTACATGGTTTGATTTGCAAATTTAAGGGACACTGGCCTTGTCTGCCCGATTTTCATTCTTGGATCTCCAAGCATTAGGAGCCCCTAATTACTGGTAGAGTCCACATATTTCCTATGGCTAAGGGTTTTTTTGTGGCTAAATTTGAAATTGCTAAGGATAGAAACATTATTTTGTGTGAAAATATTTTTAGTTGGGATGATCGCTTTATGCTAATGTTGAAACCTTGGCATCCTGATTTCTCACCATTTTCTAAATCGTTTGATAAGAAACTCATTTGGGTTAGGCTTCCTCATCTCCCCCTCCATCTTTGGGTTGACTCTATTTTGGAGAGTGGGGGATGCTATTGGGGATATGTTAATGGTGGATGAAAAAACTTCTAATTTACTCCACTCTACATATGCTCGTATCTTGATGGAGTTAGATATTTCTAAAGGCCTGCCTTCAGAAATTAAGTTTTTTTCCCCTCAAGGTAGAAGATGGATTCAACAATTGGACTATGAAGGCCTCCCCTTCAGATGCAAAAGATGCTTTTTGACTGGTCATGTTGCTAGTCAGTGTGAACTTCAGAGACCTAAAACGATCGCCTTGTGGTGGCAAGGTGCCTCCTCTCAACACTAAATGGTGGAGAAGGTGTCTTCCCATCAGAGCTTTTTGCAGGTGGTTGGGCAGGATTGTCATGTGTCTTCTGTGGTGAAGGATGGCTCGCGCCTTCATGTTGTGCCTTCTACAGCTGCTGGCACTGATTCAGTTTGTCCTCTTGTTGGTTGTGTTCTTGCTCCTTTGTTGGCTGGAGTTGTTCGCCCTTTTGTTGTTTCTCCTCCAGATCCTTCATTACTGGATGGTGTTGGGCCCCCTGCCGACAGTTCGGTGGATGTTTCTGTTGTCCTTGTTGGTATGTTGATCGGTGTTGGTTCTAAAGTTGTTGACCCTCTTTTAGTTAATCCCTTGGTTGGGAGTAATATTGGTCCTTTGCTGGGAGTTTCACTAGTTGTTCCTTCATCTCTGTTTGGTGTTGGTTCTTTTGTCTTGGATTTGTTGTGTTGGCAAGATGAGGCTGCTAGAGTTGAAGAAGGGTAGATCACTGTTAAAGGTAAACATTCTAAGAGATCCTTCCTTTCTTTTGACATGAACCTTCGGTCCCATAAGAAGGTATCAAAAGTTTAGTCCCCTTTCCCTTGTCTTTTCTTCTCCTTTGGTTTAATTGGCGCAACAGACTCGGGTGTTTTTGTTGGAGTGCTTTCTTTGGCAGTGTTTTATCATGAGGGGTTTGAGTTTTCTGGGCTTTTGTTTTGGTCGGACTGTTATTTTTTTAGAACTCTAATAATTTTATCTTAAGTTCTAGCTTTGTAAAGGGTTTTGGGGCCCCTTCAAAACCTATTGTTACCTTAATCAAAAACAATAAGATGTAAACAAATTCCAACGAAGGCTGCTCTGAAATGAGGTAAAGTGAAAGTGATCAATTAGTGACAAGGGGAACACAAAATTGGGCAAGACATGAGGTAGATGTCCACATTGAAATTGTTTAGTGGGAAAGAGTAGACCTTGATGAGAACATAACCTATAGCCTAATCAAAGAATGAGAACATTTAAACTATAAGCCCAAGAGGGCAATGGTGGAACATATAGGGATCATTCTTACCATGCTTGGTAGGTTATTTAAGCATGAGTTTTCTACTACCTATATGCCATATAAATTGAGAAATCCATACAATGACTTGAAGTCATTGGATAACCAATTATAAATCAATAAAAGGAAAAACAAGAAAGCATTGTAAAGTACACATGTGGTTGAAGAGTGAAAAATAACCAAATATGGACTCTATATACTTGTTGTAGTTTCTAGTAAGTGATAAAAGAAATCTTGGAACTATGTTTGAATTTGAAGTAGCTACAATGAACAATCTTAAAATATGTTACAAGTGAGGACTCTAATGTCATTGTTTTACATATTTACTATTTTTAGTAATAAAAATACATAATAATATTTTTTGTGTGTTTCCTATAGTGACTCGGCCTATATCTATATTAGATGGTAAAAGAAGAATCATATGGTTAGTTGACAAAACAAAGGCTTTAGAAGAAGAAATCATGACTCGTGTTTATTGACTCATGAAAAAACAAAAATTTAAACAAGGATAAATGTATTTTATGTTGTATTTAAGTGAATAAGAGGTTAGAGACACATAGTCAAAACATACATCTTTGTATCTTATTATACTTTTTCTTCACTTCCAACACTGTCACTTTCTTCCTAGTAAAACTATTCAATTTACAATAACCATATATCATAATAGCATAAACCTTTCACTTGACGAAACTCATAAAAGTGGCCTAGGTTGCAAAAAAAAAGTAATCTATCAATAAAGTGCAATAGTGCAAGGTCGATCATCTTGATCTATGCTTCATCCTAATAAAATAAAATTCCACTAATCCAAATCATGTAATAGCTAGTTTGAAGCAATACTATCATTTGTATAAGCCAATTTGTTTACAAAAAAAAGGTAACCCAAGAGCTAAAGAGAAGATATTCAAGGTACAAATATCTTACAAATAATCATATGTTCATTTATAATTGAACAATGAGTAGCCACAATGATTACTATGCTTTGTTGCTCGTTATAAAAGGGCATGTCATAGTTGATTAACTAAGTTTATAGGTTTTAAGGCTCACTCTAATGAAGATCTTAGACTTTGAAAAATGACTATTCTACATATAGATTCACTAATTTAAGTGCAAAATTGATCTAATATTTATGAATTTCAACTAAATTTTTTTGGTGTGATGAAATCTAGTCAACCTAATTTACAATGTCTAAATTTGTGTAAAGATGACTAATATTTAGAAAGACTTTCAAGAAATTTAAAGGTAGGTAACTTAAAAGATTAACAAATCATGGCATACATTCTTAGATTGTCTTCTCCACATTCTGTGGCTAGAATAGGGCCATTGATCAAATGATGTTTCTTTGTGGCCAAATTCAAAAGAGAAATTAATGTTTGAAACCATGTTTCCAAAAATCTACTGACCTGACAATTTACACATGCTTTGATAGAGAATCTTATCAAATTTAATTTGATGAACTAAGATGATTATATTTTATCAATAATTTTTAGTCATTGTTATTATGTTTTACATGTTCTAGGATTTCTAGTAAATATGAAAGTAATGTAGTTTCCTATTATTATGAATGTTTTACATGTTCTAGGACGTCTACTAAATATGAAAGTAATGTAATTTATTATTTATGTCTTATCAATTCATAGAAGCTATTTGACATGCTTGAATAAAAGTTGTTTAAGGGTATCAATAGGGTTGCATTCACTTTTACTTCTAAAAAAATCATATATTATGTTTTTTCACTTTATGTAAGAGAAATCAATGGACAATTATATTCTTGGTTCAAGATAATATATGTTGCTATATTGTTCGCTCTATTTTAAAATAAAAATAGGGTTATTAGATATACTTCTACATATTCCTTCTATGTAGAAATATCACACTTGAATATTAATAGGAGCATAGGAGAAAATATATGAATAACAACACCATGACTAGCTAAGCATGCATAAAACACAAAAACTCTCGCTATTGTGGATAATCAACAATTTTCGTAAATTAACACACCCTAGGATTCCATTGTATATATAGATTTTATTATATTACAAGCAAGAGGGTCCCCTTGGATTTGGATGAGTTTGAAATCCCTAACAATTGAACAATATCTCGTGAGTTCAATGTGGATGAGCATCACAACGACCACAATTAGAATTCTATAAACCAATTATCAAAGATTTTATCATTATCTAATATAAACAATGAAAATTATTTTTTCCAACTTGTCTCAAATCTCATAATAAATGGATTAAAAATGATACATACTTTATTAATCATATTATTTATAAATATTATATCAAATAATTTACTAGATAATCTTTTTGTTTGTAATATAATGATATTCTTAATACACCTATTTGCCAATTTATTAGACCATAAAATAAAATTACTAACAATAAAAAGTTCAATATAAACTTAATTTAAAAATACCAATTTACATTGACATGCACAAGATTTTATATTTATAACATTTTACTTACATATTTAATAAAATAAAATTATTTTCAATAATAAACTATTTAATTTTATATGTTACAATACAAAAATTACAAGGTTAAAACAAACCCTAAGATCCTAAAGTTAATTTCTACTACAATGTAAATGGAACTGGAGGTAAACAAAAAACCAGTGAATCCAAAAAGCTGGACTCAAACAATATCTCAGGAAAAGAAGCAAAATATAATGCATATTTATATTATATATTGATAACTCAAGTCAATGTAAATAGAACTGGAGGTAAACACAAATCCAGTGAATCCTAAAACCTAGACTAAAACAAAATGGCAGGAAAAGAAGCAAAATATAATATATTATAAATTGATATCCCAAGCTGAGTAAATAGGTCAATAGGACAAATTGGCTTACAGTAGACATATGAACGTTCAACAAATTCCCAATGATCAATAAAAACAAATGTTCATAAAAAATGGTGCTAAATTTCATAATGAAAATCACAACACCTTACATCAAGAAAGAGAAAAGTATCAGGGCAAGAGTACCATTTAGCAATTCGGGCACCAGGATTCCTCCCCTTGTTAACTCTAATCCAGTTATGGAGAATTGTCCAAACACTTCTGTCTCTACTAATGCTGTTGTCTCCAATTTTTCAAATTTCTTGAATTCTGAGCAACCAAAATTCCGATCCTCAAACAGCATTTCTGAGACAGATTGGGAGATTGAAGAAAAATGGGAGGATGTGAGAAAGGTCATCAAATTTATGCACTATGGCACCCAGGAAATTCCACAGTGGAGAGGTGGACCAATGGATTCTAAGACACTATGCAATGCCTGTGGCTTGAGATATAGGCATGGAAAACCTGTACCTGAATACAGACCCAGACCACCTGCAACTCCATCACTTTCAGTTGATAGGATACAAGCCGGAAAATGCATGCATTGTAGCACACAAAAAACCCCACAGTGGAGATCCAGACTAATGGGTCCTAGTACACTATGCAATGCCTGTGGGGTCAAATACAGGCGCAGAAAACTTCTAGTAGAATGCAGACCTAAACTTGTAAAATGCATGCACTGTGGTGCCCAGAAAACTCCCAAGACACAATGCAGTGCCTGTGGCCTGAGATATAGGTATGGAAGACTTGTACCAGAAGGTACCTTCTGCAAGTTCTAAATTTTCAGTTGATAAGCAGTCTGAGGCAAAATGTCAAAAGGAATTTGCATCACAGGCCTTTCAGGCAAAACAAAAAACTTCTAGTTCTGAGGTATTGGAAAACTGTCCAAACTCTTCTGTCCTTGCTAATACTGCGGTATGTAGTGGTTCAGATTAGTCTGTTTCCAAGATGCTCACTGATTTTGATATGTCCATGCGTCTTATATCTGATGATGGGAAAGATGGTGGATGGCCTCTCAAGGCTAGCCACACGACTGGTTTCTCATCTTCTTCCAACTTGAGGAGTTCTTCTTCTTCACCACACAGGAGAATTTGGAGTCCAGGGGTCATAAAACAACATTTTGGGGCTAAGGTCAAGGTAGTATTGGCTGCCAGAGAAGTCAATCATTTGGGAATTGATAATAGAGTAGTAGCCTTGTGAAGAAACCCCAAGAGAAATTTGTTCCATTCCACTGGGGAACTTTTGCCACATGATTAATCTGCAACTTACAGGTATAGCTGTTGTTTCCTTGTCAGGATCTGGATGCAAGGTGTTTAGTAGACAAAATTGCAGTCAAAATGCATATTTTGAAACTAATTTCATTTTGGGCTTGTTTTTATATGTTTTGAGACTACGTTGTGGAGAAAGTAATCAATGATAAATTGGGTCTCTACTCTCATGAAATAACAGAGATAAGTACTTCATGTGATGCTACTTCACCCTTTCTAAACCTTGAAAAAATATAATCCTATAGAGCATACCTACAATTTCTACCCATACCGAGAAAATAGGGGAATGCATAGTGTTTCTTTCCCATAACCAAATAAAAATCAGGCAAGTGACATACTTCATTACAGTGCTTTCAATATGTTGATTAGTAAAAAAAAGAGTGCAGAGTTTCTATAAATTGTGGTACGAAACCCAACTACTGCTTTTCAATCTATTCACAATATTTCTGATCAACCCAGCACATGGTAGACCATTCAACTTTTAATGTGGTACACCTTTCAAAAATCATGAAAATCAAGAATTTTTGTGACCACCAGCAACTGACATGAGACATAATGTTTTCGATGGGCTTTCTCAACAAATATAACAAAATCAAAATTTGGACAATAACCTAACTTTAGGAAAATGCTGGTTGCATGATAATGATATTAAAAGTTGATATTTCCTCTGTACTAAAAGTCAGTTGTCCATTTCTTATCAATAGAAGTGAATACTCCCACCATCACTCAAATCGGAAAAATCGAGTGTTGTAATTTGGGTTAGCTAATCGTTGTATTATCTAAAGTTTTCTATGTGACTTTTTATCGAAATGTAGGGGAGAGTCCATCACAACGATGCGGTTTCAGAGCTAAAATCCAACAAGCAAAGAGTATCCCTCATTATAGGAGTCACAGTAATTGTGGGCAACAGCTTGGCTGAAATCTCCTGGTGAATCCTTGAAAGTTTACAGTGTTGCAAGGAAACCTAAGCCTGATTGGTCTCTAGATAATCCAATTGAATACATCCAATGTGATGAGCTAACAGAGGAGAAACTTTAGCTAGGATTTCTGCTTTGAAGGATGTAACATTTCTTTTCTGGGTTTGTTGGGTTAATACTTAATAGAGAGATAGAGGAATAGAACTGTGAAGACAATACAATGTAGTTCTTGAACAACAAAGCCGTAGACAAAGTCTCTGGCTTTGAGAAGCTGACGCTAAGAAAATACATTTGAACACCTCATAATTTTCCAACGAAACGATAGCATTAGCAGGCAATACATGAGCGGTTGTAAGGCCTCTTCAAAGGCTTCCAAGATGGGAACTCTGGGCAGACCCGGTTTGAGACAATCAAGTTCCACATGAAGCATATATTTTATTCACAGAACAGACAAAAAAGGTAGAAATTGTTGTGACTGGCTATGGTGTGAAATGGCCATGGCGCCTGCATCAGACGCCTTCAAGCACACCACCTCTTGCCTCAACAAAAGAATCAATCTTTTCTGACCTGCAATATGTTGGGAGTAAACAATGTTAATGATTTGTAGCTTCGGTCAGATAAATCCAATCGATGAAATCAAATGCTTAAGTGGCCTACCAGCCTTGAGCATTTGATATCTATACTTCTCTATCTTATTGTTATGAAGCATTATTAAATATTATATATATGATTAATATTTATTAGATTTATATATGTGTGTGTGTGTGTGAGATGTATCATATTAATATATATATACATACATATACATATATTATTATATATTACTACTGTTATTTATCTAATTACGCCGTAGGCGTTTCACTATGAAAGTGTTCCACCTGATTTTGTTGATCGGACGGCTGCACATTGTGGAGAAGGCAATGACTGCCATTGAAAGGATCTGATCCATTCATTTTTTTCTCCTTTACACGTCATCGGCTTTTTCTTGTTGCAGCTTCTGAGCAGTGACATTGTCATCACTTTTAACGTCACATGCCGTGTTGACTGAGGATGCTGCCGATAAGATTCGAACACGGGGTGGGATGAAGATGAGGAGGCTCTCTCCTTCTGCAACTTCGTTGAGGAACAAGCGGCACACAATTTAAACAATGGAGTAAGCAAGTTACAGGATTCGAACCCGGGACCTTCAGCCCTGAAAGAGGATTTCAATTTCGACTTCGACTTCGGCCGGACTAGCTCGACGACACATAATATTTGCTCTGTGGAGGATCTGTTTCAGCAAGGCAGCGTCTTTCCTTTCACTGTCCAGAGATATGTGAGTGAATCCAATGCACATTTTTCAGACAGCAAATCAAATTCCCGCCAAGAAAGCCTCCGTCTGTTAAATGAAAAGCTGCAGGCATGGAGAACAGATTCTTCGGACATACAGTCCAAATCCTTGACCAAGGAGCAAGCTTCACAAAGAAAGGGTTTTCACTCTGCCTCTGCCAAAAATTTCCAGCGCGGCAACTTTGTGACTCTAAGCAGCAATTTTAGATCTAAGGCAAGTCGGACCTCAAAGCCGCCCCCACCCAACAAAACATACTCTTTGGATCAATTATGAAGAAATATAATTTAATAACGGCGGTAGGATGGGAGGAGTTGCGGCTACAGATTTAGACATGCCTCTTCCGCACTAAGGAGAAGATATTATAGTAGTTCTTGCTAGCAATCTAAGTATGTAGGGGGTATTTACCAGGCATCAAAGGGGAGCACTGAACAAAAAGGACAAAGAATGTTATCCAATCACAACATGTCATTGAACACAGTCAGCAGTTCATATATGAACGAGGATCATAGAATTACAATGGTAAGTACAACTGAGTAGGCGACAACCATATATGAAGACAGAAGGTTAAATGAAAGGAGGGAATAAGATTTTATCATATATCATCAATTCGTCAAACCTAAAGACAAAATGGAGGTGGAGCAATTAGCATTTGCTATCCAATCAGCACCAAATTCATACAGTCAGCAAACCGTGTAGACGAATTCCATACCAGACATTGAGTGTACTCACAGGGGAGACAATACTCATTAAGGCTTACTCCTGCATATGCATGGACAAATTCAGGGAATTGGGGGAATCATCAAAAACAGCAAAGAAGCATTGATAATTGGCAGACCAATGAACAGCATCCTTAAGTAACCAGTCAGCAATTGATATTACACTGAGTAAACTACACCATGAGGACTACTGAAATATTATTGGTGTAAATAGACTACCAATTTGGTCTTATATCATATAATCATCGAACAGCAGACCTATAACATCCAGTCAGCAATTGAGGGATTTTTAAATATCAGCATCCAGTCAGCAATTCAGACCCACTCAGATAATAGCCATATATGAACGAAGGAGGAAGATTATATAAAGAAGACAACGACCAGTCAAAATAATATCATCGAATAGATATTTTTATAGGTATACCTCAAACGATTCGCAGATGGACTGAAGACAAGCGGCAGCCTTAGAGAGCATCCATACATTGGAAGATCTTATAAGATTGATACGAGTACCCTTGCATACTTGGGTACAACCATTTGGGAGTACAAGATATATAAGGAGATTATATAAATATATTTGGTAGAGATCACATTGAAGGAGGCTGCAAGCTTCTTGGGAAGGAGTAATTGAGAAGTTTCAAAAGAGATGAGGATTGAGGGACCTATCATATATATTAGAATGCAAATAGCTGCAAAAAAAAATGCCAAAGGTTGGCAAAAGCTCTCTAGATAATATGACAGATATCAATCCTACTGTTTATGGCAAGCTACCATTGGGCCTCAAAGGGAAGTATTCTTTATTTCTTGCTCTTTACTTAGAATTTGATTTCCCACTTGTAACAAAACATACAATTAGAGTCTTTTTGTCAAAATTTACAAAAGCAGGACCTCAATCAGGATTTACCTTGTTAAAAAGGCATTTTAAGTCATCTCTAACCATCTTACAATTCTTATTTTAATGGTATTTGTGATTCTAAGGCCAAAATTAGGGCAATACCATAAAGGGGACATTACAATCTTGGTTGTTCTAATATATGATGATCTGCTTCCCATACTTTTCTGATGTTGCTCCATTCTCCTCGACGACACACTCTGAAAAAAATTACACTAGCAATTGCACCCTTTGGTTCCTCCAATATTAATACAGCGTACCCATTGCACACCTAGGTGCGATTGCTAGTTAATATTTATCACATATTAAATAGTGACCATAATCTATGTCGATAAGCATCGACCAAATATCTTTTTGTGTATTGACTATGATGTCGATAAGTTGAGTCAAAAGAAAGATATCATCGACAATGAATATCGACAGTCTGTGCATTACATTATCTACCAATCACAGTCCATATCCGTATCGACTGTGGCAACCACATTCAATATCAATATCGACTGTGGTTACCACAGTGAATACGGATATCAACGACATTGCATATATATATATATATATATATATATATATCGGTCGATATGATCATCGACGCCATTGCAAACATGTTGATCAATATTCATATTGGCTGCTAATGACTGTTACTATTAATTTGTGGTTATACATATTCTGCAGCGATCCATATAAGGATTAAGCCATTAACAAGTTGTTAATGGGACATGTCTCTACGGGAGACATGTCTCCTCGTGGTATAACTATATATATAGTGATTGGAAATGTAACTTGGAAACTACAGAAATAAATAAGTGCCATTACAAGTTACAGTAAGTGATAAATACATATATCATACCTTCTCATATATAAGCAAGATATTATACTTACTTGAACAATGTTCTCTCATATAGATCTGCATCTTCACAGAAGTATTCACATTAGCTTTAAAAGAGACAGAAAGTATAAATCTAACTAAAAGCTATTCTAGTTTCATCATTAGGAATTGGGCTCATCATATATCTAGGAAATAAGAAATAAAATTAAAATTCCTATATCTTAAATCTGATCACAATTTTAACAAACAAAAATAGTTATACAAATATCAAAAATCGAATCGAATCGAATCAAATCTCTTAAAAACCATTAAATTGAATCGAAACAAATCTAATTCTATGATAACATAAAATTGTCTATCAAATCATATCGCATATCTCTGATTTGATTGTGTGAATAAAAAAATAAATCATTGGCAATCTTTACGGCAGTATTGTGTAAGTTTGAAAAACAACTGCCTAAATATTAGAAAACCACTGTATTGTGCAGCTGTCTGGTTTCAAAGAGTCAGATAGGTATTAGATGAAACCTCACGTAATATAGCCTATCGGCTAATTAGTAATTACGCAGAATCTCTAAAACAGAAATTTATTTTGCCTTTCCAATGGAGCCATTTAAATATGAAGAAGCCTCCAAATTTAGAGCCCTTAAATCATCGGCCACGCAGAAATGATCAGATGCCATCTAATTCCATATGATGTGCAACCTGCACATAGAGAAAACCATGAAATACATATTACACAAGGACAGTGAGTGCATAAGATTCAAAGCTTATTAGTATTTTATCCATGGACAATCTGCATTGTTGAGAAATTTTGCAAATTTCAACAGGTTTACATTTCAAAAGGTTTTCTATCAATCTGGGAGAGTTTTGGAATTGGTTGTTGGATTAGTGATGGAAGCAAGGCGCTGAACATTTTTCAGATGAGAAGACTGTTCATAAATTAAAGATTGCATCATTTGTTCATAATTCATGCGAAGAAGGAAAAACATAGAAGTCTGTGGTAAAAGAAGATGAAGAGAAAGAGGATAGAGGGGCGAAGGAAGCCCAATGTCCTACAAAATTTTGGCATTCAGTCAATAAGTGCTCAAGACCAATTCATTTCTTGAACGAATGAACTGGTTGAATTGCACCAATCTCTTCAAATGCTGGAGAAAATTCCTCTTTTTAAATCCTCTCATTTAACCCATTTGGTTTTGTTGAAAATTATATTATAGTTTACATATGCCTCAATTTTTATCCCTTCTCACTCTATTTTTTTCATTTCTCAAGCATTCCTCCAATGGTTTAGTACAGATTCATAACAATAACCTCACTAAGACTAACAAGTGATTAGCTCAAGATTCTGCACAAACTATGGGATGCTGTCAACGATGCCGGTGAGAAAAAACTATAGAGTTTGCTTCAAAGATTTGTGAAGCGTTGCTACAATAGAAAGAACACTACCAAAGGAGGAATTTGTTTACAAATGAAATGAACCCAAAATAATGTCCTTCCAGCTGTTACTTCAATATATTTATAAATCTACTAGTTATGGATTGTTGAGCTGGAGACAAGACATCTGCAGCATTTAAAACAAAAAACATTGTTTATGATATGATTGCTCAGCCATCCAAATCTGAGTTGATTTGCAAATCAGATTTGATTTGATTTAAATGATCGTGTATTCGATTTCTCAGACACGAGATAAAATTTGTTTTCAGGCATGGAAATTTTGTTTTTGGGTGTGGTGAGAGGAATGGCGTAGATGGTTTTTGGCTACCACGTAGATGGTCTCTGGCCGTAAAGAAGTTCCATCTACATTACTGGTGGTTTATGGCATGACACAGGTTTCGGCTGAAACCTCACACTATATAGCCTATCGGCTAATCAGTTCTTATTTAATTAAATAGTAAATTATTTTTTGATTAAATGGATACATGAATTAAATTAATAGATAATAATAAATGATGATAAATGTGAAGCAAATATAATTTAAGATCTAAATTGAGTTTGGGTTCAGATCTAAAATAGGCCAAAATCTATCAAGACAAAAATTAGATGGGAAAACAAATAAACAAGATTAAAACCCACTTCAGATTTGAAGGAACATGCCAACCCAAAAACAAGGAAACTCCAAATGCAAAAGATAGTAACTACGCATGTAATGATTTTGTGCCTAGATCCTCTTGGAAGCAAAAGAGCAAAGTTAATCAGATTTTTGTTCCATAGTGGATTCAAAAGTGAAATAGATACACCCAGGTTTCCCCATTTGGCACTTGAGGCCAAAAGCCAAAGGCAAATAAGGTGAAATTGATAATGAACTTTACACTAAAACCATTTTGGGTTTGAAAGGGCCTTGAAGATAAAACTAATTAACAAACAATGATTAACCCTTCAAGATGTGAGTAGCTGTAAAACAAAGATCAAACATGGCATAAATTAGGACAAATCCAAAATCAAAAGGAACAAGGCAACACAGCTAAAATGAATGCAAAGGCAATACTCGGGTGGTGAATGAGTGTTTGTGTTTGGGTTCCTGTTTGCACCCAAAAAGTGACCAACATCAGCAAAGTGGGTGTGTTGAAGAATCATATTCAACAGGGAATACAATCAAGATTGATGGATTCTACATTTAAGTTCAGATTAAAATGGTTTTCCAAAAAACAATAATAAATGAGACCAAGAGGCTGCAACACTCATGGAATCAAAATGGAGAAGACGTGGTAAATTTAAACCATTACCTAGGAAACTTGTATTAAAGAATGGTCTCATTAGAAATTTTATTCTATAGAACTGGGTGTAAATCTCATTGGTGGTGGTGCTCTACAACTCTAAATAGGCTAGGGTTGGACGAGAAAAAGGAAAAAGGTCGGTCTCTAAAAGGAGCATTTGGTTTGTGAATCTACAAATATATCAATTTAATTGAATCAAGTGCAATGTAACTTTTGAGGGCTTGTTTAGAGGTGAACATAGGTTAAAAATTGTTACAAAATGGTAATTGCATGCTTTTATTGAAAGAATGAAATGTAGATATATAGGCAATTACATTGTTGATGTTTCCTAAAGAAAAAATCGAACACTAAAGACTAAATTAGAAACAAATCTAATCTACCTAAAAATACATTATTGACCATTAAATTATATATGCAAATATTATTCTACTACCCTCCCTTAATGGGCAACTATCAACTACACCAAGTTGCCCCCTAAGTTTTACAAACTTGTCCAGGCCCAGAGAGTTGTTGAGAATGTCTACAATCTAATCCTCAGTTGGAACATACTGCAACTGTACAGATCCATCTTCTACAAGCTTGCGGATGTAATGACAGTAAAGCTCAAGATGCTCGGTCCGCTCATGGAAGACTGGACATTTGGCAAGTTTGAGCACCCCTTGATGGTCACAAATAGAGGTGAAGGACTTGCTTGAGACATGTGCATGTTAGAAAACATCCTTCAGAGCCAAACTGTCTTACAAGCTGCTTTAATAGTTCCCTGATATCTGCTTTAGTTGAAGAAAAAGCTACCGCCTGCTGTTTCTTGCTAGTCCATGTGATTGCACCTGTTCCTAGACTAAAGACATACCCAGATGTAGACTTTTTGTCATCAACAGAAGTTGCCCAATCTAAGTCTATGAAACCAATGAGTCTAGGATCTTTGCTTCTACCCTACAGAATGCCAAACTTAGAAATGCCCTTCACATATCTTAGCACATGCTTCGTTGCAACCTAGTTTTCAATTCTAGGGCTCTCATGAAGCGAGAGATGTAGCTCACAGCAAAACTGAGGTCAAATCTAGTAGCAATGAGATGGATGAGACTGCCCACTAGTTACCTAAATGTGGATTTATCCACCATAAGTGAATCTGATTTGGCTGACAACTTCAGCCCTTTCTCCATAGGTGTGGATGTAGGTTTGCAATCTTGCATCTAAAATTTGTCTAACAGACTCCTAGCATACTTTGACTGAGAGAAAAAGATACTGTCATTTGTTTTCCAAACATCAACACCTAAGCAATAATGGAGAAGTCCCAAATATGTCATTTCAAAATAATAGAACAAACTTTGTTTGATATGCCCGATCAAAAGTGTTGAACTACCAATAATAATCAGATCATTAACATAGATGACAAGTAGAGTGTAGAATAATATCACCACCATGAGTTTTGACATACAGATTAGAATTGGAAGGACTCCTTTGAAAACCCTAATCATTGAGGTACTTATCAATCTTTATGTACCAAGCCTGAGGATCTTGTTTCAGGCCATAGAGTGCTTTCACCAGTCTACATACATGGTGTTCTTTACCAACAACCTTGAATCCGAGAGGCTACGTCATATAGACTTTTTCCTACAATTCACCATTGAGGAATGCACTCTTGATGTCCATTTGATAAACTTTCCAACCAAACTAGGTTGACATGGCAAGAACGAGCCGAATTGTACTCATTTTGGCTATAGGAGAAAAAGTCCCCTCATAGTCAATGCCTTCTTTCTGTGAAAAACCTCTAGCAACTAGCTGAGCCTTGTACTTGTCAAGGGTTCCATCAGCTTTGTGCTTACTTTATACACCCATTTGCAGCCAATGGGCTTCTTCCCATGTGGAAGATCAGACACAACCCAAGTGTTGTTTTTCAATAGACTATGGTGTTTAACTTCCATAGCTTGTTCCCACTTAAGTATACCTTTAGCCTCTGAATAAGTTAAAGGCTCATAAACACTATGAAAGTTGGCCATAAGAGCAAAATTTACTGTATTATTCTACTTGTTTCTAACTGATCTAACCTCAATGAGATCATCCTCATGAAGATCACATATGGTCTTGGCTCGCCATTGAGGCTAGAGAGTAGAAGTACCATCATCTAATTCAAGAGGAGCGAGGGGACCTAGGATGGCTGGAATAAAATCGCCTAGATGAGGATCAAGATTTTCTTGAGGAAAGTTGGGTGGTGCAATAGCATGGCTACGAGAATCCTCAACTTTAGAGTCAGACATCTAAATCCCTCCTATCAAGTGGACCTAATGGAAGACTAACACCCAAATCCTGAGTCTTTAGAGGTTGATCCTCAAGGCTCAAAACAGGAGAAGAGAACTGAAAGGGCCCTCGTTCTTCATCAAAACATCCCAACTAAATATGAGATGATTAGTGTCTACATCTATCAGCTGATATGCTTTGTGGTTTTCACTGTATCCTGTGAACATTAGCTTCTAGCTCTTGGAGTCCAGTTTTGAGCACTTAGCATCTAGAATCCAAACATAAGCTGAAGAGCCAAAGACTTTTAGGTAACTAATTTTGGGCTTCCTGCCAGACCAAGCTTCCTCTAGAGTCTTCTTAATGGCATGTGTTGGGAAACCTCTTCAAAAGATAGACAGCAATGTAGACCGCTTCTGCCCAAAAAAAAATTGGAACACTTTTATGTTCCAACATAGATCGGGCAATCTTGGTGATTATGCGGTTTCTCTGCTTAACAACACTGTTTTGTTGAGGAGAATAAGGCATGGTCAGTTGATGCTTGATACCATGATGTGCACAGAAGTTGAAATCAAAAGAACAAAATCCCTCCCATTGTCTCACCTAAGAGTTATTATTTATTGACCCGGCTCTTTTTCTACCAAGGCCTTAAACTTCTGTAACATGCTAAACACCTCTAGTTTTTGTTTAAGAAAATACACCCACATTGTTCTACTAAGCTTGTCAACAAATAACAAAAAATACTTGGACCTAGTAACTGAAGGAGTGTTCATTGATCCACAAACACCAGCATGAACCAATTGTAAAATCTTGGAAGCTTGCCAAGTATCACCATCTGAAAATGGAGTCCAATGTTGCTTTCAAACCAGACAAGCTCTGCAAACTCCATGATTATGAGTTTAAAACTCAGGTAAGCCAACAACTAAATCCTCCCGAGCTAACTCAGAGAGATATTGTATGTTCAAATGCCCATACCACTAATGCTAGAGATTGTTGGTGGAAGATTGTCATGGCATGCTCCTGAGAATTACCAATGTCAACGAGTCTATAAAGACCATGATCCTCAATACTCCTAATAGTTGTAATGTGAGTCTCCTGATCAACAATACTGCATTTGTGCAAACTCAATACCAAATCCAGCTAAGGAGACAGTCTCATAATTTGACTAATAGAGAGAAGATTGAGTTCCATGCCTAGAATGTAGTATACATTGAGGAAAATTAAATTCCTCCCTCCAAATTGAATCTGTATGTTGCCCTTTCCGACAACAATATACTCTTCGCCACCTCCAAAAATAATTGAATCAGTGAATGGTGTGTAGTCAATGAACCAATCTCAACGATGAGTAAAGTGTCAAGAAGCACATGAGTCGATGTACCAGGCAGGTGATTTGACATGATCTGCTAGGCATTTGGCCAAAAGGCAGCCTCCTGCTTGGTGTGCTCTACTACATTGGCCTTCTACTGAGACCCTCCTTGCTTCTATTTAGAAGCCAAGTGGTGCCAACAGTTTCATCATGTGACCATACTTGTGCAATAATTGCACTGAATGTTCTTCTTGGAGCTGACCTAGGATTGACTTGGGCCTTTCTGCTAAGAGAGCTAACTATTCCCTTTGTCCTGAGCAGATAAATTTGTTGTGAGGACAAACTAGCATTGCTACCAAACTGTTGTCTCCATCAATCCGGCTGCATAAGTTTGGTGCAAAGATCTAGAAACTTCAAGTCAACATTAGTTGAGGTAATGTTGAGTGTCTCAATAAAGTGCTCATAAGACTTTGGTAGACTTTTCAAAGTGATTACTACCATGTCTTCCTCCTCCATCATTTGACCAATCGCCTCCAACTGATCATGGAAGTCATTGATTTTTGTGAGATGCTCCTGTAGGGACATCCTCTTATCCATCATAATCAAGAAAAGCATTTTCTTCAGAAAGAACGCACAACTCTTGTCGGATGTTTCATGTAGGCCTTTCAAATATTCCCATATTTCAGCAGTTGTCTTGCCTAAGGGTACTTGAGTTAGCTGATCGTCGGTGATTGACAGTTTAATGAGGCATCACGGCTTCCTGATTTTGCTCATCAGATTTATCCTGCTCTTGACCTGTCATTGTAGGACGAGTAGACTTGCCCAGAACAATATGGTCAAGGCACCAATATTCAAAAATTGTCATCATCTGCTACTTCCATGTGTTGTAGTTGCAACCATTGAACTTTTGGCTATCTTCTAACATTATGTTGGTCAAAGAAGCCATCTTTCACGTTTTTTGAGGAAAAAAAAACAACATAAATAGAAGAGGTGGACGATAGTTAGATGCCAATTGCACAAAATCTGAGGCACGTATCCCAATGCACAAAAAAAGAGGGCTATGAGACCCTAGTTGCTGGAAACAAAACACAGAAATGATTTTGACAGAAAATCGTGAAAATAAAGTTGCCGCCACAGAAGCCACTCTAAAAAACACTAAAAGTTTCAAATCTGAATATGATGACAAGAGTTGCACAAATCCCAAGAAACCCTAACTGCGGGGTTGTTGCTTTACACAAACAAATTTTGATTTGTGAAATAATCAAACTAGAAACAAAAAAAAAGACACCCATAATCAGAGAACCATCAAAAAGATAGTAAAAGTTGTCAAAATAGCACTGAAATGGCTCTGGAGTCCTAAGAGAATGCAGACAGAAGGCAATGCAAAGTTCAAACAGAAAAACAAAGCGAGGTCCTTGACCAGATCACTACGACTTTGAAAGTCGACTCTCCATATGAGATGCAGATAGGATCAAGTCGCAACCCGCCATGAAATAGGTCATGTGATGTCTCTATGACGAATTGCAAATAGAAAAAACAACCAGAGAGAAAGCACAACCCAAACACAAAACATGACGTCCAAACTTGGAAGAAATGGCCCAAGGAAAAAATAAGGCACGAAAATCTTCAAAACATGGGCTGACACAGCCACAAATCACAAAAACACAAACTAAAACATTAAAAAATGTGAAATTGAACTGCAGAAGGATCATGCAGGAAGATTTATGCAGAAACGCAGCTTGTGAACACAGAAACCCTCAATTTCTAGAGGATTTCTTGAAATGTGATTTCAGTAAAAAAACGGCCCTTCGAAAATGCAAACTCTCATTAAACAAGTGTACAAAAATTAGGAAGGAATTTCATGTAAGAAAACTCATGAATTATAGAATTCAAAGGTGCCAAGAAATTTCCCACTCTAATACCATGTTACACAATGGTAATTGCATGATTTTATTGAAAGAATGAAATGTACATATATAGGCAATTACATTGTTGATGTTTCCTAGAGAAACAACTGAAAACTGAAGAGTAAGACTAAATTAGAAACAAATTTAATCCACCTAAAAAAACACTATTAACCATTAAATTATATATGCAAATATTATTCTAATAAAAACAACTAATGGCTTCTTAGAGCTAGGTTTCAAAAACACTTATTGGGTCTTTTGATATACCTGACGGTACATGGAAACTCACGAACATATATAGAAACTAGTTGAGATGGCATCGTTTTGGAGGGCAATCCCTCCACCTTGCATTGGAATCTATACGGGAATGTGGCTTAGCCTAGAATGATGATGCACATGTGATATTTGAAAAACTTTAGTAAAGGATTTCTACCCTTACAAAAACCCACAAGAAAGAAAAAAGTTTGAGAAAAGAGCTTAGTGCAGCTACTTCTGTAGCTACTTATTGATTGCCTAGATCCTGAGAAGGCAAGGTGAGAGCATGAGGTGGATAGTTGTATAAAGCCCTAAACGAAATATGTTGTAATAGAAAATGGCCTTGCAAAGAACTCTGATACCAGATTATATGGTTCTTCTTGCAAGAGATTAGGCAAATAACAAAAATACAAGAAAATGTGCTATGGATGGAAACATAAGACTAATATTGCGTTGAAATGATAGAGTCGTATTACAATATATTGCTGACCTCTTTGAGGGGGCAACTACTTGGAGCAGTGCTCAATACAATATGACTCATTGATGATCCATTCTACTCTCAAACAAGTTATTTATACTAGTTCTACCCAAAGTAACTAATACTTTCCAAACATGAGTAGAGCGATCTAGCAAAATGGAGGACTTACAAAGCACATACATCCAATGCTTTTTATTAATAAAGCTTGATTCAAAAATAATTAATTAGGAATAAATAGTTACGACTTCTGGTCCTATCATAATAAAGGCTAAAATTACACATTGACATACTCGTGATGAAATTATTCTTCTTGATTATGGTTTTCAGTGTTTCACACCTCAAATATGTGTGTCAAGTTTTAAATTCCTTTATTCCATATCACAATATTTTTATTTCATATTTTGCCTTTTATTCTGTGAATAAATATTTCAAATAGATTTTGTAGCAGATTCAATCAATGAAGAATTGCACCATGTATCCATGGCTGACATATAATATCTAAAATCAACATGAATATGTTGTTCAAGTCTCGAGAGAGCCTTTCCAAATTGCATGAGAACTGTGGTCAGGAAACAAGACAGTTTTGTCTATCAAACAAAAGATATTGCCTATCCACAACATCTATGCTTTAAGGACACGTGACCCATTAGTTGCATGCTACTAAACTATCCTGACATGGAAATAATTCTGCTCATATCAAGCCTTCCAAAGAGTCTCCTCTCCTAAAGTTAAAGCTAGTCAAGTGCATTATTGCTTCATGGTACACTAAGATTCACTAATGGTTCCATCACTATGTTCAGTGGGCCCAGGCCTCAGAGGTCCTCTCCTCTTCCTTACCCACTGAGAAATGAAATTTCTACTACACCAAGGGGTTAAATATCAGAAATACATGCAGGCTTAGCTCTCCCTTTAGACAAGTTAATTGCTAGTCATGGAAACCTAATATTGTGACAAGTTAAATTTCAAAACTGCTGATATTCTCAAAAACTGGCAGCTGAAATTAGAAGAAATTGAAAGCTGAAATTGCAGAGGGAAAAAGTTACAAAAGCAGTGTTTCACAGTGATGTGTCCCCAGTGGTCTTAGTGACATCTCTCAACGTCTTGGACATCCCAGGGACTTTGCAACTTGGAGTGGACATCCCTTTTTGTTAGGAGTGGACAGTGTCCACAATTTCATACATACAAATAGAAAAGGAAACTTTGAGGAAAAGAGTACTAAAACCACATAAAAGCTAAGAGGATCTCATATGGTTAGTCTATTTTTTAGGTTTTGGGAGCATGTAGATCTAAGCTTTTGGCATATCTAGTGAATAGTGGAGCTATTATGAGCTCATTATTGAATTAAGAACAATCAAATCAGTTACGATCCATTATCATTTTGTTGGTTTTGGAGTTTCAAAGGAGAAATTAGCTTTCAATGCATTTTAAGGTGAAACAGACAATATGCTTGGAAGGTGTTAAAATCCTAGGAACGGTTGCCTATTTGCTGATTTTTGTCATTGGTGAAAAAATATATTTTTTGGCCCTAGACATTTAGCCTAAGGCCATACAGTTCGTACTGTACTGTGCAATCTTTGCGCTAGCATGTCCGTAAGTGGAGTCTTCATCAACTATGTATGAAGTTATTAAACTGTTTAAATGAGGTGCATTAATTTCCTTTGAATTGTTTGCTAATGTGTAAAAAGAAAACATGTGTCTATCGTTTCCACAGTTTGAAAAATATGAGGTTGCATTTTATTGTGTTTTTATTTCACAGTTCTACTGAATTCAGTGTGGGCACTGAGGGGTAGACTACCTCATTGAAGGTCAAATCTTTGGTGCAAATGAGGTTTGGGGTAATTGTTACCCATACTCCATACAAAATAATTACCAAAGTTCCCTATATTGGTCACATATAAGTGGAGTACACTATGAATGAATAATATCAAGGTTCTTAAGGCATGCATGCCTGACTAAAATCTGTTCACCTTGGATATGTATCTGGGTGTGGGTGGGAAATGCACCCAAATCCACAACGAAGGCACACCCTATACAGCTTAGTACATCTTGGTAAAGCCAATGAATCACTCCAAATTTCTCATTTGCATGACCAAAAATCCTAAAACATAGAAGGGAAAAGATGAAAAATGATGTAATTGATTTCAGTTACATATGAAGTTTCATGATGATGTTTTGTTTCAAGTTCAAGTTTAAAAGTTTCATGATTTAGTGTAATGTCCCCTTTCTGAAGTACTATTTAATAAGAAATAATAATAGTAAAATTGAAATATAAAAATAAATAAAAAGATAAATAATAATAAGATATAATATATAATTTAAAAATTATTAATTACAACAAGATGATATGGACAGAAGTGCGATGCATAAAGAATCTGTGATTATAACATTAATATTACACCAGAAACTCATCTCTTATACTTCGATCCTGTATAAATCCATTTGATTGACACATTGAAAGAAGTATGGCCTATAATGGACCGGATTGAATTATAGTCACTGCCAAGAGGACATAATAGTGGTTCCTTGGTTACAGTAATTACAAAGAATTATAATATGGCTTGGGATTATTGCAAAGGCAGTGTATCAATCTTGATAATGTCCTATTTGGAAATGCCGGTAAAGCAGTAGCAATGATAAAATGGGAATTTCGCTTAATACTTAATTTAATACAGCAGAGACGAAAAGTGGCAATTATAAAATATCATACATAAACAGACGAACCGTAGGAGTATAAGTCAGTGATAAAAAGGGAGTCACATGTTGATGTCTAAGTCAGTGACTCTAGTGGCTAAGCATTGATTGAAAGAAGATATGTCAGAAGCTGTAAGAGGCAGCACTAAAAGATTTAGATGACTATCACTCATAAACACGGCAATATGGAAGTATTGAATAGCGTCTATGTTCCTGAAGACGGCAGCACTTAGAATTACACATACAACTAAATAAAAGAGCAAATAATATGCCAAACACCAATTAACAAGCATAAGTCAGCAACAATCACTAGAGGGAAGCAATTGACTTTCGATAAGCAAAGGATTTGTTGTGAGCGAATACATGAATAACTAAATCAATTTGCTATTGAGATAGACAGTGATTAGGATAAAGGACTAATCGGCTATTATGAAGACAGGCATTCTATCATTCATGAAAAGATGCAACCCTTCTAATTGATAGGTATAAGAAGGCATTCCATCAAACACATTCAGGCATCAAAGGATCAATATAGAATAAATTTGGATGATCAGAAGGATCAGGAAACTTATTATTTATTTCGGATACAAGGAATCAGAGATATGTAATTTGGGTACTCATCCCAAGGATAGGATGAGAAGGAAAATATACATGATCTAGTACATATATATGTTATAGTATTAATAACAGTAGAATCAGAATTATATAGAGACACACACACACACACACATATCAATTATGTTATATTTTTTGTAATGTCCCCGTTTTTCAGCCTCTTGGGATTAGCTTAGTTTGGCGACCCTCGTAAGCTAATCAAGTGATCAGAGGGGGTCAGTTGGCAGAGCCAGTGGTTGGATTCCATTCTAGAGGTTCTGATTGCTAGGTCTGCTCTTTGTTTGGGTCAGATTGGATGACTTACTATTTATAGTAAGTGCTATTTTGGGTATGGTTTGGTTTAGCAGGGTGTCTGCACAGTGTTATCAGATGTTTCGGGATCATTTATCAGGGATCTCGAGTTTAAGAGACTTACTATTTATAGTAAGTCTGTTTTTGGCAGATGGCTATTTCTGGCAGGGCAGTTTGAGCTCGGAGCTCTATTGTCAGAAGTTAGATTTATTCACTCAGATAGATTTTGTGGCTTCATGGTTTTAAAGTGGTTATTAAATTAACTTGTTTTAATTTAATAACTTTATAACTTTAATGTTCTAAAATGATGTTGTGTTGAAGAACCTTCTTTAGTGAAAAATGTGAAGTTGAAGCTTTTTCAAAAAGCTTATATATACAACTCGAAAAAGCATTTTTCATACCATTGAACATTTGATAAAAAATTGTGTTTGAGAGAGAATTAGTTTTTCTTGTGGAGGAAAAGGGTTTGAACTTGGTCTTCAAGTTGGAGAGAGTTCTTTCAAAATTCTCAAGCTTGGTCTTCAATTTGGAGAAAGCATTGAGTTTATGGGCTGGACTCATTGAGTTGGAATAAAATTCAATTGCCTTTGATTATATTTATGTTTTTGGAAATGAATATCGAAAAATTGATGTAGCAAGGGTTTGGACGAGCTCCTTGAAGAAACGTCAAATTCTCAAGGAATTGAGCACTTTGAATGGAATGTTTATGCCAGTGAATTGTGCTGATTTGTACCAGTGTTTGTGAAGACTGCAGATAGCATTTAACTGGAGCCGTACGGATTTCTGCAGCAGCCGTACAAAACTCAGCCAGGGCCGTGCGAAATTCAGCCAGGGCTGTACGCTGTGTGTTTGCTGGCTGTTTGGGGGGTGTATTGATATTTACCTTAGCTGCGTTTTATCATTGCATGGAAATTCAAGACAATTTTGGGTGCTGGTGTTAAATACAGCAGCATATGTTTTGCCTGCAAGCTGCAGACGTACATTTAGCATGCTGCTTCATGATACCAAGGTGCCAATGTTTTTAATAAATTTATAAATTTAGATAATGGCAATTGTTGTTATTGATGACAGATGTTTGAACAATTCAGGGAATAATGATTGTTAATTATAGTAGTTTCAATTATCTGAATTGAAAAGATTCAAATTAAAATTATCTCTGTATGAATTTCTTGAAATTGTTAAATTGTTTAAAAATTATAAGTGTGAACAATCAAGAGCCAGTTGGGCTCACTATAGTGGTATCAGAGCACTGATCTTGCCATCTTGAAGGGTATGAGGATTTAATAATGGCAGAAAGATTTATACCGGGAGGGCACTATACCCGCAGGGGTAGAAATTCACCACCTCCCGAAGGTAATGAACAGGGCCCACAGAATGAACAGGCAAGAGACAAGAACAGGAATAATATCGGGAATGATATTGACAAGGAGGCCAAAGATGCCTTCAAAAATATTTCAGATGGACAACATCATGTTGCAAATGTATTGCAACAGCTTTCAGACACTCTTCAACGCATAGCATTACCAGGTGGTTGTACTAGAGACAGAGGTTCACGGAGTGTTTCAGTCAGCTCTCACAGGTCACAGGCAGATAACAGGCGAGATTATAGAGCTGACCATACTGGTACTTATGACAGGCCTCTTCGTCCTACCTTCTTGAGGCCAGAGCTGGATACAGTTAGTGTAGAGACAGAGCCAGCACCATTCGTTGATGATATGGTGGCACATTTTGCAGAGTGGGATGCTCTCCTTGACGCACTAAAAAGAAATTTGAATTTTGACAAATATTTGACACAGAAGCATGAGCATTCCAGAGGCAGGCCAGCTCCTGACACGAGGCAGAGACCTAGGCAGAATGATCTCAAGCAGGCAACCAGCAAGTTGACATTAGACCACTTCGATGGAAGTGGGAAGACTACAACTAGAGCATGGGTCCACAAGATGGATATGTACCTATCACTTTGTCCTATGTCTGAGGAGGACGCTATACGATTTGTCATGCTTCATTTAGATGGGGTAGCTCATGACAGGTGGTATCATGTGTTAGTGTCTCTGCATCATGATCATATTGTTGAGTACCAAGAGTTTGTAGATAGACTGATAGAGCAGTTTGACAGGAAGGAACCTGAGACTTACTTCAAAGAGTTATCTCAGTTGAGACAGACAGGTGGCCTTGAGGCCTTTATCAGTGAGTTTCAGCGCCTATCAGTTATGGTTTATGACATCTCCGAGAGTAGAGTCATGCTTTTCATAGAAGGTTTGTCTGAGCCATATAGAGGGTGGGTTAAGTCCCTGGATCCACCTACCTTGCGAGATGCTATGAAGAAGGCAAGGAATCTTGAGCCTTTTGTTTCACAGGGCAAGTCTACTCCTAGTCCTATTATTCCTCCTGCAGAAGAGGTACCTCCTCCGGTCGTTGACAAAAAGAAATCTGCACGTAGACTTGATGATGCCACACGAGAGGATTTGAGGCAGCTTTGCTATTGGTGCAAAGAGCCTTATGACAGGGAGCATTCTTGTACTATGAGGCCCAAGGGCAAGGCAAATCGCTCTATGTGGGTTTATTCTGGTGAGAGTGAGGCTGAGTCTTCTCATCAAGCTGATGGTTTAGATACAGAGGAGCAGAGAGTTACTCCAGAGTTTGGTCCTGATGCCAAACTATCTCCGATTGTGTTGTCCACCTCTGTGCCACTTCCCTCTGCTTTCAGATTGAAGGGATTAGTGGAAGGACAACCATATGTTGCTATGTTGGACACTGGAGCCACGCACAACTTTATTCACGAGCGAGTTGTCACTCAATGTGGGCTTCAAGTAGAGGAGTTTGCAAGGTTTAGAGTCAAGGTAGCTGATGGCTACAACTTTACCTGTACCAGGTGCATCCGTGATATCTCCTTGCTTCTTGGTGATTACGAGCTAATATCCGATTTCTATGTGTTTGATTTGGGGGAGATGAATGTGGTTTTAGAGATGCAATGGATACAGGAGATTAAGAAGTTTTGCCTTAGCGTGAGCCCGATGCAGATCAGATTTGAGTACCAGGGCAGAGAGTATGTGTTGTTGGGCCTTGCTGAGGGGAGTTTACGCACTATGTCTTTTTGTGTAGTAGATAGTGCGGATTTTCGGAGACATGAGTCCATTCCGGTAGAGTAGATTACACATCATGCCTCACAGTTCACAGTTTTATGGCTCGGATCAGCAGATGGGTGTTGTTCACTTTGTGAACAATCCCTTATTTAATGTGGATGTCGTTATGACTTATGACAATCCGCTGTTTGAGCTCAGTGATGATCCCTTACAGGTGTTCTACGATGATGATGATGTTTGGGATCCTATTAGTACACCTGGGTATCAAGAGGATTTTACAAGAGGCCAGTCAGGCCTAGCTGAGCAGTTTACAGGGGTGTACATAGTGAGGAGTGCTTATAGTTTTACACTTGATCCTCACGTTCAGGACATCTACCAGTTACAGAGCTCTTCAGGGCATCCATTTGATGACTACTATGATGGTTTGGTTAGCACGAAGACTAGGGACAAGTCTAGTCTGTTGGTTGAGTTACTCCCATGTGAGTTACTCTCGGTTGAGTTTCTCTCACGTGGTGATCCTGTTGCAGCATCTTCAGTTTGGGTGTTGGGTGCAGTTTTCCAGTTGCTGATGTTTGTACTGTTGATGTATGTTGATGATTTCTTCACCAGAGTATGGGGTTGATCGGGACATTACTCATGACCATCCTTGGGATCTGGGTGGACTGTGATGTTGCTTGTTTTTCCTGATTGCTTCAGGACAAGCAATCTTGGGAAGGGAGGACTGTAATGTCCCCGTTTTTCAGACTCTTGGGATTAGCTTAGTTTGGCGACCCTTGTAAGCTAATCAGGTGATCAAAGGGGATCAGTTGGCAGAGCCAGTGGTTGGATTCCATTCTGGAGGTTCTGGTTGCCAGGTCTGCTCTTCGTTTGGGTCAGATTGGATGACTTACTATTTATGGTAAGTGCTATTTTGGGTATGGCTTGGTTTAGCAAGGTGTCTACACAGTGTTATCAGATGTTTCAGGATAGTTTATCAGGGATCTCCAGTTTGAGAGACTTACTATTTATAGTAAGTCTATTTTTGGCAGATGGCTATTTCTGGAAGGGCAGTTTGAGCTCAGAGCTCTATTGTCAGAAGTTAGATTTATTCAGTCAGATAGATTATGTGGCTTCATGGTTTTAAAGTGGTTATTAAATTAACTTATTTTAATTTAATAACTTTATAACTTTAATGTTATAAAATGATGTTGTGTTGAAGAACCTTCTTTAGTGAAAAATGTAAAGTTGAAGCTTTTTCAAAAAGCTTATATATACAACTCGAAAAAGCATTTTTCATACCATTGAACATTTGATAAAAAATTGTGTTTGAGAGAGAATTAGTTTTTCTTGTGGAGGAAAAGGGTTTGAACTTGGTCTTCAAGTTGGAGAGAGTTCTTTCAAAATTCTCAAGCTTGGTCTTCAATTTGGAGAAAGCATTGAATTTATGGGCTGGATTCATTGAGTTGGAACAAAATTCAATTGCCTTTGATTATATTTATGTTTTTGGAAATGAATATTGAAAAATTGATGCAGCAAGGGTTTGGACAAGCTCCTTGAAGAAACATCAACTTCTCAAGGAATTGAGCACTTTGAATGGAATGTTTATGCCAGTGAATTGTGCCGATTTGTACCAGTGTTTGTGAAGACTGCATATTGCATTTAACTGGAGCCGTACGGATTTCTGCAGCAGCCGTACAAAACTCAGCCAGGGCCGTACGTTGTGTGTTTGCTGGCTGTTTGGGGGTGTGTTGATATTTACCTTAGCTGCGTTTTATTATTGCATGGAAATTCAAGACAATTTTGGGTGCTGGCATTAAATACAGCAGCATACGTTTTGCCTGCAAGCTGCAGACGTACATTTAGCATGCTGCGTCATGATACCAAGGTGCCAATGTTTTTAATAAATTTATAAATTTAGATAATGGCAATTGTTGTTATTGATGACAGATGTTTGAACAATTCAGGGAATAATGATTGTTGATTACAGTAGTTTCAATTATCTGAATTGAAAAGATTCAAATTAAAATTATATCTCTGTATGAATTTCTTGAAATTGTTAAATTGTTTAAAAATTATAAGTGTGAACAATCAAGAGCCAGTTGGGCTCACTACATATTTTATGTGTGTCTATATATATATATATATATATATATATAAGATGATAATACATAGAGAGTCTATTCCTTAATCACTCACTAATAATGTTAAGAGGATAGGTTGCTTTTGTCAGGGAGAGATGGAGTAATACCTCGCAATGTAGGAGAAAACTCCCAAGATGGGTAAGGACATATATCACGGATCCTTGAAGGAGAAGTCCAAAGATAGGTATGCATATGCATTCCGGAAAATTTGAGGAAGCCTACTTGTAGATTGGTTTTCGAGTGTCCTAAGAACAAATAAATTCCCATCCTTCTTCAGGTTATTGATTAAGAGAGGAGTAAGGAATTAGGACTCAAGTATGTATTATGAATCAGCAAATGTTTATTAATTTTATCTGATTTAAATGTGCAGTGATGTATGTTAATCTTTGGGAATTGCCAGCCTCCTAGTAGGGAACGTTACAAATTGCCATTTTCAAGCGCAATCCAAACACTCATTGGGAATTTTAGGGTAAATCGAGTAAAGTCCCAATAGGGGACATAACATTTAGTTTATACATTATAGTGTACCCAAATGTTGTGGGTGTGAACCTTGCATAACTTCTCATCTTTCTGCACTCTAGTAACTATATATCAATGCTTTGGGAAGGTAGCACTAGGTGTACCTATGTATCTTCACACCCCTATAACCTTAATGTATATTTACAATTTATGTTATTTTGTAATGCTAATAATAATATATTTCCCTTGCTTTCTGGTTTTCTTGTCTGGACCTCTGCAAAACATAGTTCTTTTTTACTCTTTTAATTACCAGTGTCTTCTTTTCAGAATCCTTTGGATCATTTGTTTTAATCTTTGATCTAATTTGCCTTCTTTTATATAATCATGCCTTGGGTTTTTTTAATTTTTTCAACTGTATTCTCTGCTTTATTTTCTTGCAAGCTAATTTTCTCCCTTGCTTCTTTTGCCATTGTCATTACCTTTTTTTAACATTTTTTTGTTGTAGGTTGTGATGATTGGATTGGACGCAGCTGGTAAGACAACAATATTGTACAAGCTACAAACTGGGGAAATTGTAACGACGATTCCGACCATTGGTAGGATTAATTGATCCAGATATTAGTTCTTTAACTAATTATATTATTCCTAATTTTTAAATTTTTATATTGTTTTTTGTTTTTAATATTTTACTTTGTATGATAAATTAAAATATTCCTATCCACTTTTGCTTCTTTCTATCTTCTCTGTTCAGATTTTGAGGTATAAACTGTATTTATTTTCTTCAATTGAGTTTCTTAAGAGTCAGACAATCCTCTCTTGGTATAGTTGGCTAGTTGGTGCACATTAGCAATTGCTGTTCCATGAGTGAGAACTGTTATTATGCGAAGTCTAAACCTTATTCTCATGTGCAATCACATAGATCAAAATCTCATAACTATGGTGAATGATTCTATTTTCCATCTTTCATTTTGTTTGAACTCAAGTTCAATCTAAGTTTATGGTGATGAAACATGCTATTTATTCAACTCAATGTGTTTAAATTAAAGTGAGTTTGAATTTCTATATGTAAGCTCACAAGTCAATGGTCAAGAAAGGACTTAAAAAGTAGCCGAAAAAGATAATAGTTTAGCAAAATGACCTTACATATGTGTGGGATTCCAGATATTGATAAGTCTTAGGTTGTATTCTTAGTGAAAAGTATTGTTAATATTAGAAAATGTAATAAAATATGTGAAGCTTGTCAGAGAGTAAAAGGGAGCTAAGTGTGGAAAAGCTTCCATACAATAACTCAGTAGGAACATAATGTAAATTTTTTCTACAAATCTTAATTGCCATAGTAAAATAAACACATACAGAAAGAGATAATAAACATGCATAGAGATTACCACGATAAACACAAAATATATGTGGGGAAAACACTTTCAAGAGAAAATACACACACTCCAAAAGCACAACACTTAGCATTATTTGTAAACGAAGCAGTTACAATACAATGACAACACTTGGCTTCTTAAATAGGAGTATACTACAATCAATGGACTACACTTGGAATGATTTTGGCAGCTCAATTTCACCTACAGTTTCCCAACCAACTGTAAGCCCCTTCAAACACCACCAAACTTGAGCACCCAAAATTTACTATAATAAGGTATGACAGGTGTTCTTACACACCTAACAGCTGTTATATACTCTGTCATAACTGACAACATTTACAACTGTAAGAGGAGGCTGTCATAACTGACTATTAATACTTGGGTTTTTTACAGTCTGTAATAACCCAACTTGGGTGCCCACAGTAATGTCCCCTCTAGCCTAGACAGTAAATAAAAATGCTAGCCTAATCTTTTTGTCCCTCGTAGGCCATGGCATTTAACAATAAATGGGACATGGAGTTATTAAAAATAATTGGCAAAAAAGCTGAAGTGCTGAGATAAATTTAATTGTTCACTTAAAGTCAGTAAAGGGGGCCAACATAAGTGGAAACATTACCTCTCCTAGGCGATTTACTCATGGTGTGGCTTAATTCAATTAAGAGATGAATATTAATATTGTTTTACTAATCGCCAAAAAACAGAAGTTAAGGATGGGTCCGATGGCTTTTCCAGCTCAATGATTTTCTCGTCAAAGGCATCGAATTGGATTCTGAAGATTCATTCTATTATTGTGACTTGTTATGATTTTCTCTCTGCAAAAAACACAACTCATTGCTTTCTCAGGACGCAGCCCCTGAGGACTACAACTTGGATGCAAACCCAAGTTTCTTGTTCATCCACACCAGTTCTAAGATTCGTCTTTGCATGCAAAAGCACAGTTACAAATCATCAAGGTAGAAAAGAGCACCAAAAATCTGAATTAATAAGCCAATACAGGTAGAGTTCAAACAGGCAGTTCCAAACACACTTCCTCAGATCAAAATTGCAGATCATTCATCAAGCCCAGCAGATCATAGGTGATACTTCATTCAGTCAGACTAAGCCACAGAAGTTCAGCTGCATGTTGTACTAAGTAGGCATATCTCAAACTTTGGTTAAGGTCATCTTTGTCTTGTTTTTCAGAATAGCACTTTAAATTCCAGTTCATTGCATGAATAAGAAAATCGCTTCTCAAGTAATTCCATTTCAAATTTCAATCTTTGTCATTGCACGTATGTAATGATCATGTTCACAACCAAGTTTTGCAATTAAAGAAATTAAAAACAAAAACAAGGGGAACGTCTATGAAACTCATGGTCAGATCATTTCACCCACCTTCTCTATGCAAAGGTGTCTTTTGACACTTATCAATTTTGTCATTAAGTTGTGAAAGTTTTAAATAATCAGATCTTATCTAAATATATAACAGTAAACTTAAATGGAACAGAATAAGAGAGACAACACAATTTTATCCTGGGAAACCTCTAGGAGGAAAAACCCAGCTTTAGATCCAAGTGATTATAATTCCTCAATTAACTTACAGTTGTATCGCTGTGAATTTGCTGAGGATCCCCGATCCACGAAGCAAATCACCTGTGAAGGACTGACTCAAATTTGAATCCTCAAACAGATTGATGCCTAGATGTCTGAAATAGATAGCCAGCTGAATCTGAATCGGAAGTCTTGATATGAATTCGCAACAGCTCTTGGATGATGTATGATGTATATGGATTGCAGACAACCTTGATCATGAGCAAAGTGGGCCCAGATCTGATGACGAAAGAGATCCTGTGATGCTAATGGCAGAGAATGATTTTCGCATACTAACTCCCGGATTTTGAACTTGCAGGGGAATTCGCTGTATAAGCTTGAGTGCCAAATATGAATTGTTGAAGTCCGCTTATCAACTGAGGAGTTCGCACATACTGATGCACCAGGAGAAGAAGATCGCACATTGATGAGACTGCATATGGCTCAGAAATTAATTCGCTTGATTGTTGTGATCTGAAGTGTGCTTTGAATCTGATGCTGATTGTATAATGGATGCTGATAGAAGATGATCGCAGTCGATAGGGCAGAGCAGCACTTTGCAGGAGACTTGCAATTGCTATATCGCATATAATGTGTTGGGAGTGGATCGTCCTTTTGATGCTGGACGCACCCTCTCTTATATATCGGACGGCAAGACAATAAACAGGCCGACCCTTGCATAGTAATTTGCAAGACAATAACCAGGCCGACCCTTACATGGAATAATAATTTCTTTTAGCGCCAAGAAGGAAATTTGTATTAAGGAAGGGCTGACTTTAGGAACAATTCCTATGTGGGCCGACCCACCTAGGAATTGATCTGCAATTTATTTAATTTAAATTAAAGATATAAATTAAAAAAATACTAATTAAATATTTGGCTAGAATCTGAGACTAGCTATAAACATTAACACTCCCTCTTAGCTAGGGAGGATTCTAGCCAATGTCATGGACTCCTTCCATGATCTCCATCATGCCTACTCGCAAAGGATGGATCCATACCGGCAAAAACAAATCAACCATATCCATCATGCCTACTCGCAGAGGATGGAACCAAGGCAATCCACCATACCTACTCGTAGAGGGTGGAACCATCATGCCTACTCGCAGAGGATGGTCAAGAATATCCATTGTACCTACTCGCAGAGAGTGGAAGAGGACAAGCCTCAAAAGATCACCTTGCATTGCCCGCAGAGGGTGATAGCCACCGCACATTGCCCGTAGAGGGTGGACTTCAATACAACACCACCTTACATTGCCCACAGAGGGTGGTGAGAAATTTTGCCACCTTACATTGCCTGAAGAGGGTGGACTTATAAGAATTATTACAACACCATCTTGCATTTCCCACAGAGGATGGACAAAATTAAGATTTACAATTCCACCTTGCATTGCCCGCAGAGGGTGGTTACAATTATCTTCACTTAAGGAAGATTAAACAACAAGATACAAAGGCCACCTTGCATTGCCCGCAAGAGTGGTATACAAGATACATCAAATGAGGCTAAGACTCCCTCTTAGCAGTAGCTGAGCCCTACATAACTTCCAAAGCACTCGGACATCCTTCAAGTGACAGAAGATCAATCCCCATAGCTTCTCTTGAAGAAGCAATATACCCTGATTCTGAAGCATTCCAAGCAATTAATGATTCCTGTACTGAGAGTTAGGAAATCATATACTCAACCTTCCAAGTTAGTTCAAAAGATCAATAGATCCAAGATTACTGAGCCAAAAGAAAAACACTTCTAATTCAAGAGAGTTACCATCATTACCACATATCAAACTCAAGTAAGATGAAAAAGTGTGTGACTCCCTCTTGATCCTTGCTCCTACACAACCAAAAGAAATCTACAACACATCCTTTTCCTAAAGTTAGTTTGAACAAAAATAGTTAGATCTCAAACAACATTGATTCTAAACTGTCTAACACAAGAAATGCTTAAAGGAGAAAGTCTTCCTTATCTTCAAGGTTGACAACTTCGCTTGGGTTAGCCTTTTGTTGAAAGAGTTGAACCTGACAATCCCTGGCATAGTGTCCAAATTTGTTACATTTGAAGCATTGGATATGAGAGAGATCTCTTGGCTTCTTCCTTGAGTTGTTAGCATCATTGGATCTGAAATCAAAGTTCCTCTTGAAGTTGTTCTTCTTCCAATGATCACCTTTGACCGATTGAGTAGCAAGAACTTCATTACGGGTAGACTTGATCCCTCTTGATATGAGCCTAGATTCCTCTTGAATGCAGTCAGCATGAAGGAGATCAATGAGGGAAAGTTGCCTCTACTGCTTAAGCCTTGAATGAAGGGTTCCCATGATGGAGGGAGACCATTGAGTGCAAGCATGACGAGATCCTTGTCTACAACTTCACTATCAATAGCACTTATTTTATCTCTTAATTCTGAAATCCTCATGAAGAACTCCATGACTGACTCATCCTCTTTCATTTTGATTTGAAGTAAGTCTCTTCTTAAGGTAAGTGCCCGACTCATGTTGTTTGCTTCGAACATGTCTTCCAATTGCTTGAACATGTCTCTGGCTGAAGACATCCTCGAGATGATAGGAACAATATGATCTCTGACAGAATCTATTAGGACCTTCTTGGCCTTGATAGCTTTCTTTTTGAATTGGTTAAGTACTTCCGGATCCGTAGGTGTTTCAACTTTTTCACTTTGCACAAACTCCAGCAAGTCATGTTCTTCAAGAGAGATCAAAATTTGTGCTTTCCAAGAGATGAAGTTTAGGGCACCTTCAAGTCTGTCTTCCACCTTCAATCTTGTCACCATTTTGACACAAGAAGGAACCACACAAAGACAACAAATCTAAAGAATACAAGTTAGATCTGATATAGTGAGCAAGAACTTGGGACCTGTCAAATCTGATTAGATCAATACGAACTTGGCTCTGATACCATGTGAAAGTTTTAAATAATTAGATCTTATCTAAATATATAACAGTAAACTTAAATGGAACAGAATAAGAGAGACAACACAATTTTATCCTGGGAAACCTCTAGGAGGAAAAACGCAGCTTTAGATCCAAGTGATTATAATTCCTCAATTAACTTACAGTTGTATCGCTGTGAATTTGCTGAGGATCCCCGATCCACGAAGCAAATCACCTATGAAGGACTGACTCAAATTTGAATCCTCAAACAGATTGATGCCTAGATGTCTGAAATAGATAGCCAGCTGAATCTGAATCGGAAGTCTTGATATGAATTCGCAACAGCTCTTGGATGATGTATGATGTATATGGATTGCAGACAACCTTGATCATGAGCAAAGTGGGCCCAGATCTGATGATGAAAGAGATCCTGTGATGCTAATGGCAGAGAATGATTTTCGCATACTAACTCCCGGATTTTGAACTTGCAGGGGAATTCGCTGTATAAGCTTGAGTGCCAAATATGAATTGTTGAAGTCCGCTTATCAACTGAGGAGTTCGCACATACTGATGCACCAGGAGAAGAAGATCGCACATTGATGAGACTGCATATGGCTCAGAAATTAATTCGCTTGATTGTTGTGATCTGAAGTGTGCTTTGAATCTGATGCTGATTGTATAATGGATGCTGATAGAAGATGATCGCAGTCGATAGGGCAGAGCAGCACTTCGCAGGAGACTTGCAATTGCTATATCGCATATAATGTGTTGTGAGTGGATCGTCTTTTTGATGCTGGACGCACCCTCTCTTATATATCGGACGGCAAGACAATAAACAGGCCGACCCTTGCATAATAATTTGCAAGACAATAATCAGGCCGACCCTTACATGGAATAATAATTTCTTTTAGCACCAAGAAGGAAATTTGTATTAAGGAAGGACTGACTTTAGGAACAATTCCTATGTGGGCCGACCCACCTAGGAATTGATCTGCAATTTATTTAATTTAAATTAAAGATATAAATTTAAAAAATACTAATTAAATATTTGGCTAGAATCTGAGACTAGCTATAAACATTAACATAAGTTAGGTTCTTACGCATCATGAGTTGTAGTTAGGTTCATTACAGGTCTTCCACAAGTTTAGGAGAAAGATTGCATCTTTGTAGTTGTGAACAGGTTAACAAAGTATGTGTTGTGATGTTTCACACCATCGCCCCAAAATATTTTGGGGACCCCCGTTTTCAAACAAGTCCTAGCATTTTTTTTCTCCTTGATCCCGGTGCCCGGTGCCTTAGCAAAATTTTGGACGTGGATGGATGATATTGTTGAATTGATGAAATTGGGGTGTTGGCTTGGGGTTTTCTTTTTTTTAATTGGATTTGATCTTTTGGTGGATTTTGCAAATGTCGGATGTTGGATTGAAATAAAATGAAATGAGGATTTAATTGCCAAATCAAGATTTTAACTTGAAGCAATGATTTGAATTAATTTGAAAATCTTGGCAATCGAATTTCAAATTTGGGCCACTCAAAATCAAAATTTAAGCATTGCAAATGAATTCTGGCCCCTATTGATTTTCGATTTTGCATTGAAATAGTAATGGTGGGCTTTGAAATAAAATCTGGGCACATATTTTCAAAATTTGTTTGGAAATCATTATGCTAATTTTAAAATTTCGAAAATCTGAGCCTAAACAGTTAGAATTTGCTTTGAAATCATAGCCTTGGCCATAAAAATTGAAATTTGAGCAATTATTATAATTTTTGAGGCCTTGGAATTTAAAATCTGGAAAATAAAATATAAATTTGCATTGAAAATCTGAATTGAAATTAAATAGATCAAAGCTATTTTCGAAATTCTAATGGGGAATTAATTGTTTTTATTGAACATTTATTTCCTTTATGCTAAGTCGGCCCTATTTACATTGGCATTTATTTTATTTTATTTTATTTCAATACCAGGTCGGCCCTGAATTTGGGCCTCCAAATTGGCTATAAGGGGGAAGCCCCCCTCTCATTTCCTCCACCATCCAACAGCGATTCCTAAGCAGTGAAGAGTTAGAGGGCAGCGAAATGGCCAGGGCAGGGCGAAATAGCAGAGCAGGGAGCGAAAATAAATAAGAAGCAGAGGCAGCGACTGGTCTCAAAGGGTGGCTTGCGATTTTGTTTGAGAAAGGCAGATCTGGAGCAGTGTATGAAAGAGCAGATCCGAGCTAGTTGGGGCAGCGATTTGTATAGAGGCCACCGAAAATTTGTTGAAGGGGCTGTGACTTTAGCAGAGGTGAAGGGAGAAGGTTCGAACTTCATTAGGAAGTGTAGGTCCGAATTCAAGACAATAAAGGCAGCGATAATCAAAGAAGCGGATCTGGCATTACACAAAGACATAGCAGGCCCGAGAATTATCGAAGTTGAGGAGCGAAAGTATTATGGTGCAGATCCAAGGATGTCAAGAGCAGATTCAGGGTTCTAGGGGTGCAGATCTGATATTTTAGGTGCTAGATCTGGTATGTTTGTGCCCAGATCTGATCTCTGGGCACTTTTGTTGGTGAGAAGAGGTGAAAAGAACATTCGAAGAAGACCACAATTCAGTTTGACAAGAAGGAAAGCTACAGATTTGATCCCAGCCCTGCCATTTTGAGGACAAATTGGCGAAATTCAGTGGGTAATTTAACTTAATTTATCTCTTCAATTGTTATCTTGTTTTTGGTGTTGTTTGTTTGGGTGTTGGAGATAAGTTTCAGGATTGAGAGAAGGCTGGCTCATTAAGCGGATTTCTCGATTGTCTTGATTGGTTTCTTTCCCTTCTTGCTTGCATCATCCATCCATCACCTCATCATCTCATTAGGGCTTGAAGTTGGGAGATATAAGTGTAGTTTCCGTTTAGGATTTGGAGAAAAAGAGATATAAGTGTAATCCCGCCCCTAGGAAAGAAGAGGAGATATAAGTGTAGTCCATTCATAGGTAACGAAGAGGCAGAAATAAGTGGTAGTCCATCTCACTAGGCGAAGGGGCAGAGATAAGTGTAGTGTGATAGGAATTGGCGAGGCAGAAATATGTTTGATCACCCCTAGGCGAAGAGGCAGAGATAAGTGTAGTTCCACCTCACTATAGAAAGAAGGGGCAGAAATAAGTGTTTAGGATGGCGGATGCTAGTGCAAGTAAGAACCGAATTAATACCAAAATAGGAGACAAAGAAGCTATGATGCCCAAGACCACCTTCTTCTCGAAATTGAAGCGAGTCCGAGACACTAACATTGGTACCATTGACATGATGCAATTGAGAGATAGGTTGAAAGAAGGCCAATCCTCTATGGCAAAGAGGATCAGTAAGTGTGGAATTGTATAAGGAAGTGTTCAGTATACCCCTAGCAGTGGACATGGTACAGCAGAGTTGGTTACACGAAGGCAAGAAGGCAGTCACCAAGTCAGCAAGGCTCACTAAGTCAGATTTCAAATCAAAGTATGGCGACCTCATTATGCTTCTCAACCAAGTCACGGGCTCCGCTCAAGGTACACAGTTTAATCTTTGGTTGTACTATTTTATTGAAGAGATTGAGAATAGAAAAAAAAAGTTTGATTGGGCTAGGATCATTAGCATGAATTTAGAGTTGCAACTTAGGATAGTGCAAAATCAGAGGCAATCCTACATGGGGTCCTACCTCTTCTAGTTGATTGCAAGACTATTAGTGATGCTTTGCTAGTCGAACCAAATCCAATTTTGGGGAGATGCACTGCACCACTATGGTTGAGGCAAATGCTTATGCCAAGGGGCAAGGTTGTGGCAGTTCGAACAGTTGAAGGCATTCAAGGGTTACCCAAAGAGGAAAACATTAGTGAAGAAGCAGGTTTCATTGCAAATTGGAGGAGATTTGAGGATATTGCAGGAGATGTGGCCGGGGCAGGTGCTCCCAGAACCCAAGAGTATTGAAGCAGAGGAGGGGTGCATGCAAGTCAAAATCAAGTAAGAAAGTTAGAGAATAACTATGAAGGTCATGAAGGTTAAAGAAGGCAAGAATAATGAAGGTGGAAAGCGAGAAGATAGGTTGAAGGGGTCAAGTTCGATTTCAAGGCGGTGGCCAAGAGCAAGGCTCTCAAATTGCAAAGAGATTCACATCCAGGCAAGCCACTGTGGCCAAGGCAAGATTACCCCAAGTGCATGGAGACCTCACCCTTTCAAGGTCAGGACATCAAGTGCAAGCAAGTTCAAGTGGTGATGAGAAAGTTTCTAAGGACAAGCTCAAGCATCCAAGGCTTCACCTCATCTCAAGGATTGAATAATTTTTTTAAATAAGGTTGATGAGGTGGCAATTTCATGTGCATGCAATCAAATCATGCCAAGTGTCCTATGTTCTCATTGGTTGACAAATTATTGTAATTTTCTCATTGGCCCATAAAGTTGGTGCCCTCATGTAATTGGTTGAAAGATGGTAACCCTAATTAGGGTTTGTAAGGTTTAATCTTGGCCCTTGATTTTGCCCCTTAATCTTGGCCACTCATTGTAATTTTGAGCCTCTATATAAGGCCATCTGTTCTCATTTGTAAAAGGAGAGTTATGTTGGAGAATTGTTGCCAAAATACTATCAAAATTGTTCTCTATTCATTGTTGTGGTTTGCATGGTGGATATACATGATCATTTTGGTGTATTGCATGTTTCTTCTCATCTCTCAAATTAAAGTAGGATTTCATTTCATGTTGTTAGAGTAGAAGTAGATGGCTAGTTGTATAGTGATATTAGTAGATGTTTGATAGGGATCTATATACTAGGCCACTAGCATCTTAGCGGCTTGTTAAGAAGCCTTGTGTGGTGATCTAGTCTTATTCCCTTTGAATCATTGCACCAATGGAAGTAACGCCGCTGGCAAGCTTTCATTAGGTTGATCCCCGTCCATTTGCCAATCTTTCCATTCTATAGGAGTAGCATTAAAGAAACAAGTAGTTTAGTAGTTGAAGTTTGAAGAGCAAAGTTGGAAGTGATATAAATTGGAAAATCAATTGAGATACATTGCAAAGCTAGATCTCATCATAGCGAGAATTTGACATCCTCAAGTGAACAACGTAAGCCCACCGAAGTGATTACCAGCAAATCACATCATTATAACTGAGTTAGTATCCACAGGTGTAAGGAACCTTGGAGTATTCTCATGTTCTTCATGAGTATATACTTTTCAAGAGAGGGTTGAGTGTTTGGTATGCTATATCAAGTATTCAATTGCTATATGTTATGTAGTGGTACAAAACTGACATCAACATTATTTGGCGCTAGGAGGGCTGGGCAATGTTCATTCATGGACTACTAGCAACAATGAGCTTTCATGTTATATTTGAGATGTGAGAGATCTCTTAAAAGTTCAAAAAATAAAAAAATAAAAAAAATCGAAAAAATCAAAAAATCAAAAAAGGAAGGGTTTCTCAATGGACAGACAGGTGGACGTTCTTCCCATTTGGTTTGATTTGAACAAGAGGTTACCTCCATGGGATTTGTCTCAACTTGCAGCATCAGGAAAGTGTAGGATACATGGTACTACAGATCATGAGGAGATGAATTGTTTGGTGTTTCTCTTAAAAGTGGACTTGGCATTAAGAGGAAGATATTATTTTTCACAAGTACATGAGCCTGCGGTCCTTGTCAATTCAGAGGAAGATTTTCTTGATTTCAAAGAAGATATCAATAGGGAACCAAAAAACATATATGGAAGAAGTTCTTGGTGCAGTGTACATAGTCTCTCACATTCAGAATCTACTTGCCCATCTTGTCAAGACACCATTGACTTGGTCAAGTTTCAATTGGGTTGGTATGAGGAAATATCAGTGGGAGGTGGTAAGGATTTCTTTCAGCTTTTAAGTTGGACACCAAAGAATGAAGAGGGTGAGATGCATCAGGATGATATGGTTGATTCTAATGTTCAAGATAACCAAGTGGAGGAACCTTCACACTTTACTCCTCAAGAGGAAGAAGTTAAGAAAGAAATTAAGGAAGCAATGGAATTCATCCAAAGGAGAGGAAGCATATCAGACAAAGATTCACACTTTGAGGATCTAGAAGACCATAACAAGTTTGAAGAGGTGATCCTTGGAGAGCTTTCCCTCATGCTACAAAGTCGAATTCTTGAGGATGAGTTGGAAGAAGTCTCTAGCACCCTTCATGAAAGAAGCAATCAAGTGGACAAGTTGAACAAGGAATTGCAAGGTACTACAAGTGAATCAAGATATGAAGAAAAGTTTGATAAAGCATTCCAGGACATCATTACCACCATATTCTTTTGGGGGGATGCTTAAGGATTTTATGGAAGAAATACAAAAGGAGTCATTGCCCAAAGCCTTTCATGGTGATCAAGTTGTTGCAAGTGGCATGATTCACCATCAACTTCGACCTCCAGAAATTTTACAACTTGAAATGGAAGTTGATGGGCAACTCACAAAGATGTATGATGGTTCTCCTATCAGTCTTGAAGGTACTATGTTTGGTGAGAGTCTATATAAAGAATTGCAAGATGTTCCTAAAGAGAGTTCAAATGGAAATTACATGCTAGATGATGAAGCTCCTAGTGGTGAGGATATGCAAGGATTGTTAAGTGGTGATCATGTTGCTCTCATGGAAAAGGAAAACGAAGAACAATTTGGGTTGATGCTACAGTTGGATATTGTGTTCGAGCAACTTGGAGAGGTGTTTGATGGGGAGAATATCAAGGAATCCTTTATTTTTTAGGATACACTTGAGGAGATTCACAAGGATGCATGGTTCATGTTTCACAAGGACAAGCCCCCAAAGACGATATTTCATGAGCTTGATTCCAAGATTGATCCTGCCTTGACTACCAATGAGTTCGATGTAGATGTTAGAGGGAAGATTCATCACCAGTTGCGACCTCCTGAAGTTGTCGATGATCAATTGAGGTTTGAACAAGAGTTACCACATGAAGCACACCAGGTTGTTTCTTTCCCTACTCTTAAGGATGAAAGGTATGAAAGTTTTTATTTTGATTATGGAAATTTTGGAAAAACAACTTGTATTTGGATTGATCATGGACCCTATGAGTTGCCTCAATTGTTGATCTTGCATGATAATTTTCTTGAATTTGAGTTGGAGGTGACTAAATTTTTTTCAGAGTACAAGGATGAGTTTGCGAGATTGAGAACTATCACCCAAACCTTGTTACCTTTGAACATCCTCAGAAACCATGTTAGATCCAGTGTATATATTAGATCGGTTAGTGTTGTCCCTTTAGAGTCTTGTACATAATTAGGGTTTGTAAGGTTTAATAAAGGAACTTGATTTTGCCCCTTAATCTTGGCCACTCATTGTAATTTTGAGCCTCTATATAAGGCCATTTGTTCTCATTTGTAAAAGGAGAGTTATGTTGGAAAATTGTTGCCAAAATACTATCAAAATTGTTCTTTATTCATTGTTGTGGTTTGCATGGTGGATATACATGATCATTTTGGTGTATTGCATGTTTCTTCTCATCTCTCAAATTAAAGTAGGATTTCATTTCATGTTGTTAGAGTAGAAGTAGATGGCTAGTTGTATGGTGATATTGGTAGATGTTTGATAGGGATCTATATACTAGGCCACTAGCATCTTAGCGGCTTGTTAAGAAGCCTTGTGTGGTAATCTAGTCTTATTCCCTTTGAATCATTGCACCAATGGAGGTAACGCCGTGGCAAGCTTTCATTAGGTTGATCCCCGTCCATTCGCCAATCTTTCCATTCTATAGGAGTAGCATTAAAGAAACAAGTAGTTTAGTAGTTGAAGTTTGAAGAGCAAAGTTGGAAGTGATATAAATTGGAAAATCAATTGAGTATACATTGCAAAGCTAGGTCTCATCATAGCGAAAATTTGACATCCTCAAGTGAACAACGTAAGCCCGCCGAAGTGATTACCAGCAAATCACATCATTATAACTGAGTTAGTATCCACAGGTGTAAGGAACCTTGGAGTATTCTCATGTTCTTCATGAGTATATACTTTTCAAAAGAGTGTTGAGTGTTTGGTATGCTATATCAAGTATTCAATTGCTATATGTTATGTAGTGGTACAAAACTGACATCAACAGTGTGCACTTTTCTTTGCCATCGCTACAGATTTTCAGCACCTCGGGTTGCCTATTTATTTTTCATAGAGGTGTTCAGGTTGCATGGTCTTCCTAAAACCGTAGTTAGTGATCAGGATAGCTAATTTATCAGTATGTTTTGGCAAGAGTTGTTCTGATTGGTAGATACAAAATTGACACCAAGCACCAGCTACCACCCTTAAACAGATGGACAGAGAGAAATTGTAAACAAGTGGATAGAGGTCTACCTTAGAAATTGTGTATCAGGACAGCAGCCTACTTGGATTAGATGGCTTCACTTAGGTAGGTAATGTTACAATACCACCATTCATATGTTGGCATATCTCCATTCCAGGCCTGCCTTGTACGGGTATGATGCCTTGTCATTTGTGGATTTGGCTTTTGAGGATAGCAAGGTCCCTCGTGTGGAGGAGACAATACAAAATTATCAGGATATTCTCAGGACACTGAAAGATAACATTCAGCATGCTCAGAATCAACAGAAAATGTATGCAGATAGGCATAGACTTGAGAGATCATTTCAAGTTGGGGATTTGGCTTTCTTGCTTAAACAGATGGACAGACAGAAATTGTAAACAAGTGGATTGAGGTCTACCTTAGAAATTGTGTTTCAGAACAGCAGCCTGCTTGGATTAGATGGCTTCACTTAGGTGAGTATTGTTACAATACCACCATTCATATGTTGATTGGCATGTCTCCATTCCAGGCCTGCCTTGTACGGGTATGATGCCTTGTCATTTGTGGATTTGGCTTTTGAGGATAGCAAGGTCCCTCGTGTGGAGGAGACAATACAAAATAATCAGGATATTCTCAGGACACTGAAAGATAACATTCAGCATGCTCAGAATCAACAGAAAATGTATGCAGATAGGCATAGAGTTGAGAAATCATTTCAAGTTGGGGATTTGGTTTTCTTGCATCTACAACCATACAAGCAATCCACACTAAAGAAGAGTGACGCAGAAAAACTAAAACCACGTTTCTATGGGCCCTACAGGATACTAAGGAGAGTAGGTGAGATTGCATATGAGTTAGAACTGCCAAAAGACAGTAAGATTCATAATGTTTTTCATGTCTCTTATCTTAAAAAGGCATTGGGTCAGCATACAATTGCATCTCCAGAGCTGCCCCTGTTTGATGAGGAAGGGAATTTGGTGCTAGTTCGCGAGGGCATTGTTGATTGAAGAGAGAGGAAGTTGAGAAACAAGGTGGTTCGAGAATATTTGATAAAATCGAAAGACTTGCCGATTGCGGATGCTACTTGGGAAGGTGAATAGATTATGTAACATCCCAATTTGGGATTGCTAGAGGACCAGCACTGTAATGTCCCCTCTAGCCTAGACCGTAAATAAATAAATATGCTAGCCTAATCTTTTCATCCCTCATATGCTAAGGCATTTAACAATAAATGGGACATGGAGATAACAAAATAATTGGCCAAAAAGCTAAGGTGTTCAAATAAAACTAATTATTCACTTAAAGTCATTAAAGGGGGCCAACATAAGTGGAAACGTTATCTCTCCTAGGCGATTTACTCATGGTGTGCCTTAATTCAATTAAGAGGTGAATATTAATATTGTTTGCCTAATCGCCAAAAAACAGAAGTTAAGGATGGGTTCGATGGCTTTTCCAGCTCAATGATTTTCTCTTAAAAGGCATCGACTTGGGTTTTGAAAATTGATTCTATTCATGCGACTTGTTATGATTTTCTCTCTGCAAAAAACGCAGCTCATGGCTTTCTCAGGACGCAACCCCTGAGGACTAGAACTTGGACGCAAACCCCAAGTTCCTTGTTCATCCAAACCAGTTCTAAGGTTTGTCTTTGCATGCAGCAAGCATAGTTACGAATCATCAGGGTACAAAAGAGCACCAGAAACCTGAATTAATAAGCCAATACAGGTGGAGTTTGAAAAGCCAGTTCCAGACACACTTCTTCAGATCAAAATCGCAGATCATTCATCAAGCCCGGCAGATTGTAGGTGATTCTTCATTCAGTCAGACTAAGCCACAGAAGTTCAGCTACATGTTGTACTAAGTAGGCATATCTTGTACTTTGGTTAAGGTCAGCTTTGTCTTGTTTTTCAGAATAGCACTTTCGAACAGCACTTTAAATTCCTGTTCATTGCATGAATAAGAAAATCGATTCCATTTCAAAGTTCAATCTTTGTTATTGCAGATATGTAATGATCATGTTCACAACCAAGTTTTGCAATGAAAGAAATTAAACACAAAAACAAGGGGAACGTCTATGAAATTTGTGGTTAGATCATTTCACCCACCTTCTCCATGCAGAGGTGTCTTTTGACACTCATCCATTTTGTCATAAAGTTAGGTTCTTACGCATCATGAATTGTAGTTAGGTTCATTACAGGTCTTCCACGAGTTTAGGGGAAAGATTGTATCTTTGTAGTTGTGAACAGATTAACAAAGTACGCACTTTTCAGCACCTCAAGTTGCGAATTTATTTTTCATAGAGGTGTTCAAGTTGCATGGTCTCCTAAGACCATAGTTAGTGATCGGGGTAGTTGATTTATCAGTATGTTTTGCCAAGAGTTGTTCCAATTGGCGGGTACAGAATTGACACCAAGCATCAGCTACCACCCTCAAACAGATGGACAGACATTAATTGTAAACAAGTGGATTGAGGGCTATCTTAGAAATTGTGTTTCAGGACAGCAACCTGCTTGGATTAGATGGCTTCACTTAGGTGAGTATTGTTACAATACCACCTTTCATTTTTTGATTGGCATGTCTCCATTTTGGGCCTTGTACGGGTATGATGCCTTGTCATTTGAGGATAGCAAGGTCCCTTGTGCGAAGAAGACAATACAAGATTATCAGAATATTCTCAGGACACTGAAAGATAACATTCAGCATGCTAGGGGAAGAGAGGGCCGTAGACTTCAAACATGTAAAATCCCCCCTAGTTGACACTGAGATTTTTCACGCTTTTTCTATTCTCCTTCCAAATGTTTGGTGCTTAGGCTAGGCATTATATCAAACAGTTTGCTTGGTTACCAAAATTGAAGCCCTTGGATGTAATACTGGTGTTTTTATATCAGAGATGTTTTTTTCATACTTGATAAAAACCATTGAAAACCTTGAAACATATTCATTTCCAATTTGATTACTACACAATAAAAGACTTGAATCAGTCACGAGAATTACAAACATCAAAGGTACCTTATTTGGACAACTTATTGAAATTTCTTAGAAATGGAATATCCTCTGTTTATGTACAGAATTTGAAAAGCAGTGAGAAAGCTCCTTCAAAACTTGAGAACCTCCTCTCCAAGGCCGCAAGAGGACATTAATGCAAATTCCAGATGATAAAATCACCGTACATGTGCTCAGAATTGAATAGACAGCTACCATAACACTAAATTGTCATCGAAAATCAAAATGGGCATTGCAGCAGTTAAAGATCCTGCTGTAGCTTTCCAGAAATATTGAGTTGGAATCATAGACTTGCAGAGATATTTTATGTACATTTCCAGCAATTGAAGGAGATTAATATGATGTTCAATGTCCCTTGACTCATTCATGCCTCTTCTGCGCTAATTAAAATATCATGAAAGTACGGCTAACACCAAGAAATGGAACTTGAACAGGACCATCTTGAATATCATTGCAAGCTTTTACGGCAGCCAAAGCTCTCAGAAATTGAACACACGATCTCCAGGTTTTTTTCTAATTCCATGCGCCCAACAATAGGGATACATTAATTTCTGACGCCGAAGGCGTTCCCTAATTCAGCGACTTACTTTCTAATCTTGACTAAACTTTGCCCTAAACCGCGCAGACATCAACGATTTCGGTAAAAATAAATAAAGTCCCAAAACTTTCGTGACTAATTTTGGAAAGTCTTCATTTATAAGAAATTGTGGTCATCAATAAGGGCCCTTTTGGACCATGGCATACGGAATGTCGGATATGGTCAATTTTGGAATATGTTGCAAATCTGGAATATCCATATCTTCAAAATGATATCCGGAGTATGTGTTCGACCCGTTTGGACCACCTGGAAGATGACTGAGAAGATCTATTTTCTGTGGTTACGCATTTTGGAATTAGAATATTGATTGAATGAGAATTTATTTTATTAATTTATTTGTAACAATTTGTGATTTTTTCAAATGTTATGATGTTTTTCATATTTTTTTCGTGTTTTTGAATATTTATTTTATTTTTGCAATAAAATATTATTATAATATTTTATTTATTTTTTAATACTTATTTTATTTTATTTTATTTGTATGTGATTTTGAATATTTATAATATTTTGAAATAAAATTATGTTTATAAGTTTATAAAAATTGTAACATTTTGTATAACTTTTTTATAAAATTTATAGACCCAAAAAAAAATTATTATAATATTTTATTTTATTTTTGAATACTTATTTTATTTTATTTGTATGCAATTTTGAATATTTATAATATTTTGAAATAAAATTATGTTTATAAGTTTATAAAAATTGTAACATTTTGTATAATTTTTTTATAAAATTTATAGACCCAAAATAAAATATAAAATTTATAAAATTTGTATACCCAAAATACACAAATAAAATATAAAATTTGTAAAATTTGTAGACCCAAAATACACAAATTTATAAACAAGTCATTTATTTTATTATTTATTTTTTACAAAATGTTGCCAACCCAGCTCAATAGGAGCACCGGTAGGAAAGAGCCGGGTGGAGAAAACCTCCGGTCTAGCCCCACAAAATCATGAGCTGATATAAAATTTACATAATTTGAATGAGGCATTCCTCATTTTACATAATGCAGATACAGTGTTACAACTTGAATGAGACATTCCTCATTTTACATAATGCAGATACAATGTTATAATTTAGTCTGATGAGTCTTTGACGCTCTGTCATACCCGAACTCTTGTTTTTGTCTATAGACACTGCATACATAGAACATACAACTGCTTTGTGCTTTTGTTAGTACACCAATGAAGTACATTCAGTTGCTAACTTTTGTATGAGTTTTTAAAAAATCTGAATGATCCACACTTGTCAAGATAAAAATACGACCAATTAAACAGTTGCTACCTTGGAAGAGAGTCCGCCAAAAACAGGCTACATCTCTTTGACAAAGCATTGGTCGCATGATCGCATGAGCTAAAAGGCCTTCATGCGATCATGCGACAACCTTTTTTGAAAATTTGCCATGCCGCCACATAAGCATCGCTCAGGACCCACCAGACATCATACTTGCCAAACTCTGCCACGTGGCCCAACAAGAGCCGACCACACGGCTGGACCCACGACCACACTGCCTTGAAAAGTCAGCAGTCGCATGATCGCATGAGCTGAAAGGCCTTCATGCGATCATGCGACAACCCTTAGAAAATCTGCCTCCACTTTCCACAAATGCTTGGGCTTACGATCGCACTGCAAAAATAACCCCGGCTCCACCTTGGGTTCAAATCTCCTCTTGTCGCCAAGTCGCTTGAACTTTTCTTAACCTCGGGTTCACTTGGTGACCATGCGAAACATGCTAACCGTGCAACCGCGCTCTGCTTACCAACCTCGGGCCCACTCTGCCACATGTCATCCCTCTATTCGTTTTGGCCACCACACTAGCAACACCTCGGCAACCCCTGCCATCGGATCCACTGCAACCTCCTGATTCCCATCGGATGGTTGTCGCATGATCGCATGGGATCGAAAGATCCCATGAGATCATACGATAACCGTTGATCTTCGTCGCACCTGCGCCAATGAAGAGACCTCAGGCCCCCAAGACCGCTTGTCGCATGATCTCATGCGGTTAAGAGACCGCATGCGATCATGCGACCAACCACATGTCATTAACTGTTGAACCATGAACCACCGCCGCCGAAACTGCTGACAGTTTGTCGCATGGGCTCGGAAGAGCCCATGCGATCATGCGACCAACTGCATGATGCTAACTAATGACCGCTGGCGGCACTGTCCACCGAACCCCTGCTGACCGCCACCTTGTTAAAAAAATCAGACCCACCGAAACTGCTAACGGCTTGTCGCATGGTCGCATGGGCTCGGAAGAGCCCATGCGATCATGCGACCAACCGCATGAGGTTAGCCACTGACCGCCACCGAAGATTGACCGCCGATCACTGAAACTGCATCAACGGTTGTCACGTGATCTCATGGGATCGGGAGATCCCATGCGATCATGTGACAGTCATCGGATCTTTGTTGCACTGGCACGACCTTAGGCACCGGGACCCACCTGATCGGAGTTGCGCGCTTAGGGTCGAAAACACAGAAGAGGTGTCAAAAACACAGAGGGTTTTCGAACGAATGTCGAAAACACACCGAACCTTTAGAGCGGAGATCGAAAACACACTGGGTTTTCAGACCAAAAAGGCAGAAAACATCCTAAGCCTGCAAAGAGGAGGTCGAAAACACACTAGGTTTTCGACATTTGAGCATTTCACTTGGAAAACAGGGTTGTGGCCGAAAAAGAATGACAGGGAAAATTTGGGCAACAATTACAATACAGAGAAGGCATCGTAAAAATTTAATACCTAGGGACTTCATGGTAGAAGATGAATTTGCCTCACATACCATACATCTTTTCACTTTGTCTCCCACGGCAAACCAAAATGTCAACACCTTGTTATCTATCACTAGTGTATCCATTTCATCTTTTTCCTTGCTCCAAGCATTCAATATTGTATGTATTCCTAAACACCCTTGTTATATAGCTCTTCGAAAGAGATATATAATGGTTTAGTTGAAGCCACAATTTCTGTTCCTTATCTTAGCTTCTTGCTCTCATATAAGAATAAAACAACAATCTCATGGTCCCATATCTAGTGGACTATGCAAATGAGAATAATTATGCTCTTTCTTCTGGGTCAGACATTG